>OZ010593.1:47329214-47676714 GCA_963932145.1 Acanthosepion lycidas | reverse complement strand
ACATTCTTCAGAAGGTTGTTCATTTCATCCGTGGCTGTTTGAGAAAACAGGTTGATACCACCAGTGCTTACATTGAAATATGAAAATTTACTTTCAGTTTCTCACGTAATAAAGAACATGTATCATTTGTTTCAATAAATTTGTAATAAGAATATGGATTTTATTACCAATTTTTAATGCCCACTTACTTTTCACCTACCTTGTGTATGTGTTTGTATATATATATATATATATATATATATATATATATAGTGGAAGTTGACTTGTGAGCAAATAACACCACCCACTAGAACTAGAACTCATAACTCCCAAACAAACATTTCATTGAATTTTGAAGAGGTTCCTATGAATTTTTCCAAAGTGGATAGAATGTTACACAGGGCTATCTAGCTATATATATATATATATAATTAATACAAATAAAATTTGTCACTTAGCCAGTTGATGTTAGATTTAGCACTTTACACTTTCATAGATGAGATTTTTTTGTAATTGTTCAATCCATTCTTCAAGACATTTCAGCAATTAACTGCCATTTTTCTTTATAGTAATTATGATGATGCATTCAGTTTATGCAAGACACATATGAAAGCATGTTCTGAAAAGTTATTTTCTCAGCCATACACTCAGAAAGCCAGCATAAAAAAAACAGTAAATAAAGAGATATGATAGAGGTTTGCTAGTAAGATATGTCAAAGTATAGGCATAGTAATCATGAAAGTGTGTGTGTGTATATGCACATGCCAGCCCTACAAGTAATATCCTAAAGCCAATGACCTTTACTGCTTAGAAATCAGTGTGAAGATACCAAGCTGAACCCACCTTCTATAACTAACAGTTCAAGAAAACTGAATATAGTCCAGGACTTTGCCTGCCTTGGAAAGTATCATTCACACAGATATCAAGATAGACAAAAAGGCCAACACCAGATTAGTAAAAAAGCAAAGTAAATCTTTGGTCAATTTCACAAGCCTGTCTGGATTAACCAAAGGAAAGACACTAAAATAAAAGCCTATGAAGACACTGTGCTGATCTCTATCCTTTATGGTGCCAAATCCTGAATCATATCAGTAACACCTCGAAGACTACTATCAGTACTGCCTCCACACCATTCTCAAAGTATGCTGGAGTGACTTCATCACAAACATGGAAGTCCTCAAGTGTATCAGCACCAATGATTAAAAAAAATCAGTTAAGGTGGACATGCCATATATTGAGGATGGAAGACTATCAACTTTGAAAGACCCACTTGTTTAGTGAGCTGGATTCCAGTCAATTTAACAAATATACAGGAAATTGTAAAAAAGGACCCATATCACAAAAGAGTAACAAAGGGTGCTGACAAGCTTTCTTGGTGCCATAAGATTCTCCATGCAACCACTCTTACTGAATTCAACCACAAACTTGAAGCAGAGGAAAGGAAACATCACCCACATTGGGGGGAGGGGGGGATTATTGACAAGACGTGAACAAGATTCTGTGCAGGTCTTGTCAATAATCAATGATATTGGAATCCCTTCCAGAATCCTCAAGGAAAAACCACAATATGTATACTCATAGGTTATAGAAACAAGCATTGAAAATTTGTTGAGCCCTTAAAAAAAAAAAAAAAAAAAAAAAGGAAAGACAAAGAAAAACAAAGAAAAAAAGAAAAAAAAAGAAAAACAAAGGAAAAAAGAAAAACAAAGAAAAAAAGAAAAACAAAGAAAAAAAGAAAAACAAAGAAAAAAAGAAAAACAAAGAAAAAAAGAAAAACAAAGAAAAAAAGAAAAACAAAGAAAAAAAGAAAAAAGGGAAAAAAAGAAAAACAAAGAAAAAAACAAAAAAAGAAAAAGAAAAAAAAAAGATAAAAAAGATAAAAAAAAGAAAAAGAAAAAAAAAAGATAAAAAAGATAAAAAAAAGAAAGAAAAAAAAAATGGAAAAAAAATCTAATTTTTAGTCATTTGATCAGTTATTTTTTGAATCAAGGTAAATTGATAAATTTTGAGTATCCTCACACCATGTGCATAATGACAGACTCAAAATTCAGGATAGACATTAAATTTCTGAAAATCTTTTTTAACTGATTATTTCTGTTACTTTTTGTTTTGTTTTTTTTTGGGCAAATGAATCTATGTATCCTGGACGTCTCATTTCACAGTTGCAAGCCTCATTTTGTTCTCCTGTCAAGAATGACAAATGTAGTGGATGATGAATTGGACACAAATCAGATGCAGTGTAACTTCCTTGAAGCCTTGTTGAATGAATTGTAATAATTCACTTGAGAATATGAGCAGAAAAGACATTTTCCACTTCACCTAAGAACAGTTGAGAATAAATCCAAATTGTATGCATAAATGTTTCTTTTATCTCTCACCTCTTCATATATTTATTTTGTGTGTGAGAGAGAGAGAGAAAGAAAACAAGAAAGAGAGAGGTGGAAAACTGCACAAGCACAATAAATCAGTTTTAAGTTTAGATTATCTATCATTTATTTGTTAAAATGATTGATTTGCGTTCTTTTTGCAGCTTATTTAAAGCCAGAAAATATTTTTGGATTGTAAAAAAAAATTTTTTTTTTTTTTTCAAGATAATTTTTTATTAATTAACCCATAGCTGGGAGGAGAAGTGGTGGATTCATAACTTTCCCAAGTGTATTTGCACTTCAGTGAATATAACAAATCCAATGGGAATTGTAACTTGACTCTTCGACTAACAATTCCAAGCCATTATCAATTACACCACCTGTACATCCAAAAATCAGCATTTTGTCAATAGACTTCTTTAAACTGATTCTCACCAGAAGGTTCCACAAAATACAAACTACAGGTTGGTTCATATGAAAATTAACATTTTTTTTTTTTTTTAAAGCAACATTAACTCAAAATACTCAATAGTTTTTAATTGATTTACTTTCATAAAATCAAACCTGAGCAAAGGAGATTCCTGAATATTTTTGGCTACTGCTTAATTTGTCAAAAATGCTGCTATACTTTGAGCAAAGTCAAGAGAACATTTTTCAAAACGTTCCTTTATGATGGCGCCAAGATTCTTGGAGTAACTGAAGTCAGGTTAATTTCCTGGCTACCTACCAAATCCATCTTATGCAAAAGAAAATTAAGAAAAATGTATGCAGCTTTGAAGTCAGCACATATGATCAACTATTTGCTGATAAATCAGCCATCAGACTACTAAACACAACAGAAAGCGGCAACCCTTTATGTTTGTAGTATTACTCATGTCAAAAAATGTCAAAGGATACCATATTCACAATTGTCAATACTAGTCTATATCGTTTTTTGTTTTTTTTTTGAAGAAGGCAATGGGAAACCATTCTGCAAATGACACTGTGTGGAAATCCTAGAATCTTCTAGACAAATTGGCAAAATAAAACAAAAAGGTCTAAGCATCAACTGTAAGAAGATAAAATGTAGGGTCATTAGTAAAAGGGATAGACCAAGATACAAGCTTTAAAGCATAGATATCACAATTAAGTAAGTCCTCTCTTGGAAGGATTTTAATAAAGGACAGAAAATATGATACTGAAATATGAAGGTGAATTGGAATAGTGAAAAATCTCTTCCAAAAGGCAAACAAAATATTAAGACTAAGAGACAGGAAAATTTCATTATAAACAAAGAGTGCTGAACTGTTATGTAATATCAATATATGGCAGGGAATGCTGGACAGTTTCCTCAAAGATGAAGAAAAGACTTGAGGCAACAGAAAAAAATAGAGTGCTTAACAGCTATGGACTGGATACTTGAACGACAAAGTTTTAGAGAAAATAAAAAACAAAAAGGAAAATTATACTCAACATCAGGAAGAGACAGTTGAAATTTCTAGGGCACATGAGTAAAGAGGGCTTGGAAAATCTGATACTCACAAGACAGATTGAAGGTAAGAGAGACAGAGGAAAAACAACACATAAGTTACTTAGTGAGCTTGAGTAAATGAACGGTGGAACAGGGTTTAGGAGAAATAACAGAAAGATAAAATTTATTAAAAGCTACAAGGGTTAGGAAATTGTGGAGAGCCATGATCACCTACATCCTGTAGGGACACAACACATAAAAAATATCATTCTATATGGCAGTGAATGTTGAACAATTTCTTCAGATGTAAAAGAAACTTTAGGAAACAGAGATGTGGTTCAACAGAAGGATGCTGAGAATGGATAGAACATGACCAACAAGGAAGTTTTAATGAAAATGCAAATGAAAAGGATCCTTGCACTTAGGACCAAAAAGAGAGCATTGAAACTTCTGGGACATATTGAAAAGAGAGCTTAGAAAATTTGACATTCACAGGATCAGAATGCAGACAAGAGGTGCAGAGGGAAACATTGAGTAACCTAACAAGTTTGTCTAAATGGATGACAGAACTGAGACTAGGAGGGACAGTACAAGAACAAACATTGTTTAGAGCTACAAAGGATAAAAGTTAAAGAGAGCCATGATCACTGAGATCCTAAAAAGGCACAACACATAAAAGATGCTTCTTTCAGAGCAAAACATCCACTTTCAAAAAGAAAAAAAAAATGTCTGTTTTATTTATTATAAGACACTCTTTACATGAAGACATTTTGAACTCTTGTAAAAAATTCCAAGAACATTACAAATTTTTTTTCACTAAAATACAAAGCCCAAGAGCCACTCAAGGTAGAATCTTACTGAATAAGAATCTTGTATGGATGGAAGAAAAAGAAGCAAGTGCAGATTATTTGGATATGTAGGATAGATAACAGATGAACCTAAACTTGAATAGGTTAAATTTGTAGTGACCAGGAAAATATCTTCTCAGGAGTATTCCATAAAATGTTTGTGTTGATCTTCCTTCTTAGGGAATGTAGAGGATTCAACCCTTTCAACATGGCACAGTGGGTCTTAGCTGTAAAGGTCTGAACTAGTGGAACATTAAAAAGAAAAGAAAAAAAAAAAGAAAAATAGCTCACACTTCAATTTATCAAATAATCATAAAGTCATATACCAGATTTACATGTACATCAGATTCTCCGCAAAAAATATTATTTTCATCTTATATGTAAAACTAGCGCTTAAGGTAATGTTTACCCAGATACAGTCAACTTACCAATACTTGTATCTAGCCTGATTCTAGAATACTGTAATATGAAATGGAGATAAGTAGGGAAACCTTATATGGCATCAAATATGGTACTTTAAATCCAAAATCTTGATACCAAGATATCTTACCCAAAAAAAGAAAAACTGTTTATCTTAATAGGAAATGAAAATTGTAAAATAAGAACTTTTACTATTCTCAAAGCAAATAAATAGGTCAATTAAGATAAAAGAACAAATATTACTACAACGTGGCTTAAAAGAGCAAATACAGCAGAAAATAGTTATATATAATGTGTAATCTGCCTCACTATCACTGAAAAAGCTTTTCTACTTTTGTTTGGATACTATTCTACATCCTACTTATCACATGAATGCACATAGACATCAAATAATAAGTAAACAATGTAAACTCTCACATTTTAAAATTATATACAAAAGGGTGGTCATTTTTTAAAAATTTTCAAGCGAAACAATAAACCCACTAAGTTGCAAGAGGTTACTGAGTGTGAGAGAATATGAGAAAAAAAGAAAACCTTATGGAGAGAGAAGAAAAAAAAGAACATGAATTAAGACAGATGATGAAAATTGACACTGCATTTAAATTTTGGAAAATCAAAGTTGACTGGGAAGCAAATGTACTAAAATGAAATGATGAGAGATGAAGAAAAAAAGGGGGTTGAGGACAGGACAAGAACTTTTCAGCAAGTCCTTATATTAGGTTGGCGCAAAAATAATGGCGGTTTTTGACGTATTTTTAACGTTAAAAACTGTCATTATTTTTGCCAACCTAATATAACCAAAAAGCAAGCCAGAGAAAAGTAAAACTTAACAAAAATAAAATCTAACCTTTAAATATCAAAATTTTACAAAACTCCATTTGTCTTTTTTTTCTGCTGGAGATCAAAGCAAAGTATCAGCAATTAAAATTCATAAAGCAAATTTTCACAACCTTTCCTTAAAATTTTAAAATCTGTTTTTTTTTTTACATTTGTTATATGAACTTTTGAACCTTTATTTCAAGAAAATGCATTCTAAATTCAGCAAAAAAAATGGGAGATTGTTGCTGGCCAAAAATTATTTTAGATGAGTTAATTTTAATCATTGCCCAATATCGAGTTATAATATAGTACTCTCTAGTAAAACAAAAGCAACTTTTTCATCAAAGCCATCAATATTTGCATATTATAATAAAAAGTTCTTTTTATTAACATACAAGCCAGTTTCTTTCTTAATCTCTAGAATGAAGAGTTTACATTATTTACAGTCAGACTAATGTTCTTATCTTTGTTGATATTATCAGACCCAGTGAAAAGAGGATTAACAATAACTGAATAGTACTTAAATAGAATAAGACATCCCTAGATATGAACTGTAGAACAAGAACAATTTTTTTTAATCATTTCACTCCAAGGAAGGCAATAATGTCACTAAAACACAAGGGATTACTGAAAGTGAAGAAAACTAAGACAATAAAAAGAATGAGATTCAAAGAAACAGAAAATGATGATTTATGTTGCATTTAAATTTTTGAAGAATTTTTTAAGCCCAAATGTGAGGAAAGAAACTATTACAATATAGCTTACAGTTACATTTAGCAATTTTAACAATAGAACAATGCCAACTATGATTAAATTTATGAAGTTTAGGTACCAAAGTTCATCAGAACAATTGCCATGAAAATATTTATAAAAAATGTACAGGGAAGCTACATTATGGCAGTGGGAAAATGACTGAAGTTGAGATGCCAGGTCAAGTTCAATAACAGGGGTTCAGTTTGCAATTCCTTGAAGGTTACTGGGATCAACAAACACCTGAAGAAAGGTGGAACGTACAACAGACAAAATATTATGATAACAAAGATAAGCACATCAGTCCAACTATAAATACAGACAGGTTATAAATCTATAAATGTGTCAATTGATTAAATCCAATATCTCCTATCTTCATACACTTTTCTATCAAAGAACTCTACGCAGTGTGTCCCAAAATCACCCAGGGATTTAAAAAGGTAAGATTTTTCAGACTATTTTTTCAGAATTTATATAAACATAGGGAAATTACCCATGGAAAAATTCATAACTGAATAAAAAACAAAAACTGTGTATTTTTATTTTTGATAATCAAATCAATTGCTAGGTCTGTTGATAGAAAAGATGGTTCACTATATCATGCTAGACAATTTTTCTTGTCAGAATCTATCTTACATTTTTATAAGTCTACCATTCGTCCTTGCTTTTAATATTGCTGCCACATCTGATCTGGTGCTCCTGATATATATATTTAAAGATTATTGATAAAATCCAAAGAATATCTGTAATGTCATTGGTCCTGACTGGGCATCTCGCTTTCAGTCATTTTCCCACTGCAGTAATATAATTTCCTTGTGCCTTCCTATAAATACTTTCATGGCAAATATTCTGATTAATTTTTTTCTATGGTACCCAGATTTTAGAAATTTAAGCACAATACTAGATTGACAGCACCATTTCATCTTTTTACAGTTGAAATGGTGAGACATAACTGTAAATTCTATGCTAAGTTTCTTCTATTGCACTTCTCGCTTGTGGAACTCTCTACTGGCTTCTTGCTTCCCAGTTAACTTTGATCATCAAAATTTTAAATGCAATGTCAACCATTTTCTACTCTCTTAGTTCTTGTTCTTGTATTGGTCTCTCTCCTTAATGTGTAGCCTGAATATTCAAGAAATCTTGTTAAAGATGCACCTCTGTCAGAATTCAAACCTGCACCCTCCCCTTAAAGAAGAAACCATCATTAGACCAACTCGGCATCACCAAACAAGGCCAAATAGTGTCTTATAAGCACAAATCTTTCCTAGATTCTCAAAAGTTCATATGTGCTCAGTTTTGTATTGTGTCTGAGTCAGGATCTAATGACAGCAAAAGAAGAGGCAGGTTTAAATTCTGCCATAAAGCACATCTTTTTCTTTAATAGAATTTCTCAAATATTCAGACTGGCTGACAAAAATAAATAAATATACAGTTTAAAAATAAACAGAATATCTACTCAAATATGGGTAACCACTATAATGTTTAAAGTGATAAAATCTGTTGGATTAATAAATAAAGATTCCACTACTACTAAATATTGTAATATGCAACTCAAGAATGAGAAGGTTTGTACATAATTACAATATGCTTTAATCAATAATTGGCATTCGATATGCAGATGTGAACTTACTGAAACTGTAGCTGTGGCTTACAAAGTTTTTGAAAAATACATATATTCACTTTCAGCATGCAGTTAACATAGTAAAAAAACATTAAAAGTAAGGACTATCTTATAAAAACAGACTGCGCTTTTTTTTTTTTTTGTTTTTTAATGAACTTGGCCACAATACACATATTTGGGATCTATATGTTATTAGCTCTTAACACAATAATTAGGCTATTTTCATATACTTTCAGAGATCAATATTTCTCTTGTTCAAAGTAAAGTTCCTATGATACTGAAGACCATGCCACATATTTGATATCTTTGATCTTTTTGTCGATCAGTTTTAGATAGCTAGAATTGTTATATTAATGGCTATGTCATTAACCCAATTCTTCTGTTTCTTAAGCTAAATAAAATAATTTTAAAATCATTTCACTTGACATTTTTTTTTGTATCTTCATTTACACCACCTACACTGGCAACCTAATTTTTTCATTGTTGAATTCAATAGATAACTTTGAAACTATCCTACAATCATAATTAGCTTTCTTTTGTTCGGTGATAAAAACTTTCATCAAATCTAACTCCATTTTAAATGTTTACTGTCACTTTCCATGTGCTAGTCTACTTTTAGTTTTCCAATAAATGAGGGAAGACTTTTTTTAAAGGAAATATTCTGAGCCCACATTCCAAACTAAGACTACCCTATTATTAGTTTCATTTTTTGTGACCTTAAATAATTTTCCAACCCCAACTTTTATTAAAACTTCACTATTTATTGCATATTAAGAAAAACTCCTCCTCCCCAACTATTAAGACACACCCAGTGTATTAGGCTCCTAAGTGCCCTAAATCTATTAATTAAATTTACTTTAGTATTCAATCATCATTTTACTGTTCCTGTTAAAACTAAGGTGTTGAACAACTTCCCTAACCTAAATATTTTGAAATAGTGAAATCCATGTTTTCATTTGATATCATTTCCCTTCTTTGTAAATAGATTTCTATTAATCAGTATTAATCCATTCTTTTTCATTTTCCAATAAGTCACTTCCTAACTATACTATTAATACCAAAGCATCTATCCAACTTCTTACATAAAACATGCACTACAGTTCAAAAGGAGAAAAAAAAAAAAAAGATTAAATGCTTCACCATTTCAAAAGATTAAAAAGGGTAAAGGAGTAATAACTCAAGACAGCAATTTTATGTTTGTCTTTTATCTCCATCCCTTCCTCATGTGCTTTTCTTTTCATTTTATCTAGCTTTCTTACTTACCCTCCATCTTTTCTTCTACAAAACCAACTTTTACTCCTTCCTCCTCTCCTATGCTTTCTCTAACTCTGGCTCCATGTCAAAATGAGCCAAACAGCAACCAATATGATGGCTGTCCAATTGATGAATAAAGATAATCACCATTCATGTTTATGCAACTATATTCTGTTTGACTAATTAATGCCTTTTATTTTATTTTATTTTATTTTTTTTTTTTTTTCATGCAGATGTTCAAGGGTTAAGTATAAGATTTTATACAACTTTTCAGACCAGCTGTTTTGCACACATTATGACACACCCTACACGTGCACATAGTTTCAAATGAATATGCTTTGGAACTAATTGTTGCTATGCATGCTCATATGTTATTTAAAACCACTTACAGACTTGCAGGTCTTGTGGCATACAGCCGCATACGATGGTGAAAAAAATTTGCACTAATGAAAAGGTGCATATAAAAAAGAAAAATCAAGAAGTATAAGCAGTCAATTGCTGATACCCCCTGACGAGTGGATGGAGTGATTCACAAAGGATCTGTCTACAAAACTCCGGAGTTGGGATACTGAAGGAAATATCAGCTAAGTGACAAACATTTTACTTGTATTAACTATATAAATAAAAATTATCACCTTAAATAGGACAGATGTGAACAACTTAAAACTAAGGTGAGAGGGATATCTTAAGAAATTTTTGGCCAAACATTCAAGGAAAAAAATTGTAGGCAAAGCAGTTAATTTTATTTTAACAGAAACAATAAAATACACTTTAAAGGCCTAAATGGGAGAACAAAACTGGCACACAATAAAATTACAAAATCATCTTCAAGTTAAAAAATCAATTTGTAAAATTTAAAATGAATAAAATTGATAAACAAACCTCAAAAAGCACACACTAGAAATAGATTAGGAGAGGAAAATGAAAAAAAATTAATGTTTTCCCAAAAGAAGAAGGGAATAAACAAAGCTCTCCTTCTGCCAACAAAGAATTGGTCTTCAAAATTTGATCGGGACTGTTTTGACAATCTTAAGTGCCAGGACCATGCTCTATGCAAAATGTCAAACCAGTTCTCTCAATATTGACCAGAACACATAGGATTGTCAATCAAGTGTTGGCCAGTGGCAGAATCCAATGCTGATTGTGTCACCTGTGTTGAACTATGCAACTCACCCTGTCTTATATATTCTGGAAAATGCTGGTTGATTCTTGTAACCGGGCATAAATTGGTGTAACCCACATAATTGGCATCACCAACATTTAAAATAATACACAACAAAACTATTTAAAAATGGGTGAACCATGTCCTTCTGAAAAGAAGGAAAAATGCTTCTGTTTTTTTTTTTTTTTTTTTTTTTAATAAAAATAAATTTAGTGGTCCCATAACACTCACAGATGTAGGAAATAATCTAGTGAATCATTTTTGCCAATCCAAGATAATTTCAAGTAAATAGAACATTGTCAGGACCATATATAAGAGTAGAATTAAATTTAGAAATGTTATGTGCAATGACCTATGTAAGGCCCTCCTTCAGATAACCATTATCCAGAAGGATATGTTTTACCTTACATAACTCCTCTTCTAAACTTACAGGGGAACAAATTATTAAAACACGATGTGCCAATGTATTAATCAAGTTAATCTTTCTACTTCTTGTTAAAAGTACAAAACCTGAAAAAGTTTAGTTTATGATATACAATTGTAAGAAACTTATCAGATCATTCAACAAGAATGTCCAGAAGGGGTAAGGAACAATCATTGTCCTTTCTCTACAATAAACCTTAAAGAATGATGCAACAGCTCAAGTTGGTCAAAGAATCTAATTGCCTCTTGTTAATCACCAAACAAAGCAAATATATCATCAATATACTAATAATACAGGGTGGTTCTATGAACATTTTCAGAAAGCTGATCTTCATAAAAGTCTACAAAATTATTTGCCAAAACTGTACCCGAAGGGCTCCCCATTGCAACAACATCAATCTGACTGTACATAACATTGTTGAAACTAAATTCAATACCCTCAGTAGCAATAAGCATTAATTCTTTAAAAATATTTTCAGGAAACCATGGGGTACAGACATGACCACAGTATAGGTCATCAGCACAAATATCAATTGTTTCCCCAAAGGATACATTAGTTAAATAAACTAACAAAATATGAAACAATATCATAAACCCAGAAGCAGAATCAGAATCTATTTCCTGAATCACTTTAACAAATGAAAAGAATCAGTTACTCAAATAAAGTATCTCAGCCAACCATGCAGCCAATTCAAACTGCACAGAGCCAATCATTGTGGATTTTAGGCAACCCATATATACAAGGTTGCTGTGCACCCCAAGGCCTAACTTTCTCATACTCAGCTTTGGACAACAAGTTACATTTATCCAAATCCAACAGACATAGCTGTTTCAGTTTCAACTTATCCAATAAAGTATATTTCATTGTTCCTGATAAAATAATCGTTTTGCTAACAATTTTTCTCTGATTTGAACAAAGGTTCCTAGGACATTCTCACCCACTTTTTTAGTATTAAGATGTTTGCAATAGTTCTATTGTTCTATAGTTTAAGGTGATAATTAAATTTCGTAGTATCAAGTTATTGTTTAAATATATATTTCAAAATACATAAAAATTACTGGAATTTAACATATTTTAAGGTCTTGTTAAGAAAATTACTTTTTTTTATTTACCCATGCTATATCTCTGATAATGATCGCATTTATCCATAAATATAGCATAACGTGAACTATATATATATATATATATATATATATATGCACTGGTTACATGTTATTTTTACAGATATAATTTATTTAAGTAAATTCTGTTTTTAATTAAACCATATTAATTACATTTGACAGCATGAATATTATATAATTATTATTTTTTTTTTAAATATGATTCCATCGCTACATAAGAGTTCTCATGTATCAAAAACAGAAACTAAAAATTTTAGAAATTAAATTAAAGTACCTAGTTCTGTTTCATCCTCAAGGGTATTTGGAATAACAAATTTTGAAATTTACAGAACTTTATAAGCATATACATATATAATATTAATTTCTATGGAAATGGAGAAAACCAATCATTTTAATAAGGGGCAGTAGGGTTTACATTTTCACTGACAACTATTGTATCAACATATTAGTTACTTTTGAAAAGAGGTAAAGTCAAGGTAGGGTTGGGGGTGCCTAATACAGTTCAATATTGTGGATTATTACCAGTCAATATCAAGATATCTATTCACGACTGCCCTAGAGTTTGCTAATGTATATTCAAACCTAACAGAAGAAGAAATGAACATAATTCTTAATGCAAAAAAATCTGTCATCATTCATAATGGGGACCAATGGATTAAAAACACTGAAGACCTTTTTGACATTACCATGGGATCTTGTCAGTCTATACTATACAACCTAACTGTGCACCATGAATTAAACATTAAGGACATCGGGCTATATAGGGATGATGGGCTTATGGTACTGAGGAGTTCCACAAATTTTAAAATAGATAAAATTAGGTAATACATAGTGAATTCTGAAAATTAAATTTAAAAACTACAGTTAACACAAGATTGAAAAGGGTAAACTTACTCAACATAATTTTAGATTTAATGAACAACATATACCTACCTTACAGAAAACTTAACACTAACCCCTTGTATGTACACCCCAGGTCAAACCATCCCCCCATCCACAAGTAAGCATATACACTCATCAATAGAGAAAAGAATCAGCATGAAATCCACAAATGAAGAAATATTCCAAAAACACAGTAATTTTTACAACACAGCTCTAAAAAAATAGTGGATACAAAAATGCTAACATCAATTATACAAACAATAGTACTAACCAGAAGAAAAACAGGAAAAGAAAAATCATTTGGTATAAACACCCCCCACCGTTCAGCCAAATGGTTAGTATTAAGCTAGGACAAAAATTCCTAGCTTTAATTGAAAAACACTTTCCTACTGATAGCAAACTTAGCAAGATCTTTAATAAAAACACCTTAAAATTAAGTTACAGCTGAACTGAAAATATAAAGATATTATAAAAAAAACATAATAAAATCCTGGAAAAAAACACACATGCCAAATTTAAATTAATAAAAACCCTAAATTAAAATTAGACAAAAATAATGAAAAATTATGTGATTGTAGAAACCTTGAAGACTGCCAGTTGGATAATAAATGCTGCATAGAATCTGTGATATACCAATGCACAATCTCATCCATTGAGAAGATATATATAGGATCCATGAAGAATGAATTTAAAATTAGGTAGAGACAACACAAAAGCTCCTTCAATAATATTAGAAATAGAAATCAGACATCCCTATCTAAATATTTTTGGTATTTAAAAGAAACAAATAAAACACCAAAAGTAAAATGGAAAAAAATAAATAGAACAAGACCTTATAAAACCTGGGATGACCCATGCCCTTTATGCCTACAAGAAAAACTACACATTATTAAGTTTCTAAAAAATGAAAATTTATTTCGCCTTAAATAATTAGCTTAAAAATATTTTAAATTTCAAAGTCTATAAATAAGTTCAATTAAAGCAATAGGTTTAAAAACTTAACCCAATCATAAGAAAAAAAAAAACCTTTATTAAGTTATCAAAAAAACAAATTGTAGTTCGATACATATTCATATACAAACAATCCTTTTAGAAAAAAAAATCTTTATGTATACAAATTTAATAGAATAACAAAAAGTGCCAAAAACTATCTGTCGTTGAAATAGACCAAACGATATGCAATGAACGGATGTCATCATTCATTTGAAAATAGGCAACCCAACCCTACCTTGACTTAACCTCTTTTCAAAAGTAGCTAATATGTTGGTACAATAGTTGTCAGTGAAAATGTAAACCCTACCACCCCTTATTAAAATGATTGGTTTTCTCAGTTTCCATAGAAATTAATACAAATGTATATGCTTATAAAGCTCTGTAAATTTCAAAATTTGTTATTCCAAAATTTGCTTGAGGATGAAACAGAACTAGGTACTTTAATTTCTAAAATTAAATTGAAGTTTTTAGCTTCTGTTTTTGAAACATGAGAACTCTTATGTAGCAAATCATATTTTTAAAAAAATAATTCTAATATAGGCTCTACTTGTGCACTGTTTTTTTAAAAATAAAACAAAAATACTAAATAACTTTGGATTATTAACCTAACGGTTCCTTCCTATATATTTGCACACACACAATATATATATATATATATATATATATATATATATATGTCAAACATGTTTGGTTGAATAATATTGAGTACTTCTTGCATGTGGCTACATACATTTATAAAAATTGTGTTTTACTTATATTTAGGCAACTGTTTTTGTTTAATTCAGCCATTCTCACATTTCCTGGAACCAATTTCAATTTATTCAAGGTGGTGTAATTTAAAGAGTCAAACTGAAATTTTATGTACATTTTTTTTTAAATGTATAATACCTTATTTTGTGCACAGATAATATAATAATAATACCTCCTGACCTTAAGCAAAATACCAATATAAAAAGTAATTTTTTATGGATACTATGCTAGTAAAAACAGCAGATTTAGCAGGTTAAACAAGAAAGTGTATTGTTAATAGACATAAATGTGTTTGGCTTTTGCTAATAATATTGTCATCTCATCTGCCAGAATGGTTAATTAATCTTGTGATATTTCTCTTCATCTACTGTTTATTTTGCCAAAGGCAATGACCATTGAATTGCAATTTAAATAGAAATGATTGGTCAGAAATGAGTTCTATTTCATGTTCATTAAAGTGCAATAAGCAGAATAATCATGGATCTTCACACCATTTACTCCACTATCAACTGATGCATCACAATCAGACCCTGAAGCACATTTACTTATTTTTGGTGCATTTTAGTAGAGTTTTCAATCAGCACAAAACTCCACAGGCATTTTAATCTCTGTATTGATTGCAAAGCCAGAATAAGCATACACCTCAATTTTAGAGCCAGCAAAATAGCTTGAAACATTTAGTGTTGTAGTCTTAAGAATAGGATAAACGTAAATGATTTGCAGTAATCGACAAACATTTCAAAACAATTTTGTGTCCATACAAAGATGGACAATGATACCAATCAAGTTCTGGCAGATATGAATATAGCCATCATATTATCTTTGTCTAAAATAAGGACCTACTTGCTGACAGAAAATAATTATACAGCCTAAAAGGTAATTAGAATAAGGCTGTTCATAAGAGCAATTTTGTACTGTCCTTTTGCTCATTTGTGCTGTTACACTGCTATCTATCCCAAAAGATGCTTCCTTTCAAGAGGTAACAGCATATATATATATATATACATTTGTACTAGCCATAGGACCAGTATATCAAAAAGAAATTACACAGCATTACAGTGTTGATTCCAATCCAAGCGAGAATGACTGACTTATTTTACTGTTAATTTGCTTTGCATATATTGTTTTTGCTTGCTCTATATTATTTTTTGCCTTCTTTTCTATTTTTCTTGTTATTGCAAACTTTATCAATTCTGTTTCTTACTTTGCATTTGACCATGGCTACTCACTCCACAACATGTAAGCTGAGTACTGGTCATTTGCTGATCTTTATTACAGATTTGTTTTCTCATAAAGGCAACTCTTGAACAGTGAAACTTATTCAAATATCCAGGGATAGCATATCAGGAAGTGGCCATATCTCAGGGTACAATGGATTAACATTTTACACTTGATGGATACCCTCTGAGTAATAAAAGACAAATTTAGAAGCTAACTGATGACAATAATGGAATAATGAGTAATTATTATTTACTTTGAGCTGAACAACAGAAATGAGGTTATTAGTCCAAATCTAAATAATTTCAATTATTCTACCCAGCTATTTCAAGTATCACACACATACACAAAAAAAAATAAATATGTAATACTATTTCTGAATCAAACTATTATAAAAATAGAATGATTTCTTAAAAATGTTGAAGCTTTTGAATGGGAAGACCACTGACATAAAAGAATTACATAGCCTAACAAGTAAAATAAGGCTGTTTTTATATGAGCAATTTTGTAACTAACCATTTACTCATCTTCAGTACTGGTTTGTGCTGTTACATTACTATCTATGCCAAGAGATGATTCTTTTCAAGAACAGAGAGCATATACATATACTTTGTACAAGTCATAGGACTGACATACCAGAAGAATTACACAGCCTAACAAGTAGAATAAATCTGTTCACATGAGCAACTTTGTATTACCCATTTGCTGATCCTCATTACTGGTTTGTTTTCTTATAAAGGCAGTTCTAAAATAGTGAAATTTATCCAAATATCCAGAGACAGAATTTCAGGAAGTAATCAAGCCTTAGAGTTCAATGGGTTAGTAATTTTACATTTGATGGATATACTCAGAACAGTGAAAGGCACATTTAACAGCTAACTAGTGGCCATTTGAGATTTCTTTCTGCCATAAATAAAAAAAAAAAAAAAAAACGTCTGCTGACCAAATTGACTCCCAGCATGGACAGAGTTGAACAGAAAAAGGCAAAAATCCAATCCTGAAATCAATAATGACAACCTGCTGATTCACACACCAGAGCAAGTGAAATGGAGATTCCTGCAGAATTTAGAAAGAAATGAGGAGTTAAAAGTAATATTGCCACAGAACTGAGATGCAAAATACAAGACAGAAGAAATAGGAAATTAAAACAGAATCCTGAATTTAAATTCTTTTGATAATTCTGAGACATTTCACTATTAGCAAAGCAATAGGCAGATATAAAAAAAAAAAAAAAAAAAAAAAAGGTGCAGAAATTCAGCACTGAATTTTTAAACAGCTCTAAATGTGGTTAGTTTAATGGCAGAAAATGTAAGTGGCAATTAATTGCAGTTACATTTTCAGTCTCTTATGTTCCCTTTGTACTGATGCTCTTCAGAAAGAGAATTCATTTCTTTTCCAACCCCAACTGTGTGTTAAATAATGGTGTAGACTGGGTTCTCTAACCTTGAGTGACAGTTGAGAAGAAGGACAGTCATGGATGCAAAACTGTGACAGTCTACAGGAAACCTTTTCCAAACTGTTGTTACAATTCACAGATGATAATAATAAAAAAAAATTCACAAACCAATGCCTTAATCCACTAGGCTATTGCCCTCTAGCCTAGTGGATTAAAGTGTTGGTTCATGGATTTAGTGACATAGTAATTGTGAGTTCAATTTCTGGGCTGGGCAGTATGTGCTTGGACTCAGTGGAAACAGGGTGAGCAATAACTGAGCAGTACTAAAAATAAGAACTAGACAAAATATCCCTAGACATGGGCAATAGAACAAGAAATCTACTCACACAGACATATATCTGAAGAAGTCCAGAAGGCACAATGGCTGAAATGTTGACAACAAAGATGAGAACAATAGTCAAAATACTGATAATTTCACATCCCAGAAATTCAGACAGAAAGGATACATTATGCATTGCCAAAATTTTAACCTTGGACTATATTTATTGCCATTGAACAGCATAATTTTGTATTGGCTATATAATCATTAACAGATCAATGAGTAGCAAAGTCACTTGTGACAACAAAATCAAGGTCGACTACTAATAATTCTTCAACAAGTATTCCTTCATGTCAACACCTGCTGCTTTTTATTCCAATTCACTTGTCTGTTTGGTGAGACCTAAAATATACAGATTACATCTTCTGCAAAAAGCTAAGATATCCATAAAAAAAATGGTAACCCACCAGATGCAGACTGAAATGTAAACTCAACTGATGTTTATCTATAGACTCAAGTATAAACATGATCACTGATTACTTATAGATACTAGTATGAAGAAAAAATAGATTTTTAATATTAAGTAAACCAACAGTATTTTTAGTATTTTTATTTCAGAGATGAATAATTGTCAATATACTTATCACAGTGACAAAATATCATAATAATCAACAAATATCAAATATCAACCAAATAATGGACACCTAATAACTAGAGAGTAGTTGGTAGAAACATTGTGTCTATAATCATATCATATATCAACGAAGATGAGGATCATAGTTCAATACAAATCAAAGAGTTGATATGTCGTAAAATACACCAACCCAATTATCTGACCATCATTCTACAATCACCAGTAAGCAACACAAAGCAGAAATAAAGAAAAAGTCCCCAGTAAGAATTGCATCTCTTTTCCCCAGAGGGGCCTGTCTTAACATGGCAGCTAACTTACTGATTAAGTCATGGAAACCAACAGCAGCAGTCATTCAAATCTTACTATATTTCTTATTTTACCCAGCTGCCTGATAAATCACCATATATATATATATATATATATATATATATATATATATATATATATGGTGATTTTATATATATATATATATATATATATATATATATATATATATATTCATCTATACAGACATGGTCATATTTTAATTTCTTAAATGAAGCATTACCAACTACAGTGGGATCTTTCTCTCTCTCTATATATATATATATATATGTGTGAGTGTGTGTGTGTGTACACACCATCAATCAATTGTGGAGCCCCATTTATTAACAAAACTGTTCATCACATAAATGAAATACATATAAATAGGGGTAATCTATTCCAAGTCCCAACCAAAGTTCACATAAAAGTATATAAAAAAAAAAAAAAAAATGGAAAATACACAAATTAAATAGCAAATATATACATAAAGAACAAATACAGAAATTGAAGCAAGAAAATCTGGCACTGAAGTACCACTTCCCAGCATATCAGGGACACATTTTTCAAGCACTCCAAAATCACACAGCATCTGATACATTAAGTTACTGGTACTATTCTAAAACCTAAACACACACATTTTGACATGAGTCCTCTGATGACCTTAGAATGAGATTTTTTATATATATATATATATATATATATATATATATATAAAACTATACTTGGTTGGTGTAAAAGAAAAACAAAAAAAAAACACGGATAACACAATTTGCTAATAAAAAAAACCATTAAAACAAATACGTATTGGGGGGGAGAAAAGAAAGGGACTAAAAGCGTCTGAGTAGTCTGAAAAAAATCATCCAGTGCCGTAATTTCTAGTCCAAAGAAACAAAAACTCGAATCAAGTAAATAAGAAAAAAAAATGTGAAGTGCTCAATGTGCTAAGTAGAGCAGAGAAAAAAAAATCCTAGTGAGCCAGGAACTACCTACCTAGGTTTCACCTAAATGTGGAGCTTCAGGGTAAGCTGGCTGAAGATGATATGAAAAAGGAACATATTTATTGATAAAAACAACCACTAAAAACTAAAATTAGCATAAAACCATACAATGAAAGAGGAAAAAAAGCCATTGCTACTTTTAGCAAACCAGATATCTTACTTAACCAAAGATCTGAAATCTTTAACAGCTGTAAACATAAGAAAGCTTGGTTATTGGAATAAAAGTATTATTTTATTTTTATTTTCGTTGTGTGGTTTTATGCTGATGTTAGGTTTTATGCTAATTTTAGTTTTTAGTAGTTGTTTTTAACAATAAATATGTTCCTTTGTCATATCTTCTTCAGTCAGCTTATCCTGAAGATCCATTTAGGTGAAACTTTGGTAGGTAGTTCCCGGATCACTAGGATATAAAGTAAACATTGAAGTCAACACTCAGAGTTGACAGGCTGTTTCATGCTAGATGCAATTGTCAGGCCACCTCAATTGCGTCTAGCTTGAAACAGCCTGTCGCCTCTGAGTGCTGACTTCAATGATCACTTTTATATTTACATATGCTCTATCTCTGATATTGAGCACTTTATCTCATAAATATAGTACACCTTAAAATTATATTTCTTCATTTATATATATGGAACTAAGTTCTTCTCAGCATCATCTTCTGATTCAAAACATAGGAAATTGTGGAAAGCCATGATCACCTATCTGTTGTAGCTTCTAATAAATTATCTTTTTGTTATCTCTTCTAAACCTTGTTCTGCCAATCATTTACTCGAGCCTGCTAGGTATGTTATGTGTCGTTTTCCTGTCCCTCTTGCGAATATCAAATCTTCCAAACCCTTTTTTCCTCATTATGTGCCCTAGAAATTTCAACTCTCTCTTTCTAATGTAAATTATAAGTATACATTTTGTTCTATTTCTCTAAAATTTCACCATGAGTCCCATGTTCAGTCTATGGTATTCTTGGCATCCTTCTGCAGAACCACATTTCTGTTGCTTCGGGCTTTTCCTCATCTGAGATTTTCCAGCATTTATTGTCATATATGACTGATATTACTTAACAATTCAGTACTCTTTTGTTTCTTACTATCCCAATGCACATTCAGATTTCAGTGACACACTTTTCGTCTTCTGTTAAAACACTTTGGAGATACTTAAATTGTTGTACTTGTTTGATTTTAGTATTTCCCATTTGTAATTTGCATGTTGGGCTATTCCTTTTGCTAACAACCATACATTTTGTATTTGTGTAATTGATGTCTAGTTATTTCTTCACTTTCTTTTACTGTATTCTGTAGGAGTTCAGGTTATTAACCACACATTGGCTGTGTGGATGGTGAAGAAATACTAATGTATCTGAGCAAGTATCAGCAACAAGGATTAACTAGCCACCCTATCAGAGAGGTTTAATGAGAAATGAGATAACTGAATTTCTAACATGAGTAATTATCATTTTACCCTGATTACTATACAGGCCAAAGTTAAGATGTATAGAGAACTTGCTTATGGCTTTAGACCTGCAAGACAAATAGTCCTTAATTACAAAGATGTTTGCAAATGCAAGTGACATCAACTCAGTAGCCTGAGAAACCAATAAAGCGGCTGGTGGCTTGCTGTCATTCTGGCAAGTGAGAAGAGGAAAGAGGGCCAACAGAGAGAATGGAGATCAGGTAAGGAAACAGTACCAGCACCCATAGAGCTATCAGATGAATCACATGCAACAGATTCTGCCATTCCAAGATTTGATTTGTACAGCCACAGCAGGTGCTGTAACTCAACCACAAACCAAATTCTTCCTGGGGGTGGGGAATACTCCATTGTCTTACAAGAATGCTAATGATACTGAATTATTTGAACTGATATGCTCAATCAATTGAACTGCCTGACCCAGGGATTAAATTATAAATCCATACAGTCTGGTTCAGTGGAACAAGCAAAGTGGTATCATAAAGCTATATTAACAAAAGGATAAAATAACAGAAGAATTAACTAATAAAAGATTATCTCCTGAGTACAAATGGTGAAATGGGAAATCTATCCTATGTATTGAATAAAGAGTTCAATTCAAAATTCCAAGAATATTAATGAATATAACATTCACCTGAAGATGGTTAGACAGTACAATGACTGAAATGTGACTTTAAAAACCCAGGTGAGGACAATAGTTGAAATAAATTAGTATATGCTTTAAGAATGGTTATTTCTTCAGTTAATGATAAAAGAAAAGATGTCATTTTTTTTTTTTTCAGGAAAGAAAAATTTTGTGAGTGGAAAGAGATAGGGAAAGAGATAGAGGTAGGGAAAGAGAAAAAGAAAAAGAGAAAAGAAAAAGAGAAGAAAAAAGAAAAGAAAAGAGAAAAGAAAAGAAAAGAAAAGAAAAAGAAAAAAGAAAAAGAAAAAGTAAAAGAGAGAAGAAGAGAAAAGAGAAAAGAAGAGAAAAGAAGAGAGAAGAGAAAAGAAGAGAGAAGAGAAAAGAAAAAAGAAGAGAAAAAAGAAGAGAAAAGAAAAAGAGAAAAGAAAAAAGAGAAAAAAAAGAAAAAAGAGAAAAAAAGAGAAAAAAGAGAAAAGAAAGAGAAAAGAAAAAGAGAAAAGAAAAAAGAGAAAAGAAAAAAGAGAAAAGAAAAAAGAGAAAAGAAAAAAGAGAAAAGAAAAAAGAGAAAAGAAAAAAGAGAAAAAAAGAAAGTAAAGAGAGAAAAAAGAGAAAAAAGAAAAGAGAAAGAAAAAGAAAAGAGAAAGAGAAAGAAAAGAGAAAGAGAAAGAAAAGAGAAAGAGAAAGAAAAGAGAAAGAGAAAGAAAAGAGAAAGAGAAAAAAGAGAAAGAAAAGAGAAAGAGAAAGAAAAGAGAAAGAGAAAGAAAAGAGAAAGAGAAAGAAAAGAGAAAGAGAAAGAAAAGAGAAAGAAAGAAAAGAGAAAGAAAGAAAGAAAAGGGAAAGAAGAGAAAGGGAAAGAAAAGAAAGGGAAAGAAGAGAAAGAGGAAGAAAAGAAAAAAGAAAAAGAAATGAAAAAGAAAAAAAGAAAAGGTAAAAGAAAAAAGGAAAAAGGGAAAAGAAAAAAAAGAAAAAAGGAAAAAAGAAAAGGTAAAAGAAGGAAAAAAGGAAAGGTAAAAGAAGAAAAAAGGAAAAAAGAAAAGGTAAAAGAAGAAAAAAAGAATGACCTGAAATACTTAATGAATGTTACTGTAATTAGAAAACATTACATTTTACACTTTGTACCTGAATCATACATCCATTTACACTTGTATCTTTTCTTTTAAATGCAATCTCAAAAGATTCATTAAAACTAATTGCTCTGATATTTTGTGAATTTATGACTTATTAAATTGGTTTTACTTTTCTTTATATTTCCTAATTTATGCATATTTTCTGTATAAAATCAAAGAAGATAAATCTCTTCATTTAATTGTTGTTGGTGAAATAATGGTTAATGAAATCTTTGAAAGTTAAAACAGTTAAGTTTGAGGTTTAACTGTAATTCACTTTGGAGCAAAAGAGAGAACATTTCAATGGTTCATGAAAGAATGGTAGCGAGAAAGTGAAAGCAATGAGAAAAGATCGATGGATTAAATTTGAGGAAAAAATGAAAGATATTTGGAAGAATATGTTAATGCAAAAAGCAAGTCTGAATGCCTGCAAATACTCAATTCAAATGCAATTTATGCAAAATGCATCAATTGTGGTTTTCAATTTTTCCAAATCATACCCTCCTGAAATCACCACATCACTACATATAATTGTATATTTGGACAGCAACCTTTCTATTATACATGTTTCATAGAATGCAACAGACAAGGAAAATCTCGATTTTTTTTTATTCATTTTTTTCTAATATTCTTAGTTTTCCTTTTGGAGCCACTAGAAAACCAAAAAGTAAGATTTTCCTTGTCAGATACATTCAATGAAACTATATATCCTAGGGAATGGTATAAATTCATCTCTTCTCATCTATAGTTGGACAGATTGGACTCCTTAGCCTAGTAAAAGGAGAATTCTGAATTTAATATCTGAAGAGGGCTTTTGGAGACCTCACGGCACACTATGTATGCCAATGTACAGATAGTCTGAAAGTTAACTGTTTTGTGCTAGATAATCTTTCACCTCAAAATTCATCTTATATATCTATGTCAACCATTTGTTCATGCTTAAAATATTGTTACCACATATGATCCAGTGCTCCTGCTATATATTTAGAGATCCAAAATTAAAATAAAATCCAAAGAAGAATCAGCAATATTATTGGCTCTGACCTGGTATCTTGGCTTCAGTCACTTTTCCATCACCATAAAGTTGTCGCCATGCTTTTTCTATAAATACTTATGGTAATTGTTCAGGTGACACTATGGTTACCCCCCCCCCCTAGATACGAATTTAAGTGCAGTACTAGACTGGCAAAAAGGTCTCATCAATTTACAGTCAAGTTGGCTAGATGTAACGCTAAATTTTATGCTAACAGTTTCTTTTCTCGTACTTTCCACTTGTAGAACTCTCTCCTAGCTCCTTAATAATGTTTCTGTCTTCTAATTCTGCCATATTCATTGTATCTTAATAGCTTTACTACTTTTATTGGGGTGAATTTGATTAAAAAAAATATCTACCATAGCAATATTTGGCAAAATTCTATATAATGCATTTCAACCTCTACAAAACAAAAGTAAGAAACCAAATGAGATAAGTTGAGCTGTGCATCTAGACATATAAGACAGCCTACATATAGACATGTCGGACACCATACATCTAGACTTGTCAGACACCCTATCTGCTCAGTGCATAATTATAACCAACATTTACATACAGATTTACCCCTTCACCTACACACAAATTTCAGTTTAGTTTGAAGTCCTTTTAGAACATGAAACACATTACATAGAATTTTTCCATTTTGTTATCATTAACTAAAATATATATATATATATATATATATATATATCTGTAAAAAGGTACAAAAATCAACCATGCATAGTGACTGTCAGGTGATGTTTCAACCAATCATATATATAATTTCTTATAACTTTAAACATTGTATTTTAGTGGATACATGTGTCTTAGTAGATACCCTGTTTTTTTGTTTTTTTCTAACAGCATGAATTACATCTATATTCAAAACTCCTGTTGGGCTGGTCATCTGCATGCTTGAGAAATGACTCCCACAATGTGCTTTCTTTGCTGATAAGAAGTCAGGTGAAAGGGCAGTTGGTGGCCAGTAGAAGCAATGCAGTTACCACATCAGGGCCATCCTGAAGACCTGTAATATCTTCACTAGCCAATTAGAAATGTTAGCTGATAATTGGGTTAGTTGGAAATGTGTCTGTATAGATGTTGTTCAAACCACAGAGGCAAAGTTAGTCCAGCAGGCAGATGAACATGATCAAAGACATCACACACAGAATCCTTCCTCTATTGCCATTCAAGGTCTTTGAAGGAGGCCCTACTTGCACAAAAGTATGCCATTCCTGTGTTGGTCTAATCAGCTACACAAAAACTAATCCACCACGAAGGGGGAACCAGTCAATGATCCATGATATCAAAAGTTCACAGCTTTAATTAAGGTCAATTAACTCAACAAGCTTTTGAGAATCAGATTTAGCAAGTACCCCAGGGTTAAAAAAAATTGGCTTTTTAATTCTTAAACCAGAGATCTGTCCTATTAATAAAAAAAAAAACAATAGGATTTTATTTTTTTATATTTCATGTCCTTTCACACACAACATAGGCTATCATGGCTCTTGACAGATCACTCCTTTATTGTCTGTGAATTACCCTAACTTCTTAGGAAAATAGTACAAGGTTTTTTTTCCTTCTATATGGTTTTCAGTTGAGTTATTTTTATCATAGATTAATTGTCATCCAACTGGAAAGGAGCTCATTTTATCCTGCTAGTTAACCCATGCAGGGAAAAAAAGATGGACTCATGCCTTTTCCAGAGGTATTAATCTTTATCATTCTGTATGTGACTTTATTTGCTGTACAAAAAGTTTATCCTGCCACTGAAGGTGACTGATCTCTGAATATGAATTTGTTTGAATATCAAAATTAACAATAAGGATGCTGCAATTAAGAGGTCATGAAAAAGAATGCAGTGGAAAGAGAAGTAATATTAATAATGCAGAGTGCTACAGAATAGTAAACAGAAAAGATGAGAGAATTTGAAACATTTCTGCTTTCTGCATTGATACTCTAACTACACATCCTTAATTAAAAAAGAAAAAAATTCCTATTTCTTTTTAAATTAAAGTCTTAACATGAGAAGTCATTTCTAAAATGAAGGTAGAGAAATTCAACTTACGCTTTTGTTTTCTTTTAACTGGCATTGAAGAATTGAAAAGATGACTTACCTGAAAATAAAAGAAAAACAAAACAATTAAAAATTTATAAAAATAATTCCATTAAAACAATTCACAGAATATTTTAAATATATACAAAAATAAAGACACTATTTTTTCTTCCTACAAAAATGCTAAGAATTCATACCATTTTTTAAAGTACATTTGTGAAGTGACAAAAGGAAAGTAATGTTTGCTAATCACTTTATTGTTCAAAATACTAGCAAAATCTTAAAATAAATGACAACTAATATAGACATAAACAAGTTAATTTTGGTCATATTCTTGTATCTATTAGTTTTCTTAAGACTGGTCAGTTTTGGAGAAACAGATCAGGCTAAGGATTTTTCAGCACCCGTACCTGAAAAATTAGGTCAAGTTTAACTTAAAAATCAAAAAAGGTTAAACAGTTTACACAAAAAAATGTTTAACACTGCTATTACTGTATACATCATCAGCAATTTTTTTTTTAAATGTTCTTTTTAGCATTTTAATAAAATCATAACATAAAACAAAAGGCACTTTGATGTAGTCTAATGATTAGCGAGTTTGTCACTAGATCAAATACAACCAAGTAGTGAGTTCAATCCTCACTCGATGCTCAATACTTTCGGCTATGCTTAGAAAATCACCATAACAAAACTGAATAACAAATTAAACCCATTTGGAAAATTAAAATAAGAAAATTTCATGTATTGTTAATTACAGAAAAAAAATGTATAAATTTAGTGTCATGTTATGGTTTTATTAAAATTCTAAAATTACCTTTTTTAAAATCACAAAAATTATTGTAGGATGTAATTATTTTTATGATTAAAAGAAAAAAAAATCCAAAACAAAACCAAAAATTTAATTTGCAAATATAGTCAGTGTGTGAGGGGTGGAATAACAAATATTCGGACACATACCAATTTTTAACTTATTGCATTTCTCATTAATGAAGAAACATACTTTTCATATTAACTGTAAACAGATGCATTATAACTAAATATGCATAGAAAACAGATAAAAATTTGATTTAATAGAAATAAATCCCATTTATCCATTTTAATGGGTGAAAAAAGTATTCATACAATGCAAATTTCAGATTTTAAAACTTTTAAATTGCTTTAATACTCTTGATTATTCAAGTGGAATATTCTAGAATGTTCCAATAATGTTATCAGTTGTTATTTTTAGCCTGAAAAATACAAACAGAACATTTTGTAATTGATATTCATACAAAAAGGTATTCATCATGGCAAGAAGTAAAGAATTGACAAATTTGCAAAAAGAACTGATTGTTAAGCTCTGGAAAGAAAGGAAAAATTTACAAGAAAATCTCAAACAACATGAATATTCCATTTACTATTAGTTCGTTCATTGAAAGGTATAAAAACTCAAAAACTGTTGAAAACCAAAGAAGAACAGTCACTCCATGGAAGATTTCTTCAAGATCTTTGAGGAAAGTAAAGTGAAATTAAACAAAATCCAATGGTTATTCATCAGGATGATTTGCTTTCATCAGGAATCTGTGTCACTAAACGGACAACAAGCAATGAAATTCATAGGAACAATCTAAAGTCACGCTCCCTTCAGAAAACTCCACTGCTATTGAAAAGACACAGAGATGCCAGGTTGAAATTTGTTCATGAACATAAGGATATGGAAAAACTGTATTTGGAAAGAATATTATGGACAGAAAAAACAAAATTGAGTTGTCTGGACACAATTCTAGAAATCATGTATAGCAGAAAGATGGCGAAGCCTACAAACACAAGAACACAGTTCCAACAGTGAAATTTGGTGGTGGCAGCATCATAGTTTGGGGATGTTTTCTGCAAAAGGTACTGACAACATATCAGTAATAGAATGCCACAGCATATCAAAATATTTTGGAATTAAATTTAATGATTTTGATTGAAAATCTTGAACTTCCTCCTGATTGGATCTTCCAGCAAGATAATGATCCTAAGCACACTGCAAAATCTACAAGGAAATGGCTTGCTAAAAATAGTGTAAATATTCAACTCAGCCACATAGGACCTCCTGATCAAACAAAGCCAGAATAGTGCTTTTGAACACACATCTTCCTCCCAATTCTCAAAATATACATATCTGCTCTGTTTTGTATCCTGATATAAATGAAGACATTTAAAAAAAAAAAAATTTTTTTTAAATAAAAAGAATCAGTCAGATTTAATCCATTTCCTAAATAAAAAAAATGATCCTGACTTGGCATCTCAACTTCAGTCAATGCAACATGGCTGCCCTCTGTCTTTTCTAGAAATATTTTCTACTAGATCAGCATCTAGGTTCCAAACGTTTTACTGTTGAATTCGGTAAATGTAACTGCCACTCCTACTTCAACAATTTCTTTTCTTGCACTTCCTGGCTGTGAAACTCCCATCCAGTTCCTTGCTTCCCTGATAACTACAATTTTCAAAAATTTAAATGCAATGTCTATTGCCATATTCCATCTTCTTCCCTTCAGCTTTATCCTTTCCTCAATCCCCTCTATATCCAGTCTTTTCACTCTCCTCCACTCACTGTAACACCCTGTGTACTAGTGGCACTCCCACTTTGCTTGGGGTGAAATGATAAAAAAAAAAAAA
This sequence comes from Acanthosepion lycidas, assembly GCA_963932145.1. Lineage (NCBI taxonomy): Eukaryota > Metazoa > Mollusca > Cephalopoda > Sepiida > Sepiidae > Acanthosepion > Acanthosepion lycidas. The sequence goes on along the minus strand of OZ010593.1, from coordinate 47,648,101 downwards.
AAAAAAAAATTTAAAGTAATGTTTTTCCTCCTATGTTAAATCTTTTAACCATTCTTTTGTGTATAGTAGTAGTCATCTGAATCCATCTTTGCTTACAACAATTAAATTTGATAAGAGAAAGGGAAAGAAAGGAGGATGTCTTTGTTCTTATCTTTGTATGTCCCCCACCCACTCCCAGTGTATCTTTTCAGTCCCAGTTCTATTCTTGTGTATTGTGTGTGTGTTTTTTGCCAGTGTATATATATATATATATATATATATATATATATATATATATATATATATATATATATTATATATATATACACACACACTTTGTATGGTGTGTATGGTCAGTCTAGTATGTCTGTTTTTTGTTTGTTTTTGCCAGTATGTGTGTATATATATATATATATATATATATATATATATGTATGTATGTTAATTCTCCATACATTTATATTACATTACTAGCAGTAGAGCCCGGCGTTGCCCGGGGATGTAACAGTAAGAGATAGATCAAGTATTGCCCATCATAAAGACTGAAAAATAAAATTGACAAAGATTATTGTTTAAGGTTGATGGACACGCATATCTTAATTAGTTTTTTTTTTTTTTTTTTTTTACAAATTGGTCAAACCCAAACTCAAACAAAAACATTGTTTTCAATTGTTATGTGTCTACCGATTGAATAGAATTTTATTATAAACAATTGTCTTGTAAATGAAATTTTTAAAGCATTCTGGATGTAAAAATAAAGAAAAAAGTGTGCAAGACAATAAGAAACACTACCTGCCAAAAACAATAAGTGAAGTTTTGTTGAAATCGGTTGAAAAATGTAGGAAATCCGATCCCATATATAAACACACACACACACACACACAACCTGGGTTTTATAATAAGTAGAACTCGATATGAGTTGTCTCCCTTTCATTCTTGTGATGCCTTTTAATTGTGTTTTCAAATTGATTTCGTGCAAAAACAATTGTGTTTTTCCAATTTTGGGCGCTGTTAGAACCACCGCAAAGTAATTTTATGCAGTCCTGTGAAGTTTTGTTGAAATCAGTTGAAAAATGTAGGAAATCCGATCCAATATATAAACATACAGACACACACACACACACAATCTGCATTTTATAATAAGTAAGATTATAAGAAAACCTATATAGTAAATGTATGTGTGTGTGCTGCCACTATACGTATATGCAAAGCCGGTGGTAGGGTCTCAGCACCCCCACCCGGGGCCTCAAAAAACTTTGATATGGGCATGAGGCCCTCTATTACATATCAATTTCAAAGTTTCCCAACATGGGAGTCACAAACCCTAGAACTCTTAACTTTTTTTAAATTACCAAAAATCATGGAATTATCCAATTTAAATGAAAATTTCAGTACATATTATTTACTTTTATAATGAACAGGTTTTTGTATTTAAAAATATCTGAGAATATGATATTCTTTTTGTAATAACCACCAATATTTTCATGACTAAATTTTACTCAAAAAAATTGTTTAAGTTGCAAATTTTTACATTTCCATAAGGATTAATCACCAATGCATCTCCACTGAAAAAAACAAGTTTTACAAAGATTCCAACACAACACAAATGGGGTTGTCTTATAAATTTCTTTTAAAAACAGCATTTCTGTTTTTGGGAAAATTTTTCAAATTTTAAGCATTTTTATTTCTTAAGTGATCATTTTTTCAGTTTTATCTTTTTTTTTTTATTTTCTTTCCATAAAATGTAAAAAAAAATAGGGACTAGAAATTTTATTTTAATTACTAACAGTGGACTTCCAGTTAGTATTACTATTAGTAAAAAAAAAAAAAAAAAAAAAAAAAGTCAAGTATCCTTCTTAGTGGATGATCTCAGAATAAAAAATTATTTTACTGTGATATATTACCCTCTTAATTGATTTATAAGAACTGTTCAGAAAGAAAATTACAATTTAAAAAAATAAATGCTACAGAAATTAGCACTTCTGCCCTTCCCTCCCCAGTAGCCATGCGGGCCCCACATAGTTCAGAGGTTCAGGGTAGTAAGCACCAGCCCTGTTGATTATTATCGTTGATGATTGACAATATAAACTTAAGTTGAAAAAAGTAAAAAGTACAAAAAAGATGCAGCTGAAACTAGCCCTTTTGGGACTAACCTCATTGGGGGTTCTTGCCTAGTACGCACCACACCAGCCATGCAGATACACAATGTATATTATTAGCTGGTGATTGACAATGTAACATCACTTTAAAAATAATTTTTAAAAATGGCAAATGGCCATAAAATAGTACTGAGAAAAGAAAAAAAAAAAAAAAGATGGCTCTAGGCCAACAACAAAGCCCCCCAAAAAATGTGGGGGCCCACCCAGCTGGAAGAGTCAGAGGTAAGATGCACCAACCCTGTGTATATGGTGTATGTTTATGTGTGTGAAGTTATGATTTGTTTAGTGCTGGCTTAAATGTGTCAAAGCTTTTTTTTTCTTCTTGTATTTGGAGGTAAGAGTAATATTTTTATTACTCTAATCCTCCTTTACAGGAAAACCATCTCATCTGGTGTACTTTGACCACTCAGCTATGGAGAGCTTCACAATCAAGCAATTTTCTTCTTTGCCTTTAATGCCCATTCACTAGTTCAGAGTTTCTCGAAAAGACACATCTACCCAGTTTCATATCCAAAATGTAAAAATTCCTAAAGAATTAAGTTTTATTTTTAATTTAACATTTCTGAGGAATCAGTGAAATTTTTTTTTTTTTATCTAACATTATTTCCTCTACTATTCCAAACACTAAGGACACATGTGTTTGAGTATATTTTTTTTTTTTTTTCAAAAGTGTGAATTACATCTACCGAACCCTGGAAGTTTAAAGTGTACAGGCTGGCAGACATAATTCATACCATGAAAAAAAAAAAAAAAAAAAAAAAAAAAATCTAAACAAACACGTGTATCTCAATAGCACTTGGAGTAATAGGAAAATACATTATGTGCTTGGTTGCTTCAGGACAAAGGTGATAATGGCTCTCCACAATTTCATGTCCTTTGTAGCACTAGCAACATTTGACTCCTTACCATCCCTCTCATACTATCTATTCATACAAATTAGGTAAGTTTTTTGCCATTTCCTTCTACCTCCTTACACCCTGAGAGTTTTAAATTTTTCAAGCAGTCCTTCCTCACAATGTGTCCCAGAAATTTCAACAGTCTGATTTTAAGTATGATATTCTTTTTACATTCCGCTACAAGATCTTAAATAATACAGTACATACAGGGAATATCTGTAAAGGTACAAACATTTACTAATCCAACATTACTATATAATAAATAAAGCATTGTACATATGTTACCAGCACTACCATGCTACTTCCCCCCATTAGTTTCCATCAAGATTGTTGTTTTTGCCGTCTCAGTGCACAAGTGCATAAATACTGTTCAAGAATTGTAATTATAGCATCAAGTGATTGAAACTACTATTTCACCTCTGAAATAAATGTGTCATCTGTGTAGAACCACTTTCCAGATAAATGATCTCAAAATGACCTACAATTTATTAACTGGGGCAAGAAATGGCTCGTTAATTTTAACATATCTAAAACAATACTACTCTCTTAATTGGCTCAGAGAATTTTTTCCTTCCATCAGCATGGCTGATGCTAACCACTAAGAGAGTGATTCATTATGCCTTCTTGAGCTAACAATTTTCTGCTGAATCAATTGCTAAGTCTGCTGCTAGGAAAGTTGGTTCATTGTGTCATGCTAGACAATTTTTCTCACCAGAATCTATCTTACACATTTATAAGACTACCACTCATCCATGCATTGAATATTGCAACGACATCTGGCTTAGTGCGCCTGCTATATATTTTAAAATTCTTGACCCAACCCAAAGAAGAATCAGTAACTTGACCTGGCATCTCAGCATTAGTCACTTTTGCATTGCCATAGTGTAGTTTCCCTGTGCCTTTTCTATAAATATTTTCATGGTAATTGTTCTAATGAACTTTCCTCTATGGTACCTATAATTTATGTGTACTACTACACTAGTGGCAAGGTCTCATCATTTTATGGTTGAAATGGCTGGATATAACCAAGTTCTATGCTAACAATTTTTTGTCTTGCACTTCTTACTTGTGGAAGTATTCAGGCTTTTTGCTTTCTAGTCAGTTTAGATCTTCAAAAACTTAAATGCAATGTCATTCATTATCTTTGGTCTTCTTAATTCCTGTTCTTTGGTTGTTCTTTCTAATGTTTCCTTTTTCTCAAATTCTTTCACACTCAGTAACCCCCTTGCATCTTAGTGGTTTTATTGCCTTATTTGGGGCAAAAGGTTAAAAAAAAATGTCTTTTGAGGAACTCAGCTAAGTTAGAGCCATGCAGTGAAAAAGATACAGTAAAATATACTCAACCATATATATCAGGTTGACAAATATACTGATCTCTTTTAATAAACAGTATGTCCAGTGTGTTAAAATATCTGATTACATTAACTTCCTGATCATGTAATGATCATGAAATCCACAAACAGAATATTACAGAAAACTACTACCAGAAATTTTCTTTCTTAATTCCTGGACTTTGGATTTTTAAGCTTAGGTCAGAAATGAAGGACACTTCCCAGACATAGAATTAATCTCCCCCCCCACCCCAACACCAAAAAAAAGAACAATAATGCATTCAGATCTCATCACCCCCTGATCATGTGCTCCAGTAAGTTTCTATCAGCTATACCATTCAAAAGAAATGCTTGTGTTCTTAACTCAATTGCCTTGAGGATCCATTGAGATGACATGTTCCAATATCCAAACTTTTTGCAGTCAATTTCATGAACCACCAACTTGGGAAAACTATGTTAGACGGCCATGTAACAAAGCCTGTGCCATCTATCATTTAAGCTTCAATATGCTCAAATTTTTCTTTTGCTCTTGAACAGAATACTCTACACAGAGTTAATCCAGCTGATTTGTATGCCCCCCCACCCTGTGAATATATGCTACCAGACTGTTACCTATTCCAGCTCATGTAACATTCACTATACACAGCAATAATAAGTTCAGTAATATGATGGCAATTATCATTATTGTGATGTGTGTGCATAGATGCTAAAGTAGCTAAGAAAAATGTCTACAAGACTGACGACATTTAGCTCTTGATAAAGACCTAAATATATTAAAATTATAATATAAATTATACTGGACTCTGCTGTCATTTTCAACATATTAGGATACAGCAACTCAGTTGCTAGAATAACCAGACTATCTCTACATTTGATTCAATTATAGTAGCAAAAGTTTGTGCAGAAACAACCACAATACAGAGAACTGGTACACAACATGTCACAAGGTTCCCAAACTCTCCTCTAATAGGAACCAGTCTATCTAGGACCAGCAGTACGTACACTAATTTTATATCTTGTGGATGCAATCCCTTCAAAATTAGGTCTTCAAAAGTCACATGATACATGAGTATGGTGTGTGTGTGTGTGTTATTCAAACACGATTAACAAAAAAACCTTTTTTGCTCTTTGTTGTTAATTGTGTTTCAATTTTAAGGTAATGTTTTTTTTGTTAATTTTTCATCTTATTTTAACATGTTGGTTTTTAAAAGCTTTAATATATATATATATATATGTGTGTGTATATATGTGTGTGTGTGTGTGTGTGTGTGTGTGTATGTATGTGAATAAATAAAATTTAAATTTTAGTCTCATTCACAATTAATTTCTAATTTGCATACTTTTTAATTAAAATGTAGGTACATATAAGATACAATAAAAATTAATGATTATTAATCTGATTTTTTTAAAAAACTTATTTAGAGTGTTTTGCTGCATGGTATTCTTATATTCTTCATATAATTAGTCCTTCAAATTTTCAAAATTTTAACCTGAGAATTTTATTTATAATCTTGCCATAGTAAATGCATACATTTGATATTTCAATATTTTTTAATAAATGCAAATTTCTGTATCTAGTTAAATTGCCTATTTTTTTTAAACAAAAAAAAAAATCAGAAATTTCCATTAAGACCTTCAAAATAAACAAGAAAAAAAAAATATTCAAATAAGCCTTTTTATCATTGGCTTATATTATAAAATTTATCTATATATAACTGTCCATTTTTTTAACACTACTGTAATTACTTAGATAACGTAATACTTGACAAACAAAATAGTTACCTAATTTCCATTTTTTAAAATTTTTGATTAATCAGTGACTATAAAAAAAAATCAATTTTCAATTACTATGGTTAAGCTGAAGAAGGTCTTACCACACTAATCAAATTTTGGTATATAAAAACTTTAGTGTACTAATCACATTAATTGAGGGATTCCTATATAAGTGAACATAGAAGTCAACACTTAGAGGCAACAGTGTTTCATGCTAGATGCAATCATCAGGTCACGACTGCTCATGGCCTAACGACTGTCGCCTCTAAGTATTGACTTCTATGTTCACTTTTATATTTACACACGCTCTATCTCTGATATTGAGCACTTTATCCCATAAATATAGCAAACCTTAAGACTATATTTCTTCATATATATATATATATAAAAACAACATGAAACATGGTTAGAACTGTGTAGAGCAAAAAAACATTTTAAATCAATTAATTTACAATATCTATATATATATATATATATATATATATATATATAAGTTTTACAACATGTTATATTTATGGGTAAAAGGGCTGAATATCAGAGATAGAGCATATGCCTATATAAAGGTAGACACTAAGATCAACACCAAGTGAAGGCAGCCTGTTTCATGATTAAATGTAATCTTCAGACCTATATATATATATATATATATATAAATAAACCTTGCTTGATTATGAAGCACTTTGTGGTCAAAGCACATCAGATCAAACAGCAGTGTATCTTGCAAAGGCGGATACAAGTTAAAATCTTGGCTGAGGGTGCATTTACTTTAATAAGATTTATCAAATGTGCAGGCCAGTAGACAAAAAATACTGTTTAAAATAACAGTAGCATCTACTCAAATATGGGTATCCACCAAAAATAAAGTTTCAAATAATTACATATATATATAAAAAATATAAAAACTAACATTTTTAGGCATTTAAAACAACATGCCTGCCCGCACACACAATTCCGTAAAATACTTGACGAAAACACAATTATACTTCGACATGAAAACAATAGACAAAACCTAAAAATCCTTGAAGCATTATACATCAAACATTTGAAACCCAACCTAAACAAAATCAATTATGGCATCTCTACAAATATTCTTAAATGTCTATAATTGGTAACAGAAGGCATTGGTTTATACCAATGGCGTTCCATATTTCATACTTCTACAATTCACTCTCGTGTGGTCATGTGTGACGTCATGAGATGCGATTTTCGCTTCTAGCATCTTTATGCACGTGTTTATTGTTGCTTAGAAATCATCTATGTAAACATTGACAGACTATCATCACTGTCTTGTCCGTATATTGTTTAATATGTTGTAATTGACAATTTGATAATGGCTTATGTAAGCCAAAAGCTTAGATTGTATTAAAAAAAAAAATATGGATCAATATTGTCAATTTCTTTCTTCGTTCAACGATAATGTTATTAAACTTATCAGATGTTACGAAAAAATTTTGCATAAAATAAATAGACAACACTTGTCTATAATATTTAATGAAACGTGTATATATATATATATATATATATATATATATACACACACACACACGGCAAGTGAGATGGGTAAATTTTCACCATTTTATATTTTTAATTTCATATATGCATGGGTCAGTTGGGCACTGTGAGAAATTGTAATTCACTCCACCAGAAATTTGGAAATGGCATGCTATATTGCTTGGTATTCACTCCAGAAGCTCCAATACAAACATTTCAGTGTATTTGGATGTCAATCTGAGGACAGCGCAGAGGATTTGGAAAGATTTGGGAGGAGTCTAATGGGGATTACAAAGGTACAGCAGCTAGAAAAACTCATTCTAATCATTCTGATAAGAAAAGAACTGAATTTGTTGATGAGGGACTCAGACTCAACATGGAGGCCTACATCAAGTGCCTTGAGGGAGGTATTGCTGCCCTAGGTCAAGAGGGTTGCTGCTGGAAGACACTATGTCTGGCAAGAGGACTTTACAACATACAAGCAGGAAAACCTAGTCAAGGCTGTCAGACAATTTCTGTGACCATATCAACCCTTACATCTGGCTACCTCACTCTCCAGACTGCAACCCACTTGATTATTATGTGTTGGGCACAGTTAAGCAAGAGACCAACAAAACTCCTTGTAAAAACCAAAGATGAACTGAAGGCAAGAATTATGGTAGCATTTACTATCTTAAACAAGGAGACTGGCCAGAAGAGTTGCAGGAGATTCCAAAGTGGTCTAGAGACAGTGGTTGAAGCCAATGGTGATTTTATTGAATAAATTTACTCTTTCATATTTCAAGATATTTGTGTGTAATTTTGGTAAATATATCTGTTAAAATAATGTCAGTGTTATTTTAATTTTTGCATAATTTAGACAACAATTTATCCGTCGTATCCTGTATATATCTATATAATAAATGTGAATGTCTCTGTAACTGTGTCACACTTTTTCAACTTTATTCCTACAGGCATTAGCCCAACATATCATACAATTTTGGAATCAGGCCAACTGTGAGCAAATTAAAAACATTCCAGTTTGGATCCAGACCTGCAATCCTGAAATTTTGGGTTCCCAAGTTTTGATTACTGCATTTGTTTTGGCAATTATTTTACGTGATTTTTTTTTCTGTGCAAGAAAGGTTTTTTGTATGATAACAATTTTTTACAACTTGCAAATAATCAAAATTAATTGCGAAATCCAGCAAAAGTTACCCATGAAATAAAAATAATTGTTTGTAGAGAAAGTAAAGACCTACATACATTAAATTGTTTTTAAATTAAGTGGCAGCAAAAGAATTATTATTGAACTTTTTATAAGTAAGAGTAAATATAAATGCAATACTTATATACAGCCAACAATTTTGAGTTCTCCTGTAGTTTATTGTTGCCAGTCACATCTACTCCTCCCTATCTACTTTGATGAAGGCCCAATCAAGAGCCCTCTGCAGGAGCTATATTAAATGCTACTTTATAGGGCAGCTTTTAAGCAAGTATGTATGTGTTGTTTGTGTGTGTATATATATTTTACAAACGCACAAAAATAAACAGCTTTGGTCCAATTCAATAAAAGCAACATATAAATCATTTAAACACATACATTTATTTTTCAGTTTGAGCATCAAGTATGTATATTAGGAAATACAATGTTCCCCCCTCCTTTCTCAATGTTTCCCCCCACTTTTCAATGTTAATAAAATTCAAAACTTCAATGACTTTTTTTTTTTTAAAAATAAATAAATAGGAAATTTTATTTAATATTATAGATTTGATAACATACTGAACAACAATGCTCACTAATACTTGAAAAAAATTAAAAAAAAAAACAAAAAAAAAAAAAAACATTTTTTTTTATCTGCCACAACTTCTTCCCACATTGCATCTAAACAAAATCAGCCCAAGGAGCTTTCATTAGATTCTTGCATAAAATAAATGATAAAATCCGTCTACATGTTTCATTGCTTCCAGGTTAGTCACATTTAGGAATTTAGAATTTTGCATAGACCAAATGGCACATATTTGTACCAATACTTTAAAAGGCTTCTCTCAACAGATAGAGAGAGAACATGAGCTGACTGAGGCTGACCCAGTGAGGAATGAGTCAGCTATTGCTGCAGCCAAAATGTCTGTCTATACCGCTGACCAACTCAGGACCAATTAATCAGTTTCATTGCCAAAAGGTATAAAAAAAAATAAAAAAGAGAGAGAGAGAGAGAGACAGAGATTACCCCCCCCCCCCCCCCCCGCGATTAATCATTGACCCAATTTACCAGAACCTTAGTGTGGGGTTGCTTAGAAGTGAAAAAAAAAAAAAAAAATAGATGGGGGAACACCCACCAACTCCACTAAGCCATGGTTTCACTTTTAGAATCTGTTTCTCTCCTGCATACCCAGTTACAGGCATGACCTAGCACAATCCAAGGCCATCTGGATGGTGGGTAGGATTTAACCCTTTAAAAGCACTTCCCCCTCCCCATTGCACAAGAGGAGGCAGGCTGGAGTATTTTACATGACACTAGTTGTAAGGACTGGACAATTCACATTCAGTTGACTGTATATCACATCCTAGCCTCTTAGGAGGTAAGTATCAAATTAAGTCCTCAGAGAGAAGATTTTATAAAACAGAGCTATATAATCAAATGGTGGTTAAAAAAAAAAAAAAAAAAAAAAAAAAAAAACTGGTCTCTGCTTTCTTATTGAAAGATTAATATTAGTTGGATTTCTTGTTCTACAAAGAAAGGTGATTCCCCCCCCCACCGCCACTGGCAAGAGAATTGACAAATAAAAAAGCTCTTTTTGCAACCAATATAAACTGACCAGAATAACAAAAGAAAGAAAAAAAACCATAGACAAGATGATTAACCAGGGATTTCTTCAAACTACTGGCCAGACACTGGCAGAGAACCAAAGGAGAACTGACTGAGAGAATCTAAGACTTAAGCCATTCTGATAAAAATATTTTAGTAAAAAGTATTAAAGTAGCCTGCCTTACAAGATGGTTTATATTCCATAGTTTTAGTTGTAATTGTAAAAAAAAAAAAAAAAAATTAAGGCATTCAAAAAATTTACCATCTCTAAAACTTGATGAATATTCAGAATCACTAAGCCATGAAGTCATATTTCAAACAACCAATCGGAAACCATCCCAACCAAGATATGGACATCATAGTCTAGCAAGCCAATCAGACACAAGATCTGTTCCCAACCAGGATAGAAGTTCACAGATGATAGACCAATCAGAAGCAAAGTGGCAATCTCAAAATGGGCCTCTCAGGCATATGAATATAAGGAGATAAACAGTTAAATCAAATGAAATCAGAATTGATGAATTCATTTTATTCATTCTCCAATGTTGCAATTATTGCAACATATCCAGAGCCAAAATACAACGCTTATGTGCAAACCATATAGTCTCACTTCCACCATTTACACTGGCAACTAAGATGTCCACACACACACACTCCTGTATTTACACAAAAACATACATACATACTTTACACATTAAACAGGGGACTACTATGTGTGCATACATATGTACATCCCAGACTATCTCTTGTATACACCAAGACATTTACATTTCAAATGTTGGACCTCTATTCACCATCACCCAGTCAGCTCTATCAAATGTACCCACGTCCGAATGAAAGCTGACCAAGCATAGAGATCACATTCATTCAAACATGCAAATTCATAGTAGGAGTTTCAATAGAAATTTGGATTCACAAGCAGTCCCCGGTTGCATGTATACACCCTTTTAGGATAGTGCAATCCAACTTGAGTTCAGAGTTTTCTTCTCCAATACTGGTTAGAATCCAGTCTATCCTGTTACTTTACCCATAGCTTGTGGGAGAAGTGATGAATTTATACCTTCCCCACTACTCCATTAATGTATCACTATACATGTGTGTGTGTGTGTGTGTGTGTGTGTATAAAAAAATAGTTTTTTAAATAAAATATATAAGTATACAAAAAGTAGATATGTGTGTGATACAAAAAGTAAATATGCGTGTGTGTGTGTGTGTGTATATATATATATATATATATATATATATATATATATATATATATATATATACACACACACACACACTCTCTCTCTCTTTTTGTATACTTATATATTTTGCTTTAAAAAAAAAAAAAAACTTTTTTATATACAGTGTAACATCGGATATAAGAGAGTTGTTGGGACCAGAGAAGAAGTATCTTATATCCGGGTTTCTCTTATATCCGGGTCTAATTTATATATATTAACACAGGCTCTAATTTGGGACCAGAGAAAATCTCTCTTATATCCGGGTTACACTGTATTAACTGTGTATTCTCATTCAACACTTTCACAAGGCCATCTTGAACATTATCATAAGATAAACAAGTCATACATCTTAACAATGATCCCAAAAAGAATGGAATGCTGGATGACTGAAACATGGCAAAGAAGAGATGTTAAGTGATTCTTTTAAGTGAAAAATTGTAATTTGTAGTTGATAAGATTTATGGTAAGAAAGAATTTTTATTGCAATATTTTGGTTGAGTTGTTTTTGTTTAGCAGCATATCAGTGCCTCTTTAGGTTATTTAATGCACAATTTTATACCATCAAATACAAATATTTTGTATATAATTTTATACTTTCAGGGCAAACATGTGTTATTTAGATTATATAGCTTTTAGATGATAAAATGGAGAAAGAAAAAAAAAAAACATTGTTAATTATTCATTTATATCAAGCATTTGTAGATTTTAGGCAACACACAGTGAATGTAGCAACAGAAAGAAAGAAGCTAGACTATGAGAGGCAGGCTAAAGGAGCCTACCTGTACCAAGGTTATAAGTCAAAGGTACTGTAAGAATGTAAGTCTTCCAGGTAGTATATGGTTACCGAAAATGCATCAATTTTATCCCCTCCAGAAAAAGTTTACCTGTGTATAGTGCAACCAGTCACCAAAAATGCATGATTTTTAACCTCTTCGAAAAGTTACCTGTGTATAGTGTGACCCCTATTTTTTGTATAAAAAAGGGATTATAAAAACTCATGATATTCAAGTATATGCAGTGTTTCATTACCGATCATTGCATCTAATTGTCTGTGTGTGTGTGTGTGTATATATATATATATATATATATATATATATATATATATATATTAGATAATAAATAAAATTAAGTATTCAATTATCTAGGCTATTCTGAGTTTTGTAGAGATTACATTCCCTCTTTAATCAAGTTTACAGAAGAGTGGATGAAACTTGGAAAGTTAGTGTAGAAACAAGATAAATGAACATTTAATTTTATTTATTACAATATATAAGATTTATTACTTTCTGTATTTTAAAGCATCCACTCAGGTCTTCGAACATATTCCCAGTGGATATGCGGAGAATAAGTTTAATCCTTGCAAAATCCATGTGCAACAATTATTCTCATTTTTGCTATCTTCACCACAATGTTTCAGCAGATATATTCTTGTATATTTGTCAGATCTAATGTTGCATCCAGGAATTTGACACCACAACTGGAAACACCCAACTGCACTTGATGAGATATGTGGGTTAATGAATGCAGTACATGCTTTTGTGAAGGTCAAAGAATACTCTGCAGGTGATGTGTGATAACAACAACAAAGATGAAGATATGTCTAAATATTTCAGGGAGTTATTAGTTTCTAAAAAGTAAATCTAACTTTTCCAAATATCAGATTTTTTTAAAGGTGATTAGTTATCAATGAAGTTTAAACTGCTTGTTAAGGAAAGCAACAAATTGAAACAAATATTGAAAAATTATGAATAAAATCTGTTAAATCTGTTAAAATCTGTTGTCCTCTTGAAAATTGCGCAGTTTAACTAATGTCTACTAGATGGAGATAGCGGCTGTAATATGGAAAAGTAAACTATTTGGGCATTTAGGCAATAATTTTATCACTTTGTTATATAAGCTGGCAGTAAAAAGAAAAAGGAGGGGAGAAAAAGAAGAAGAGTAGAGGAAGGGGTAAGAGGAGGTGAAAAAGTAGAGCATTTAACAATATATACTGAAAATAAATTCTAAAATATTGGTATGAATCAATGTTAATTATCTCCCCATAACTGGGTTCAACAGGCCAGACACTAACATCATTAGTGTTATATTGCTTCTCTTTTCTTTAACATAAGCATAATTCTGTTTAGAAATTAACAAAAATGAACTTAAAAGGCTATAAATGAAATAACCAACAATAAGAGAAAAAAAAAAAAAAAAGGCCAAGGACCAAAAACCAAAGCCTAAAAGATTAACCTATTTTTTGACATGATCCTTCTTTTTTCTTTCTATTTTTTTTTTATACATAAAACAGTGAAATAGAGGAATATGAAAATGCCATTAACATCATACAGATAATTACAGTAATCAAGAAGCACTTAACTCATGGCATTGACTTTCTATTCTTATTACTTCCCAAATAGGCATTCAGTTTTGTTTTTTTTTACTAATGGAATACTTTACAGAAAAATCAGAGGTTCTTATCGACAATCATAAAGCAAGCGGCTAAGTTACTCAAAGAAAAACTACATTTTTACCTGTAATAAACAAACTAATCTCACGCTGTTCAAGTTAAAATAGTTTCAATTAATCCCTAATTAACCAAGGTAATTGCATATTTTTTATGATTAATATTCAAAATGCTCATTTGATTGTAAGACAATGTTTCAGCCAATGTGCCCTCTGACCTTCTTCAGGCATCTGTCAAACTTGGTAACCATCTTGGAATTTCAAACCAAACCCTTTATTCAATCCATTGGGGTAGATTTTTTTCCCCATTCCTGAACAAAAGTATGTGACTTTTCAGCACTATCAGAGCACTACTGCCACCAGGATTGAACTTACAACTGTCAAAGAACTAAAAATGTTTTCACAAATGCTTTAACCAACCTAGCCACTTGTGGTCTTAGTAGAAGAAAACGGAAAAACACTAAAGTTGAATAAAACTGGTGAGTATTAAACTTATATCAGCTTAGAAAGTGAAATGAAGGAATCTACCTCAGTGGATTTAATAAAGGATTTGGTTAAAAATTCTAAGAATGTTATAAGTATAGAGACTAATACCTGAAGAAAGCAGGAGGATACAACAGACAAAACACTGAGGATAATAACTAAGATGTGTATGCTAGTCTTGAATAGCAAGGAATAATGATAATTCATCATTTAATAAATTTCATTGTGTGTGTGTGTGTGTGTGTGTGTGTGTGTGTGTGTGTGTGTGTGTGTGTGTGTGTGTGTGTGTGTGTATTTTCCACTAATGATGAGATATTCCCTCATTCTAGATCATGCATACAAGTCCCCTGAACCTATTAGAGTTATAATGGCAGAACCATATATACGGAAGCCATAGTAGCAATGGATGAATTTAGGGAAAGGCAACCTGATAGAGAACATTCCTGGTTTTGAATTCAGTGTTCTTTCACTGTACTGGTTGCCCAACTATAGCTAAAGAGCCCAGTCAACCTTATTATTTATGAGAGTTTGTATTCAGAATTTTACTTTTCTTATGAGAGTCACCCCCAAAAAATAATTCAGTCTGCTCTGCTATTTAACTGGTACATCGAGGAATACAGATTCAGACATTAGTACAAAGTGAACAAGACACACTCGGTCAAAATATGTACTCACGAAAACATAGTATTTTATATGAAGGGCTGCTGAAAAATTTCCAAGCCATCTCACAACCCAAAATATAAATGAATAACCAAATACATTTTTTTGTGAAGTGAGGGACTTCTTAGTCAAGCCAATAACTTTTCAGTTATAAGTGAATAAGGTGTCAGCTCTCCTCCTGCTAGAATTCATCATTCTAACAGAATTTCTGTGGTGAAAAAGAGGATTTTAATTTGCATTAATGAATCATTTTCAAAATTCCAGAACACTCACAAAAATTTCTATGAAAAGCATCACAATGGTTGGGGGGTAGAGGGTAAAACCAAGATAAATGGGCAGGTGCTTGTTCTTATAGATGTGTGTAATGCAATTTTTTTTCACTTGTTTCATGGGAGGCCTTTTAACTATAATTTGCTAAATAGATATTTAACAGCTACAATAGTCCATCATTATGTAAAGTGGGAATGTGTGTGCTACTTAAATTTACAGAGTAGCAGTTATCTAGACTGAGTGGGATGAGAATGTATTATTCTAATGTCTTATTTCAAACTTAGGAAAATTATGTATTTATGTTTATTAAATGGCATAAGTCACTCATGCATAACACAGACATATGCATATACATTATATACACGCATGCAAACTTGCATGCAGGCAGCTCATGATGGACAGAGAATCAGCTCTTCTTTAATAATATAGACTGAACAGCAGTTTGAGGATTGAAAATTATGTTGAGCTTACTAATCATTGAACTTACTTTGGTCCTTGTCATTGTTGACTATGATGGAAAAAGATTTTTTTTTCTTTTTTAATAACATCTGTCTGTGTAGTTACTGTAGTTATTGGGATGTGCCCAATTCCTCAATCATTTACTGTAACTATTTTGGAATGTCAGTGACAGAGCAGAGGGAGAAGTGAATTAATGCCTTTCCCAAGGGAATTTGACATGTAAACAGATATTGAATACATGAGGGGGTGGACCATTTTTTAGTGTTCAAATTAAAGTCTCAACAAAAAATAAATAAATAAGAAATAAAGCATCACTGTTATAATCATTCAAATCAAAAAATATAAGAAGTTCAAGAAATTGGAGCATGAAATAAGATTTTAATTACTCTGAAAATTGGCTTTTACCATTTTTCTTGGCACAGTTTCCTGGTTTCACAAAGAATAGTAGAAAAAGCATGGAATGTATTCAGTTTGTATCTAAATGATATAAAATACAACAAGAATCCAAAGGAGCATTAAAATAGCAAAAGACACTGTCTGTAAACTAAACAAAATATTAAGAAACAAGAAAGTTTTACTAGAAACAAAGATAAGAGTGCTGAACTGTTATGTAATATCAATCCTCCTATATGGCAGTGAATGCTGAACAATTTCTTCACGAATGAAGAGAAGACTTGAAGCAACAGAGATATGCTCCTACACAAGAATATGACAAATACCATGGATGGATAATGACAAAGTTTTAAAGAAAATGAGGAAAAAATATTTTTACTTAGAACCAGAGCAAGATAATTGAAATTTCTGAGACATGTAATGAGCAAAGAGGGATAAGTTAAAGGCAACAAGGGTATAGAAGGAAACATGAAGTAACTTACCTGGAAATGGATTGGCATGTTTAGGAATAAGTATCCATTTATCTTGCGAGATAAAAGTAGTGCCGTGTTTCGTCAAAATTCAGTCCTTTGTGGGTGAGATTTGAGTGAGCTCTCCTGGGAGCAAACCTAGGTGATGGTATAAAGAAACTATACACTGCCCAAATGACACCCCACTCTCTCAGCTGTACAAATAAGATCCAAAGGAATATAGTGTATTACATTTGAGGCCAGCTTGACTAGAGGTTTTTTCCTTCCCACAGATAGACTATCTTCCTGGTTTGATGAACACCATATACCCAAAACTGACAGGGATAGTAAAGCCACAAAGGACATTGTTGAGAACCATGATCACCCACATTCTGAAGGGATATGGCTAATAAAAGAAAAATCAGTTGTTCAAATTCCAAATACTTTTAGGTACCAACTCTTGCTATAGGTGCCTTTATCCCTAATAATCAGAGGTTTTCAGAATAACCTACCTGTGTTAAATGCAAATAGTATTGCCTTCTGTTTATTTTCAAGTGTATGTTTGTATGAAATTCAGATCATGAAAAGAATTAGTAACTAGCCCAGCTGTTGTGGACAGATCAAAAGAGCATCAACTGAAGGCTTGGCAGGTGTTGCGTTTATTTGATGATTCATCAGATGAGGAGGCTGAATATCTGTAACTATGCTGAGACTGAGTCAGCATCATCAGTTATAATAGTGATATTTATTACAGTAAAAACTTGATTTAACATTCCTCAATTTAAGGAATATCAATTTTAAGAAACCACTCCTGGACTACACAGGCCATAACATACTGACATTTTATTATGAAGTTAGAGAAATGGTAAAACAAATCATTTATTGCATTTGTGATAAATTACTAGATACATATCAACCTTGTTCACTGAAAATTAAAAATCATGCAAACTTCAGCTAGTTTTAAAAATAGTTTTCATTTTGGTTTTGATCAGATACTCTGCAGTACCGACTAAGCTAATGAAGATGTTTAACGCAATATAGTAAAACTACTTCACAAAACCTGTCATATTGTGTGTTACTATATGTTAATGTTGGATTGGAAATAGCATTAAGTGCTAGTTTATAACACAAACATGGGGGTAATTACATTTCATTATATCATAATATGTGTGTGTGTGTGTGTGTATATATATATATATATATATAATTGTTTATTTGGGCAGCAATCCCTCTTTTATACAAGTTTTGTTAAAATTAACTGACATGGTACTGTTGTTAAATTTTTATTTAATTTTTCTTGTGTTTTTATAATTTTGTTTCTTATAAGAACATTCCTATAACTTTAGATACTTTAAAAAAAATTTATCCATACATTCAGTTAAAAATAAAAATAAAATAGTCCTTCATAATGGCTAAAAGAATAGCTGAAAGTCCCCAAACATTTGGACAATTTCTACATACATTATGTCCAGAAAAAGAAAAAAAATATAACACAAGAATTAAATAAAAAAAACTTAGCCATAGTACCTTGTCAATCATTTAAAACGTGTGTGTGTGTGTGTGTGTGTGTGTATGTATTATAAAATGCAAATAAAATGCCACTGATTGATGTTATATTCAGCATCTTAACTCTACAATTAACTTTTTTGTAATTGTTCAGTCATCCACACACAGAGGAAAGAAAGCTGAAAAATTCTCAGCTCAAAGCAGCAGCATGACCTTGAGCCATGAATAGTACATACTATTCCGCAGATTCCCTCTAGTTTCCACATTGCTTCTCAAATTTCTTTAGCCTTTTCAAAAAAATAATTATGTTCAGTCATCTAAATACTGATTTTACTAAGCAAGCCAGCTAAGAACTTTTCAGCATTCCTTCGTGTGTGTGTGGTGTGTGTGTGTGTGTGTATGAATAAAGTTTCATTAAATTCAACAGACAAGATCTGTCAGTTTAATTACTTAATGAATTTTTATAATTTTTTAAAAAGTTTTGCATCCAAAACAAAATTGCAAGTATGTCCAAAGTCCATTTTTTTGTTTCCCCCACTTCCAAATACTTTTGACCATCTCAGTCATTATCAAGAACTGGATGTGTTACATTTCAAATTCAATTATTGTACAATGTTTCAATAAGTAATATAGATATGATGACAGCTGCCAGTATGACTAACATAATATGTCATTAAAAGATTCAGTTGTGACTTACAATACATATTTAAACAATTTAAATACAAACTGCCCAAAGTCTTTTGGCTTTCATAAGCCATTATCAAAGAATTTTTGTTCTTGTGGTATGTTAGTCTCATCGTTTTTATAATATCAGGTCTCTGTGTATAATGTCATATTTTTATTGATTCTGAAATATGCATAGTATATTGGTTCCTAAATTTGAGTTTTTTGTTATTGGGTTGATTTGTATACTTAATACTTTAAAGATTTTGCACTGTGATATGTGATATGGTATTTTTGTGTTGTTGGTAAGGTTTTCTAGGATTGTGTGTGTGTGTGTGTTTATATATATATATATATATATATATATACTAAGCATAGCTTTAGAAGTGACACAAGGCCGACAGTATGGAGCACCAAGTGAAGGTCAAATTTACTACTCAGTTGTAATTGATCCAGTGAGACAAAAGTGTGTGTGTGTGTGTGTGTGTGTATATATATATATCTCCATCCTGTTTCTAGTTAAAATTGGTTCCACTGATTAACAAGAAGCAGTTACATAAACACACACAAAGCACAATCCTTGAAAATGAATGTCACAACATCCAAAAGTACTGGGGAGAGGGGGTAAAATAAAAATAAATATTAACTTTGCTAAATTTACCAATTACATAAAACAATTTGGAAGTTTGAAAAAGTAAAAATTGGATAGACAGAATTTGCTGATAATATTCAGCTGAACATGTTTGAAAGAAACCATATATTCTCTATCAATTCATGATTGCCTAGGCAGAAGCTAGTTTCTTTTTGAAGTAGACTGGTTGCCAGCCAAGGCTATAGCGTCCAGTCTGTCCTGTTAATGGGGGGGATGAATTCATACCTTTCCCAAGGATATTTGTGCATAAATAAATATAACAAACCCTACTGGAATTGGAACTCAGCTGTCCAATTTCTCATTCTGACCTATTATACTACACCTACACATCCAAAGGATTACTGAAAACCTCTTCACTTTAACAAATCAGTATTTCAATGATCAGATGTCAGAATATTACACTTTGATCCCAGGTAGAGTGCACAGATGCTAATAATCCTAGTGTCAATTCATGCATAAGTAGTTATATCACTTCTGACAGGTACTATGTTGTCTATTTGGGGTAGAGGGCAGGGAATTAACAATATAGGAAAAATATTTCTTTTAAAAGAACTTAGTTTCCACCTATCATATTTGATGACCTAAGATCCCTGCTTCTCCACCAATCCCACCAAAAAAAAGGCTCAAAAATATCTCCTAGGTTTTATATATCCAATGTTGAGATATCTGGTAAATTAATGTTTACCCAGATGTTGCAGACTACCATCATTTGCAGCTAGCCAAACTCCATAAGGCTGTAATATTGAACATAATTGCTGTGGAGAATCTCATATTCCATCAAATAAGTTATGTAACTCCAAAATTTGAAATCAAGAAACAAAAAAAGAAAAAGATATATATATATATATATATATATATATATATATATATAAAAACATGAAAATTTCAATGTTTTCACTAAAATCAATATATTATATATATATATATAAAATGGTCAAAATATATTGAAAAAAGAAGTGATTGGTTTAACTTATGTCCTCCTGGTGTCAGTGTAAGCTAATGCCTCTTTTCTAGATAGATGTCTAAATTATATTTTAAGCTATTTTGGAAAGTAAATATTTCACTAAAATAGGAAGCAAACTTTCACCTTAAATCAAGAAAGAAAAAAAAAATTTATATATATATATATATATATATATAAACTTCAGGTGATAACTTGGAAATTTATCATCATATTTTAGTGAAATTAATATATTGTCCTGTGTATGATGATAAACTATATCTAGCAGCAAGACCTCTGATCAGGAGATTGAAGGTTTCAACGAGTGTGGAACCACCTCTTAATTGCTGTTGTTCCCAGATCCACCCTGACCTTGTGTGGTAGCACCTTTTAGGATCCCAGGCAAATAGCGTGGTTCAGCAGATGATCCCTTTATGAGGACAATGTCCAGGCACAATGCCTAAGTGCGGGAATGGCAGAGTTCTCAGCTGCCGTTAAAGTCCGAGTTGGGGTGACAGCCAAGACAGGCAATCCTGTCAAAAATTTTTATACCACTAGGATCATGGCAAGCTCATCAACAGATCCTGTTTCTTGTGTGAAAACTGCCATGCATGTAGCTAATCATTTACCTGGAAGGGGTCCACTTATGTGGACGATGCTCCCACACAATGAACAAAAACAACTGACCAATATGTGTGTGTGTTTCTTGATTTTGGGTAGAAACTTGGAAATTTGCCTTATATTTTAGTTAAATTTTCACTTTCAAAATTTTACATTATTATTATTATTGTTTAAATACATGGAAAAAAATCTATTGACAGAAGGACATTGGTAAAATACATAATTACAAATGATTAATTTCTGATTACAAATAAAATTAACTTTAAAAAAATTACACAGCAGTATTATGATTACAGTTTTATTTATTTTTTTGTCAATCATTTCACCCCAAGCAAGGCAATAAATCCATTAAGATGTAAGGGACTGTGAGAGAATATGAGGAAAAACACTACCAAAGAGAGAAAACAATAAAAGAAGAGGAATTAAAAATACAGCGGATAAATATTGACATTGCATTAAAGTTTTGAACATCAAAATTGACTGGGAAGCAAGAAGCCAGAAGAGAATTCAACAAGTGAGAAGTGTGAGAAAAGAAAGACATTTGTTTGCATTTTTTTTCCTATATATTAGGTTGGTGCAAAAATAATATCGGCTTTTGACGTTAAAAATATGTCAAAATACGTCATTATTTTTGCACCAACCTAATATTTCTTGCTAAATTAAATTATATGTGTATGTTATACCCCAGTGTATATATTGGAAAACATGGCTGATGGAAATTTTTGTCATTTGCAGTCAATGTCTTAAGTTATTTCTCATTTCATATCAATAGAAATATGAAATAAGAATAACAGATTTTTTTTCTGAAGGCAATGCAAAGCTCTGTTTAACATTCTCTGCAGGTTAATGGATATAGCAATAAAAACAAATCATCCTTGGCCTTCCATAATTCTAAGCTGAATAAATATATGCATCTCAAAGAATTTTTGCAATAGAGACAACATGAGAATACAAGTCAAAAAAGTATTACTAATAACACTTTATCTCAATATTCTGACAAAATTTGCATAATTTGTGTTACTTGGAAACATTAAAAAGACAGGAAATATAAATAAGGGATAATTTTCTTCTAGTTGTCATGACCAAATTTGATTTCACAAAGAAAGAAAAAAAAAGATGGTGCTAAATGAAAGCAAATGAAAACTATATCACAAACAAATCAAGTGGATAATTATAAAATGTGGAATCCACTGATTTCATAATTATTAAATCAAATGTGCTAAATATGAACCATTTTGCTGATTCAGAAATCAAATTTTAATATTTTACACTTGCTTTTCAAAGTGATGACAAGAATTCCATTTAAACATTAACTTTCAAACACATCTTCAGCCAGTTAATTGCCCTAATGTATAAACAAAAAGCACAAGTTGATTGCAGTGAGGAGTCTTTTTCTATGTGCTAAGTCCCTTCAGCCAGTCGATGTCGGACAACCGGCTGAACAGTGGAACTCTCTGCTTTCGGGCGGGGAGGAACCCGAACGAGGCTATGCCGAAGGGCAGAGACTCATTCGGGGAGGTAAACCGACCCTGAACCCGTTTATACGGGTTCAAAGGGTATTTTTTGGCCGAGTTCACGGGCTCAGAGATCCCACATTAAACCAGCCTTGTGCCACATGATACCCTCATGGGGGGGGACTAAATACCAGTCCCTTCAGGACGTTGGTTATCACGGCTCTCCACAATTTCCTCTCCTTTGTAGCTCTTAGTAACTTAGTCTTTTTGTCATCTTTCCCAAACCCTGCTCTACCATCCATTCACCAGGTAGTTTTGCATTGCTTTCCTCTGGCTCTCTTAACTTCAATCTGTTCTGTAAGTATCAAGTTTTCCATGCCCTCTTTCTTCATTATGTACCTCATAAATTTCAATTATCTCTTCTTAAGAGATGTGCCATTTTTGTTGCCATTGTTTCTAGAACTTCATCATTGTTCATGGTTTCTCAGCATTCTTCTGTATAACCACATTTCTATTGCTTCAGGTCTCTTCTTTATCTGCAAGAAAATAGTCCAGCATTCACTGTCATATAAGAAGACTGATATTATATAACAGTTCAGTACTGTTTCCTTTGTTTCTTAATACTTCAATCTCAGCTTTGGAAGGCATTTTTACTATTCCAATGTTTCCTTCAGATTTCTGTGCCACACTTTCCATCCTCTGTTAATATGCTTCCCAGTCCTTGCTTCAAACAAGGGAATACAAAGAAAACAACTGCTAAATTGTACTTTGACTATAAAAGAGAGAACATGGATGAAGATCAAGTAACATAGTTGAAAACAAGTTTCTTTTCAGGTAGTTATGTATTTATGTAATATTAATAATTGGGAGGAAAAAAGTTTGCCTTAGAAACCATCAAATACAATAAATTACTAAATATATAGTTTCAAATATAGTAAAATTACTATTTCAACTGACAAAACAAAATTTAACATTCACCCCCTGCTTGTATTCAGTCAGTTAAATGCCACACATGATGGTATTTATCAATTTACCCACGGGGATCGAATGTAGCACAAGGCCTTTTTAATGTGGGTATCTCTGAGCCCGTAGGCCTAGCCAAAAATAAATAACCATCCAAACCCGCCAAGGCGGGCCAGTTCCGTCAACCTCCCCCAACGAAACACTACCCTTCGGCGGAGCTTCGTCCGGGTTCCTCTCTGCAAGCAGAGAGTTCGACAGACACCCGACCCGGCAGCTCACAAAGTGCAGATACTACACTTTGATCCTAGTCACCGGGCCGAGCGGGTATTCTTTTTATAGATAAGTGCCGCACATGATACACACTTGGGTAATCATATTTCTTTTGATTCATGACTGACTAAGCAGAAGATTTTCTCACAGTAGATTGCCATTTCAGCAGCAGACTGGTTGCCAACCAAGGTTATAGGACCCAGTCTGTCCTGTTATTCAACCCCATAGCTGGGGGGAAATAGATGGATTCATACCTTTTCCAAGGATATTGTACATAAGTGAATGTAACAAACCCAACTGGAATTCAAACTCAGCTCAATGATTTCTCATTCTGAACTGATATCTATTACACTATAATGCACATCCCCAGTATTAATAATGTTTAAATGTGCATTTTCAAGTTTTTGTCTTGTGGTTACTATGATAAAGTCCAAAAAAACTCAATTAAAATACCAATAAAAATCAATCTTCTTTGTTAATTAAAGAAAATTGTCATATTTGATGACACCCCTCATTTTGTCAGGGAATTTTCACCCCTCACCTAACTCCAGTTAGGTTTTGCGACTTGTCAATTGAGGTC
Source organism: Acanthosepion lycidas (assembly GCA_963932145.1). Taxonomy (NCBI): domain Eukaryota; kingdom Metazoa; phylum Mollusca; class Cephalopoda; order Sepiida; family Sepiidae; genus Acanthosepion; species Acanthosepion lycidas. The sequence continues at coordinate 47,623,649 of OZ010593.1, read as the reverse complement.
TTGTGTTAGTATAAGTAGTGAGATTGTATTCATCACCAGCTTACCAGGCCTTTTGTGCTGCTTACAACACTTGGTATTCTCCAGCAGTCCCCCATGTGAGTACTGACCAGGCTCAATGTTGCTTATCTTTGGTGATCAGGTAAGAACAGTGTTTAAAATTCTAATATTTTGGGGGGAAAATGTGGGTATAATATATCTCTAATTAAATATGGAATTTGATTCTGAGGTAAAGAAAATGAAACGAAGAGAACTTCAATGTTTAGAAAAGCCAATTGTACTGGGAGCAAAATTCCCATGAAAAAATAGATTTGAAGTTTATAAAAACAACTGCATGTTGAATTTATATGAGGCTATAGAGCACCCTAACCTGATGATAGAAAGTACCTGACTTCAAAAGGATCAAAGTAGTGAAGTTTTTTTTTATGTGTATATTACTACATTTTATCACATCTACTAAGGAACAATAAGCTAGATAGTATCAGAGTTCACAAGGTGCTATCCAAAAATTCAAGGAATGTGACCTTGGAAAAGAAAAAAAAATCCTTATATTAACACTTTCTTTAGAGTAGTACTTTGAAAGAGAATTTAAACACTGTTATTTACACTATTTGTGTATGGGTTATTGTCATGTATCTCATCTACTTTAGATAGAAATTTAAAACAAGGGGCTTGGATACAGCTCATAAAAGAGTAGCAGCAAAAGTCCATACTACATTTGATTTGCCTACACTTCAAATTCCCCAAATTTGAAGGTGACATTTAAACAAGAACCTATAATTTTACAAGAGAGATTTAGGTCAAAGACATAATATTAAACTAAGGAGTGATCCATAATGACCAAACCCACCACCAAAAATCAAACCAAATAAACAAGAATAATTTTTGGAGAAGTTGGGGTGAGTATTCTTGAAAATTTTACAGCACCCATTCATATATATAATACTGACTTGCTACTCATTACTGAGTGCACCAATCTGCTGAGGTGATTAGTTAATCCCTGTTGCAGATGCGTGTTCAGGCACATACATTTCTTCAATACCCACAGAGTTAACCTGTGGTTTACACTGCAACTTTCCCTGTCTTTTGAAAAGGAGTAGTTTATCCCTCGTTTCTTGTTTAGGACTGGCTTTCCAGTTATTTCTAAAGCTTTCTCATTTTCTTTCAGCTCCAGTAACCTCTTGAATCTTAGTGGCATTATTGCCTTTCTTTGGATGAAATGATAAAAAAAAAAAATTAAAAAAAACTATAATGAACAGACTTTAGTTACAGTTTCTGGAAGAGAATGCATAATATTGCAACAAATGAAGAAAGCCAATATGCTCAAACCTTCAGTCATGATAACTTGTGACTTCATACTAGGGTTTTTCTACCCAATTTCATTCACAAGACTTGGTTTGCTATATACAGATATTAAAATTAGTTTGATTTGTAATCTTTATTTATTGGTTTATAATCATATATGTTTCATTCTGAAATCAAACAATAGCATTTAGAGGATCTGATAATTGATAATGTCAACTATCAGAATATAAGACAATTAAATGTTTCAGAAATTTTATTTTATTTTGAGGAGAAACTGCACAGTGTCTGTGACCAAAGCAAGTCTTCCAGTTGAAGGACATCACTTGTGATTTAACCTGAACAGGGATAGACTCCACCAGGTTTGAGTATGCATGAATGAATACCAGATATATGCTTTCAACCAGATATGTGGAGGGAATAAATAGGGTACTCAAGTGTACAGTGTTCCTATGACTACATCCAATGATGGGACTGATGATAACCATTATCAGTAATTTTGATTCCTATTTTTTTTAGCTACTAAACAAGGCAAAAGGCCTGAGCCTGCCTTACTATTTAACCTATAACTAAGGGAGAAAATGAGATTGCATACATCAAAATCAAGCAGATACAGAAATTTAACTATTTGAGCAGTGTTATAACAAATGACAAAGAAAGTGACACAAGAATCAAAATAGTTAATGGTGCCATCCTAAAATTAAACAAAGCATTAAAAATGTGCTGGTAGTATAACAGAATTTTGGGAGAAAAATTGGCATGTTGTGTTCATTATATTTACTCATGCAAAAATACCCTTGGAAATGGTATGAATACATTTCTTATCCCCTGGGTTAAATAGCAGGATAGATTGGGTTCTAATACCATGATTGGCAGCCAGTATAAGAGAAGGACAACTCTAAATTCAAAATTGGTATGCACTCCTAGCAAGGCACATACTATGTAGCTACTGAAAGTTTTATAGAGTTCACAATTGACTGTAGTATAGGGTTGTGGACTATTATATTGACAATGGTAAAAAATTTTAAAAATCAAAAAAATTATTAAAAACAAAGAAAAGAACACTGAACTATGTTATATCAATCTTCCTATATGGCAGAATCAGAAAGAGAGTCAAAATTTCTGCTACACATGAAGAAATAGGACTTGGAGAATTTGATGCACACATTGGAGACAAGTGATAAAATGAATAGGAAAACAAGAACTAGGAAGGATAGTAAAAAGAAAAAAACATTGCTTAGAGCTACAAAGATCAGAAAGTGGAGGAGAAACGTGATAGTCAATGTCTGGAAAAGACATTTCAAGATTTGACTCCTTCAGTTATCCACAAGCTGGGGAAAAAAAAATCAAATCCAAATCAAGGTGATAAATATAAAATCATCTAGTGAGATCAGCTCAATCCAAGTAACATTGGAAACACAGGCAATTCTAATTTCCCAAACTTGTGTAACAAGTGACTTCCAGATTTTATTTTGATACACAAGGAAAAATACAAAATGGAAGACTGAAACATTGTGGTAGCAACAGAAGCAATATACATAATAAGTTCAATAGTTAGAAAACAACTGGACTGAAAAGGACTCTTTTTCAAATGACTATAAAATTTTGATAATTTTATTACTATTTTGATGCTTACTCAAATTCTATATTAACCAATATTTCAAGATTTATTTATATCATCATCAGATTTAATTTACTAAGTGGAAAATTAATGTATATAGACACATGGCTGGGTGGTTAAAATCTTAGTGTTCTGGTCAATAAAACTGAATTCAAATTTCACCAGGATTGATTTTTCAATACAGGCCTGGAAAGATGATTCTAGCATATGGCACTATTATGAAGTTTTTAAAAAGCATACAAGTTGACCTAAGCCTTTTGAGTGAAATTAGTTAGGCAAAAATGTTTAGAAGCTGCCAATGCCAAAATAACAAGGGCTTGTGACCAAGGATTTGAGTGTACTGATTCTGTTCAACTAATGATCACAGATGAACCCAACATGCGGCACTATTAGGAAGTGAGTGAAAAAAAAAAAAAAAAAAAAAAAAAACATACCCCAGCCTTGGGAGTGAAATTGGGTTGACAAAACTGTTGGAAGTTGTCAATGGTTTTGCTAGCACAAGTCTTTTCAACTGGGGGTTTGAGCATACTGGTTTTGTTCAACCAATGATTATGCTAGATTATGCACTCTCTCCCAAAAAGTGTAACTAAGGTTCACTTATCATAATTACAGTACAAAACATTTGGCTCTGTGGGTGTTGAAGAAACACAAGGACTGATTTGCAACTGGGATTAATTAGCTATACTAGTAGATTCCAAAGACTTCTGAAACTAGCAGATGCCTACTAAATTTAATGTATGGAATTTAGTGCTACCATTATACATCAATATTTAAGCAACTTAATTTTGTTTAAAGAACCAACAAATATTTTGGAAAAGACTCATTCTTCACAAAAGAAGAAAGATGAAGCTTCTGAAGACCCTAGTGTAGCTGGGGACACTGTATGGGCATAAAATATGGACAGTGGAAGCTGCTAATGTTTACAAACTGATGTCTTTAGAGAACTGTTGGACGGACCACAAAATAAACAAGTCGGTCCTGGAGTCAATGGGAACAGAGAGGCAGTTGGTTGTAACCATAAAGAAGTGAAAACTGCAATATTTTGACTGTCATCAAAGCTCAGAATCTGTGCACTGGAGAGACTGAGACAACACTGGAATGACAACATCACAGATTGAACAAGAACACTATCAGAGTGCTTGGTTATAGTGAAGGAGACTGGGGACAGTGGACAGCATTTGTGCTATTGTCCATGGTACCCTACTCTCAATGAGGATGGGAAGAAGCAAGCAAACAAGCAAAAAAAAAAATAAAAATAATAATCTATTTTCTTACAATAATTTTAGATAGATGTCCAAAGTTTGGTCCACACTATAATTCTTCCAAATGTCAAGCTAGTATTTATTTATGACATAATTTCTAAATCTTACATTCAACAAAAACTGTTCAAGATGATGCCGGCCACTATGGGGTGGGGGAGTAACCTTACCAAATTTCATTAAATATCTTTTTTTTGTTTCCTCTTTCTCTCTAGCTGTTTTTCAACTTGTAACTAAAGAACAGCAAGGGTTATGGTTAACTAATTTCAGCAGCTACTCATAGGACAGCAAGCATGTTTTCAATTTATTCATTTTTGAAAATTCCAAAACTAAGTTTTTAGAAGGGGGTCTGATTTACAATGTAAGTGTAATGCTAAAGTGGACCCTTACTTTGTGCTCATCACATTAACTAAACCAAATCTTTCTTATTGCTTAAAACCTTGACTAAAATGGATGTAATCTGGAAATCTGATCTACCAGACAACTTCAAGTTGTTTCAGCTATGTGATGAAACAGAATGCCACCCTAATGAGCTTCTGACCTTGATACAGGACTGTGATGGTTGGTGTGATAGACCTATGAGTGTCTGAGTTAGCTTGACCAAATATATACTAAATAGATAGCTAACTAAAGATTTTCTTGCCAGAATCCAAAATTGCATTTTTCCCCCATGACCTTCTCTCCCACCAACATACCAGAAAAAAAAAAAAACAGATTTAAAAAAAATATTGTAAACAAAGAACTCATGATACTTTTTAAAATAAGCTATGTTTCTATAAATACAATTCATATTCACAAGAACTTTCACAGTACAAACCCATGACCATTTATTAGTGCCAAAGGCCTTGTTTTGGACTTCTACCTCTAGAGCTTATTCTCAGTTAGAAAAGTTCTACCTATATTCTGTCCAAACTAGCATTAATTAAATTTTGATTTTTATCTTTGGCTGTTTTATATAACTGGAAGCTTCATTTTGGAACAATGGTTAGCACCCTTGTTGATTGATCAATTTGTTTTCTACAGTTTATCAAATCTTTGCAGGCTATTCAAAGCCAGAAAATATTTTTAGATTATAATTTTTTTTTTTTTTTTTTCCCCAGGTTCATTGATACAAGTCATACTAATTAAACCACAGCTGGTAGGAGAGGAAGTAGATTTATACCTTTTCACAAGGGTATTTGCGCATAAGTAAATATAACAAACACAACAGGGAATTGAAACTCAGCTGTCTGGTTAACAATTCTGAGCCATTATCCATTACACCACTCACACACCCAAACTTACAGCATCTGTTATTCTCAAGTGGTCACCCATCTAGGTAATGACCAGGCTTGACATTGCTTAATGTTGGTGTACATTTGGGAACCAGTGTTTAATGTGATATGGATGTAAACCCACCTTTGTTGAGCATGGAACAGTGAGTTTAATCATTATGAAATGTCCAGCTATTTACAGTGATGTACCAGACTAAGCCATCTTATTAAACACAAAATGACTGAATTTTGATAGGCATGTGGTTGATTTAGACTTTATTTGTCTTTTCACAATATTTTAGCAGTGTACCTAATTAACCTTTGTGTTCTGGAATGTTGTTAAATCTTGTTCTTAGAGAGCAGTGCCTTTCATTGGATCTTACAGGCCTGTGAAATCCCAGTTCCATCACTGGTTCTTTCCGGATTAATATCTCCCAAAATACTTACGCTTAGTCTGCTGATTATGTTATCTAAGCACAGTATATGCACTAACTCTTCCAACCTCCTATCCAAAACAACCATATACAATGATTAAAAGGCTGAAATCTTTTAAATCAGTAACTTATAAGAAATGAAAATATTTTTGCAGCTATTTCTCAAACAGCTCTTGAGTATAGACATCAAACCTTCACACTCACAAATCCTCTTCTCTCCCTACTGTCTACATCCAATTTTTTCATAAATCTAACAAGTTTCTCATTAAATTTTGTCTAGTTTTTACTTCATCTTATATTTGTTGCTTTGTACTGCATAGTCCAGGTTCTTTTTACATTCTACAATGATTGAACAAGCAGCAGGAATCAGAATTAAAGTTGTAAACTCCAAAAAGGTAGAAACTCACTTAACCTTGGAACCAATCAACAGGGCATTACCAATTAGGCTACAGAATTCAATTAGCAGACATTATTCAAATTTAGTCAGATGGAAACATTCTTTCCTATTTGGTTTATAGTTGAGAAACTTAATTGAAGCAATTGACAACTTAAGACAAAATATTTGGTTAAAATCCTTCCAGCCTTTAAAATCTATTTTTCTACGTCCCATTGCAATTTAGTCATAAATAAATTTTATTTCTAAATAATAACATGTGGCACATTGTCAGTTTATGACACAAAATGTTTGCCATCTCCAGTTAAAATAAACTGTTTAAATATCACTGACTTTATGCAAAGCTGCTTCTTTGACATTTAGGATTTACAAGAAAAATGAAAGTGCCAATGCTAACAAATGAAACCAAAAATAAAAATATATTCTTGTTATAAAACTTAAGTGATGAAATGAACCAATTACCATATATTTCTGTGTACAAGGTGATCTCTAGATAAGTCAAAAAAAATATAGCAAAATTTTCATTAATTTATCCTATACCTGTAATATAAGATGACTGGTTATTGATTATATAAAGATGATGTTATTGGAAATATTACAGCATTCTTAGAAATTCAAAATAAATGAAATAACAAAACCAATTTTATATTATGTTTTTCCTACACACATCCCTCTAAAATAGAAAACATTGTTTTGTTTATATTTCATCAAGTAATGCAGATATTTATAATATCCTTAAAGTTTTAAATGCAACTGAAAGGATTTTTATTTGAAAAATAAAGATTACATGTAATCCCAAATTGTGTTGTTATTTAACACAAAAATGATAATGAATTTTTAATGAGAAATGAATATTGTGTTATCCTAAAAGTTATTACTGCCATAATTAACACTACAATGATGATTATTGAAAGTTTAACGAAAGATAAAGGTTGCTGTAAACAATATTTACATTTCCTCAACTCAGCTTGAATGGATACAAGTTGATTTCATCAATATAGAATTATTCTTCAAATAGGCAATAATAAATAAGGTAGAAATGGTTTTATTACTTTTATTATCTGTTTATTTGATAATGTGAATCTTTTTATATACGTTATTGGTTATCACACCGAGGCTGAAGTTAGCCTACCGACAAACATCACTCAGAATTTAAGGTTTCTTTTTTAGAATTGTAGTATAAGATGACCCCCAATTTTGAAAGGTCATCTTATACATGGAAATATATGGTATACATTCTTTCAAATTAGTTGCTATATCTTTGCTACATTTATAAGTATTTTTCCTGTAAACCTTTCACAGGTGTTTGTCATATTTGGTAATCTTCTCAGAATGGTGAACTATTTCTTTTACATGTCACATTTGATGCCCTTCCTATGTAATTGTAGCACTTAATTCTTCATTATGATACCACACAAACTCTTTACTGTTTTTCTGACATACAAGTGTTAATAAAAGACTAAGTAACATCACATTTTACACAAATGTAAGATCTACATTCCAACTTTCCAGAAGTTGAATTCCATCTTCAAAAGGTCAAACTTGACCTTATGAAACTCAACTAAGCCAGTTTTGTTCCAGTTTGAGAATTTATAATCCCTGGATACTTGCTTCTATCCACAAAATATCACCCTCTACATGAGGACCTTGCTTACCCATTCATGAATATCTGTGTCCACCCAAATTACACAAGAATATGTAAGTATGCACTCAAAAAGGTAGACCCTTTTGGTGGGGTCTTACCCTCCTGTAGTGGATATCAATAAATCAATCAATATCTGTATTAGACAATGCAGGAATATACACTATTACAATGAAGAAGCACCTTGGTATCTTGAAGGAGAAATGATGCTTACAAGATCCAAAATTTATTAGTAAAGACAAAGATTAAAGAATATTAGATTCTTATATGACATTAAGAGTTCCATTTATGTTGTTGAAAGGTTTATGAAAAAGACAGACACCTGTAAGATACTGGAATGTATAGTGTTGAAAATACTGCAATACTGACAAAGCTGCAAAAACTAGTTTGAAAGAATCAATGTGTAAGATCAGTAGCATTTCATTACAAAAATTCAAACTCAATCTTGATTATTATTTTTAAAGACTAAATTAATATATCAACAATAAAATCACTCATGTTTAAAATTTTAAAATTATGAATTATGTTTTTAATAATTTCACCCTACATAAGGCACAAGGCAGTTATTAGGTTGGTGCAAAAATAATGTCGTTTTCTCACATAGTAACATATGTGAGAAAACGACATTATTTTTGCACCAACCTGAGTGTGAGAGAATATGAAAAAAGAAAACATTAAAGAGAGAGAACAATAAAAGAACAAAACTTAATAGCGAAGAGAATGGTTGACATTCAAAGATCTAAGTTGACCGGAAAACAAGAAGCTGAAAGTGAGTTCCACAAGTGAGACATGTGGGAGAAGAAACTGTTAGCATAGAACTTACAGTTACATCTAGCTTATTTCACATGTAAAATGAGGAGACCTTACCGCCAATCTAGTATTGTGTATTTAAATTTTTAAAGTCTAAGTACCAAAGAGGAAAGTTCATGAGAACAATTACCATTTACTATTTATAGAAAAGGCACATGGAAACTACATTACAGTGGTGGGAAAGTGACTGAAGCCAATACATCATAAACTATGTATATCTCATAATGTTGGTTTCAATCTCCATGGTTATGACTGCAAAATACTAGTTCCTCCCCAATTTATAGGCAGAAGCATACAAGCAGAAGCATTCTGGGATTTTTTTTTCTAGCCAATAAAATAGGCCGTTTCTTGATTTCATCTGAATCTGTCCCAGTCTGTCTTGAAGTCAGAACACTACATTCACTTGTCTGAACTTGCTCTTGTGTGTCAAAACCAATTCTTAGTTTGTGAACTATTTGTCTTCTTACTGTTAATTTGCCTTGCATATATTGTTTGCCTTGTTCTTTTCTTTTTCTTGTTATTGTAAACTTGGACAGTTCTGTTACTTATTTTGCATTTGACCATGGCTACTCACTCCGCATATAATAAAAATAATTCATAAATCATAATTTAAAAGATTATAAATATAAACTCTCGGTACAATATCATGCTTACTAGACTTTAAATTGCATACAGAAAAATTTTAACTTCATTTTTTTTTGTCTTGTTTTTAACAAAAGGCTTCTTAATTCAAATAACCAAAGTGGCTCTGAGTAGTGTTTTAAATTACTTAACGCTAATATTTCATGGATCTTAGTCATTCATTTTTTTTTTTTTTTTATGTGCTAGGTAACTTCCTGGCTCTCCACAATTTCCTGTCTTTTATAGCTCTTAATAAAATGGCATCTTAATTCAAATAACCAAAATGTGGCCAAGTATTTTTTTTATTTTTTTTTAACTTAGTTAATACTGTAATATTCCATAGATCTTGGATTCATTCCTCTTCTATGTACCATGTCACTTCAAGATAGGTGATCATGGGATGACACAATTTCCTCTCTTTTGTAGCTCCTAGTAAAATTTGTATTTTTGCAACCTCTCCTAATCCCTGTTCTGCCAACCATTTACACAAGCTTGTTAAGTAGGTTATTTGCGCCCCCCCCCCCCATTTGCCTTCAGTATGTCCCGTGTATATCAAATTTTCTAAGCACTTATTATATACCTTGGAAATTTCAACTCTCTCTGATAACTATACCTTTTTTTGCTTTGGTTTGTCATTGTTCACATGTTCATTCTATGGCATTCTCAATTCTATTCTTCTGTAGAACCACATTTCTATTGCCTCAAGTCTTTTCATCTGTGATAAGGATGTCCAGCATTCACTACCATATAAGACAACTGATATTGCATAATATTTCAGTACTCTTTTATTTCTAATAAAATTTTCCTGTTTCTTCTGTTTTTAAAAGTGTAGCTGTTCTTTATTTAGCAAAAGTCTGGCTGATAATGTTTTTTCACGAATTAAATGTATAAATAAAGTGACACCAAAACAATTACATTTAAATATTCATTAATGACACTCATTGGAAAATCAATGGTAATCACTAAAAATAATCTGCCAGTGGCTCAGAATGATTCTTTAATTTCTTTGATATTTGCATTTCAGAATAAGATTGATATGAACATCCCCCCCCATTTAAAATAGATCATCAAAATAGATATATTCAGATTTTTAAGATTAAAAAGAAAATGCCTAAATCATAACAAATCAAGTAAAACCTAATTCTTGTATAGGCATGTATTATCTTAGCATTACTATTTAGGAATCGACCATAGTCAAGATTATTGAGTTAATGTGAATGATCCTTTCCTTAGCTGGATAATGTGTGCTTCACCAGGGCTACATACAGTTTTGAATTCAGAGTTTTCCTTCTTTTTGACCAGTTGCCACCCAAGGCTGTAGAAGCCAGTCTGTCCTGTTATTTACCCATAGCTGGGGAGAGAACAAATGGATTCATACCTTTCTCAAGGGTATTAGCACATGCGTGAAGGTCAACCGGAATTCAAACTCAGCTCTCCAATTCCTCAATCAGAGCTGCAATCCATTGCTTCATCATGCTTGTGTTAACATCTTGATTATGCCATTATTTTCTCTTCGAATTACATGTGCTATCCATTTTAGTTGTTGCTGCTGTTGGTAGTTCTCAAGTGATGTGGTTTCTGTTATTGGATAATTTTTCTATATATTAGTTTTGTGGTAATTTTAATTTTATTTAAATTTATTTTTATTAAATTCTAAAATTAAAGAGCTATGAGTATGACTCAAAGATAAATAAAACATTTTTTGAGCCCTATATTACTCAAAATCCTGGCTGTGCCCTTGCTAAAATAACATCTTCAAAGGAGATTGTAGAAACTAGTAATTTTTTTTCATGGCCCAATTGTATATAAGGAAAAAAAAAATACTCACATTTGAACACTGATTCTAAGGTGCTGTTTGACCCTTACCCAATAATAGTCGGTCTGTGTAACACAATAGTTAAAGTTACTTCATTATTACCTATAGGTCACTAGTGCTCTGATGTCTGTAATAAGACCATTTCATTTGTCTCCACCCCATAATTAAACTTGTTTCATATCAACTATTCTTTCATGTTTATTGTCTACCCAAGGTATATCTTACCAATTTTAAGTTGCTTTGAACAGCAGAACCATAATGTAACTGGCCTATAGTAGCCATTAAAATAAAGTACACACCTGCAAAGACAGTCACCAGAATTCAATATCCTGGGCCCCACCCCTTCAACCATTTTTCTCATAAACAGCCAATATTGTTCATGTTGGTCAAAAGATTTCATTGACAGCCATTTTGGGAATTTTCTTTTCACTGGTTGCCAACTGCTGAAATATGTTGTTGGTTTTTTTCAGAAAATTTTTTCTCTCGACTGCCAAAAACTCACGGTAAAATGTAATCTCTATAAGTGACATGTAAAAGAAAATATCTGAAACAGTCAAGACATTGTCAATTTGGTCTTAGGCAATTTCTCATTTCTGAGCAAAAAAAAAAAAAAAATATGTGTGTGGAAATATAGACTAAAATTTGCATTATTCATCAGAGAGAGCTTCTATAAATGCAGACTTCTATGTGCTATGCCCTTTTGGGATGTTGACAATTATATGACTCCACAATTTCCTCTCTTTTATAGCACAATAAATTTTGTCTTTTTGTTATCTCTCCTAAACCCTGTTCCACCATTTATTCAGCTAGCTAGGTAGGTTATGCCTTATTTTCTTCTATCCCTCTTACCTTCAATCTGTCCTCTGAGTATCAAATTTTCCAAGCCCTCTTTCCTCATTATGTACCCTAAAAATTTCATTTATCTCTTTCTGATGTTAAGTTTTCTTTTTGTTTACATTTTCTCTAAAACTTTGTTCTTGCTAATATATTTGGTTCATGGTATTCTCAGCATCCTTCTGTAGAACCACATTTCTGGTGTCTTCATCTGTGAGGAGATTGTCAAGCATTCACAGATGTAGACAGTGTTTTAATTTACCATCTTTATATAATGTCATAAATATATCAGATACAGATATAGACAGTCTACACATAGGAATCAGCACTGCATATCACCTCAATGTTATCTTCAGATCAAGTATGTCTCTTATATACACAAATAACACACGCACACATTTTTACCCATACCATGAAAAAGGATAGCATATATGAACACAACCATATAGACAATTTTAAAAGCTCAAGTCTTTTATGAGAAATGCAAAAAAAGTCATCAGAATCCTTCTTGCACATTTATAAATCTACCATCTGTCTGTGCATTGAATATTGATGCTCTGTATTGTGCTCTGGCTATATATCTCAAGATTCTTTATAAAATCCAAAAAAGAGTCTATAATGTTATCAGTCCTGATATGGAACTTTACTTCAGTAACTTTTTAACCACTGTGATGTGGCTTCCTTCTGTCTTTTCTATAAATATTTTTATGGCAATTGTACTAATGCGTTCTTGTTACCTTGACTGCATAAATCTAAGCCTATTACTAGATTGGTAATTAGGTCTCATCCTTTTACCATATGTTTTTTTTTTTTTTTTTGCTCACATTTCTCATGTCTGGAACTCTTCAGATTTCTATGCTTGCCTGCTATTTACAATCTTTAAAAAAATCTAAATGAAACATCAATCACAATTTTGTTTTCTTGAATCCTGTTTTTTTTTTTTTTTATTGTTCTTCCTCACTAAAGTTTTTTCATTCTCTTCCAACCTCAGTAATCCCTTGCATCTTAGTGGCATTATCACCTTGCTAGAGATGAAATGATTAAAGAAAAGAAAAGAAAAGAAGGGAGGAAGGAAAGAAAGAAAGAAAGAGACTATACTCAACAGAAACTAACTCTGGCCTGATCAATAGTTGAACTATTTCTCAAACAGCTCTTGAGTATGGACATCAAAACTTCTAATTCACAAATCCTCTTTTCATTACCCAGTTATTGTCTACATCCAATTTCTTCATAAATGCAAAAAGTGTCTTATTAAATTTTGGTTAGTTTTATTTCATCTTATAATATTTTTGTACTGCATAGTACAGGTTCTTTTTACATTCTACAATCATTGAACAAGCAGCAGGAATCAGAATTAAATTTGTAAACTCCAAAAAGGTAGAAACTCACTTAACCTTGGAACCAATCAACAGGGGCATTACCAATTAGGCTACAGAATTCAATTAGCAGACCTCATTCAAATTTAGTCAAATAACTGAAAAATCTCATTGAAATAATTTTGACAACTTAAAATATTTGGTTGAAATCCTTATAGCCATTACTAAAATGCCTTCAAGATTCCTAAATCCTTCATTTTTCTAATGTTCCATTACAATCCCATTATAAGTGGTCTAAGTAATAACATCTGCTAATAATCAGATTAATTTTATATATAACAAGTTTATCCAGGCCACCAAAACTTTTGGCAAATATGAAATTGATATATTATTAAATCATTATTATAAGATTTTCACATGTGTGAGTTTTTAAATATATTTTTTACAATTATATTAATATGTAGTAATTCAATGGAGATCAGTTTACTATTAAATAAAAATAGAAAATCCAACTCCACTTTATATCTAGTTGGATCTTATATTAATACTACTTTATGTATGCATTAAAAAAAGATGGCGAATATGAAATAGATATTTCATTAAGTCCGAACTGTTGTTAGGCTTTAAGTGTAAAAGTCCAGATATAAATATGATATATCTGTAAATAGAAAACATGAACAAAAAAAAACAAAAAAAAACAAAAACAAAAAAAAAAAAAACAAAAAAAAAAATAAGGTCAACTTTCATCTTCTGATATGATCTTATTTTGCAACATGTATTTATAAACAGAAATAAAAAAATAGCTAAAATTTTTAAATTTAAGAACATGTAGGAAAAAAAAAATAAATGATGGTGGGGTCAAAAAGTGCAGTGCATCATTAGCCAGCAGGCCAGCTATTTTTTAAATTTTTTTTCTTCTTCAATGCCTCAAGGAAATGGATTGTGTGATTCCCTTTCTCAGCTGTTACAATGGGCAGTTGTGAAACAGACACCAACTCAGTTGCACCTACTTCGACTTCCACTTTGTCCGTCTATCAATCCATATGTCCAGCTCTATTACACTCAGTCCACTGAATGACTCCCTGACGCCTGGTGCTGCTGGCACCCCGCTTTTTATGCTATTCTGAGATAGCCAAAATTTGCATGTGTGCAAATATCGTCCCGTTTTGGACGAGATATACGCACATAAATTGTGTCTTCAATAGCGGTGATATTTCTTTTTGTCATTACTTTGCAGGCAAGACACGTTCGTGCTCATTTTGAATTCTGAAGTAAGTCTTGTCTTTCGTCACAGAACACTCAAAAATATTCTAAAGGCTAACTGTGTAAGGTAAACTATGGAAAATGATGTAATTTAATGAATAATAAATGAAACTTAGAAAATATTGTTATTGTTATCCAAGAATAAAATAATAAATAATAGTTACAAAGGAAATAACTCTAGTACAGTAAAAAGTTAACATTACAAGCAAAAAATATACACATGCTCTGATCAACTAAACTTTGATCTTCAAAAATTTAAATGTAATATCAATTGTTATCTTCAGTTTTCTTAATTCCTGTTCTTTTAGTGTTCTCGTTTTTTTTCCTTATATTCTCATACATTCAGTAGCCCCATGCGTCTTAGTGGCTTTATTGCTTTCATCAGTGAAATAATTAAGAAAAAAAAAAAAAGAAATTCAGGTCACAATGGTTGAAATGTGATAACAACAATAATTCATATGTAAATAATGAAAAATCCTCATCCCAGAAATTTAGAGAGGAAAAAATGGGCATAAACATGAAGAAAGCAGGTCTCTTTCCATTTGATAAAGCAAGAACTATTTATTTTGCATAAACAATCAATTAATATTTCCTCAACAGATAAGGACAAAAAAAAAAAATCATCTGGCAACTGAATTGCTAAAATTGAACAATCATAAAAACAGGTTACAGAATGTGATTAACAGACACATCAAATATCTGTCCATATTCTTTTAAGTGGGGCTCTTCATCTTCCATAATTACTTGTATCAATTGACAAATACTTAAACTGTAGAAATGCAGTCAGAAGCAGTTGAACATCTGTGACAAAAGTATTGAAAGGAATGAAACAGTGCCAGCAAGGAAATAGTCCTTTAGAACTGTATATACTTAAGTGGTTGAAGGGCAGAGTAAAAGACAGACACTCAAAAAGTTTTTGTTCCAACCTACGTAACAAGTTGATTTTTTTTTAATTATAATTCACCACTTATAAGCTGACAAGATACTCACAAATTTCTGTGTCTTAGAGTAGCTGACAAGCTGTCATCATACGATATCCTATATTGATAAGTATTATAATTACTTATGCCATACTGAGAACAGTGCAATTTTCCTGCTTAGGTAATGGACTCTTAGTTTTCAAAAAGTAGCAATATTTGTGCTTAGGATTGCTGATAGATACACAATTTAGATGGTACCTAGTAGGCCCACCACTGATAAGCTTAATTTAGATAGCACCGAAGATGGCCACCAGTGATAAACAGGATTTTTCATGGTGCCTAAGATTGTCACCGCTGATAAGTTCAATTTACATGGCACCTAAGATGACCACCACTGATATACATTATTTAGATGGTACCCAAGATGTTCACTGCTGATAAGTTTGATTTACGTAGTGCTTTAGATGATTACCACTGATAAATATGATTTAGATAGCATCCAATAAATAAGATGCAAATAGTGCAACAGCTATCAGTGCAGACAATGGAATGAGCAAGCCAAGTTAAAATTCCCACCTAATCTGATATCTTCACTTTCAAACAAATGTCCTGAGGAAAAGCAAAAACCCATCACTTCTTCATTCCAGCTATGGATTAAATACCAGGGAAGACTGGGCTCTCTAGCCTTAGGCAGCAAACAGTTTTAAGAGAAGGTTAGCACTGAATTCCAAACTATGCTGAAAGCAATAAGAAACCATTCCAAATTTATTTCCAAAGAATGCATAGCAATTCCTAAAGAAAAAGAATCCATACACAACTATGATCACCTGCATCCTGAAGGGACGTGGCAATTAAAAAAAAACAGCAATGTCTACGAAGAAATGTCATGCATATAATTTTTAAGACATTGACAATATTTTTTTAAAGTTCTGGATCTTCTTGCTCTGGCAGCAAATCTAATAGTGACTCAAGACAATTCATGAATACTCATGAAACTGACAAGATATTTCACTGACCTAACCTCATACTGGCTATGAAACCTATGGATCTTAGTGAAAACCATCATTTGAATCTTGTGGACTGGTGCTACACAAACAAAGAACAGTATCAGATAACAGAAACTACATCATTTAAGGATTTCCAACAGCAGCAACAGCTAAAATGGATATCACATGTAACTTGAAGAGAAAATAACAATGAAGATGTTGACGTTCCACATTTTACTTCAAATAAAAGGTTAGTAAGGAAATCTGCATCAATACTAAAAAAGGAGTGAATAACAGCTATTGGACTTGAGAAACTTATTTTCCTAAAGAATTATTTTAAGAAAGATTTTATTTCAACCAAAAGCAGCACTTGCTACTTGGTCAGTGAACACTGAATGCTTCCTTATAAGGAAATGGCGAATAATATCATCAGACACTGATAGCATCAAACAATATCAGGTAGAAAAAGAGAAGATTTTTCATTAAAATTTTGGCACATAAAAAAAAAAAAAAAAAAAAAATGAAAGAGATGGGAAATAAGTAAAAAATAAATCTCAGTCCCAATTGTTTAAGATGAAATAAAAACATTTATTTCAGAAGAGTTAGTTACATAACTTGTTTTTGTAGACATTAAAAAATAAACAAAACTGGATGAAAAAAAATCATAAAATCATTATATTATAAACATAGTTGGGAATTATTTCCTGCAAAGAATAACTCTATATTTACTTCATACTTTTTAGACCAGGAGTCCCTAAAGTGGTTGATATCATCTCCTGTGGTTAATTAGATTATCCTTGGAGTCAGTAAATGTCTGGGAGACAAAAGGGGGTTGATACATAAATTGTGGAGACTTACAACTAAGCCTTACCAATTTCCAACCAATTATCAATGCCGCTGTGTTCATCAAACACATCCTCATTAATGATGTCATCCAATTCAATAAAAAGGAACATCAATTTAGTTTAATATTACCATATTATTTATGAAGTTTTTTTGTTTTTTTTTTCTCATTATTATTCATCTAGCATGACTAATACAGGAAGAGAAATAGAAATTAAAAGAAGGAATAACAAAACTAAAAGGAATCTTATCAAGAAAAAAATAATGTAGGATAAATAAAAAGAAATTTCTACTCTTAAATAAAAAAAAAAAATAAATATTATTGATATAATTTTTGTACTAGAATTTTTTGCAACATGCTAACACATGTTGAAATCCTCACTGTATTTAGTATCATTAAAGTTATCACTAACATTATTTGTTGAGATTTATAAACTCTATGATTTCTTGGGAAAAATAGTGAAGTAGTTTCTTATTGCTTCTCCTAGACTGGCTTCCACCTAAGGTTACAAAATTCACCCTATCCTGCTATTTAGCCCTTGGCTAGAGGGAGGAGAGATAGAATGATGCCTTCCCAAGGACATTTATGCAAAAATGAATACAGTCTACTTTTTTTTTTTTCATAGATTCAGACTGAATGATACTTTGGGTGGGGGAGATATTTTATACTACTGTTCAGCCAATACAAGGCTCAAGAGTTACTCAAGTTAGATTGGTTAGTTGTCTTTATTTACCAATATATCAAACTAGGGCTATTTAATGCCAAAATCTAAATATTAGGTTGGTGCAAAAATAATGACGTAATAATGTCGTTTTTTGACGTTAAAAAATACGTCAAAAAACGACATTATTTTTGCACCAACCTAATATACTTTGTACACAATTTTTTTTTTTATTGATAATAATGGTTTTATTGATACTAGTCTTACTAATTAACCCATATCTGTGGGGAGAAGAGATGGATTCATAACTTTCCCAATGGAATTTGCACATAAGTGAATATAACAAACCCAACCAGAATTGGAAATCAGCTCTCCAATTGACAATTCTAAGCTATTATCCATTAAATTACCTTCACATTCAAGCTTACAGTAGCTGGTATTCCTAAACAGCAAGCTAGATATTGTCTAGGCCAATGTTGCTTAACTTCAGTGATTGTATAAGAACCAATGTTTCACCATGATGTGGTCATAAGCCACTCAATGTGAAGAGTTACTGTGTGGTTTATATCAGTGTTTAAAAAAAAATTTAAAAAAAAAGGAAAAAAGAAAAAAAAGCAAGACATGAAGTTCATGAGGTTATGCAAGAAAGAACTGTTAACCCTAGATTTGAAGAGGTCAAGATTGTAGTGATTGAGAAAATAGCCTTCCAGGGTCTATTCCACAAATGAACAGTTCTTGAGAATAGAGTATCCTAGTGGAATTTACTCCTTACTAATGGAATATGAAGGGAATGAGGATGATTTATCCTTGTGTACATAGCATGGTGGATATCAGTTGCAAAGGCTAGGGCTGGTGGGACTAAAAGCAACTAAAGAAAAAAACAATGCATATCGATAGATACAACCCTATCCACCTATTAAAACTTCTTTGATAATAGCTTATGAAAACTAAAAACTTAGAAGACACTGGACAATTTATGTTTGAACTTTCATTGGAAACCAGAAATAAAAGTCAGAACCATTGGCCCTCAAGCAAACTTTTAAGGGTTCTCAGAAAGTGTAAATTTTATGCAATAATGTTGAAACCACCAATAGCAAAGGTTTAATAACTATGCTTATGTATGATTTGAAAAGAAATGAATTAAAAATTCCTGCAGAAATAAAAGATAAAATATATTTAAGAAAAAAAATATTACTATATTATTTCAGTGTATCCAATTCTTTTCCAACAGATAAAAAATAAGTAGCCCTCTCCAAAAGACTACATTCTCTTGATGCCCTCAATAATAACTGCAATGTCTGTATCAGATCAATGGCACTATTTTGTTAGATGAGTCAGCATTTACAGAGTAGAAATAAAAATATACAAGTAGCCATAATGATGTCACAGACAAGTTAGCCAATCAGAGGATGAAAGCATTGAAGCACAATGCATCTTGTCTTCAAGATAAGCATGACCGCTTCCATTAGTATTGCATACATAATAATGTAATGTCAGCAGATAAAAGTCAGCAATACGAAAAGTTAAATTCCATTTATAATAAAGGCGTTTCACTTTTAAACTGATTTCTTGTCCAGTCTGTACTAATATGTAATTTTTTACACTAATACACCACACAGTAACCCTTTACCTTGAATGGCTCTTGGGACTTATTGGGTGAATATTAGTATATCAAAAAAATAATAATAATGAAACTGTTGAAAATAATTGGCAAATTATGGTCAAATAATTTGGGTTCATTTCCAAATCAAGTTAGCATATATACTCATATATAATCCAGCTTCATGTATAGTGTGACACCTGAATTTTTATTTGCATGAATTTTAACCACTTTGGAAAAAAAATTCACCTGTGTATAGTGAAACCAATTACCAAATATGCATGAGTTTTAAACTCTTCAAAAAAATTACCTGTGTATAATATGACCTCCTATTTTTTGCATCAAAAACTGATCATAAAAACTCAAACTAGACACAGTATTTCATTACCCATTACTGCATCTAATTATAAGTGTGTGTGTATGTGTGCGTATAAAATAAAATTAAGAATTCACTTATCTAGACTACTCTGGGATTTGTGGAGATGACATTCCTCATCAATCAAGTTTCCTGAAGAGCAGATTAAACTGCAGAAACTCAGAGTAGAGACGAGATAAATGAACATTTAATTTTATTTATTACAATATAAGATTTATTACTTTCTACAGTTTAAAGGATCCACTCGGGTTTTTGTACATATTCCCATGGATACATGGAGCATAGTTTTAAAACTTGCAAGATCCATGTCCAACAATTATTCTCATTTTTGCTATTTTTACCACAATGTTTCAGCCGATATATTCTTTCACCTTCATCAGATCTGATGTTTTTTTAATCATTATCCAATGTGTGTATGTTACATTAAAGAACAAGTTATGGCATCATTTGCTATTTTTTTTTTTTTTTTTTTTTGCTTAAAAAATATTGCAAATACTCAAGATAATCCATGAATTAAGAAACAAATTATCCCCACATATTGATTATTTCTGGTACATGACAATGAGGAAATTAAAAGACGAAAAATACCAATTTATCTTCTTTAAAAAAAAAAAAAAAAAAAAAAAAAAAGATTATCAAACTGTCTAAGTTTGATTTATTCTGCATGACTTGGTAACATTTCATTTATGTGTATTTCCAAAGAGATGAATGGAGCTGCCAAAAATTCACAAAAAGGCAATTCTGTAATATAGAATAAAACAAATACTGGCCAAAAGACTGATAATATAGAGAAGAAGAGTGGGCACAAAGCTGTTGCTGCTGATATCATTTGTGAACAAGAACAATATGAATTGATTGAGTCTGAAATTAGGAGGAGGAAATGAACTGGGTTGGAAAGTTTCACTCTCTCTCCCATCCTGTGTAATCTTTCACAAAAGCAGTTTCTTCTATAACATGGCCGTTAGAATCAATAGAACCAATCAATGAAAATGGAAACTGCTCAATCAACTTGAGCATTTCATTTGATTGATTCATTTTCTACAGCTTATCAAACTTTGCAGGTTATTTAAAGCCAGAAAATATCTTTAAATTGTAAGTTTTTTTTTTTTTTTGTTTTTTTTTGAGATAATGTTTTAGTGATACAAGTCTTATTAATTAAGCCAAAGCTGGGGAGAAAAGAGATGTATTCATACCTTTCCCAAAGGCATTTGCACATAAATGAATATAACAAATCCAACAGGAATTAGTAATCAGCTCTTTGATTAACAATTCCAACCCATTATCCATTGCACTATACACACATTCATCTTACAGCACCTGGTATTCCCAAACACTCACCCATCTAGTTACTAACCAGGCTTGATGTTGTTTTTGACTTTGGTCACCAATGTGATGTGGACACAAGTCTAACTTAAGTTTTTATATAATTTACTACTTCAAACATTATTATAGTGGGCACTCTGTATTTGAAATAGAGGCCCTATTTTTATTAAACAGTCTATATTATGCCTTAAAAAAAAAAAAAAAAAAAAAAAAAAAAAAAAAATTAAAAAATTGTTCTCCAGCAGGGATTGAACGTGTATCTCCCTATAGAGAAACCATCATTTGATCCGGTGAAAAAGGGTAAATAGAGCTTTGCTTACTGTATCATTCCTTGTGGCTGAACAGTAAAGCATGCTGGATCAAATGGTCGTTTCACTTACAAAGACATGCACAATCTCTTACTCATCAACCAAAAATAACTACTTGCAAGAAACAACATCATTCCTTGATGATAGATAACAACAATGTACCAAAGCTTAGTTTAGTGTGACACATAATCACGATCAGATGAGGACTGAATTAACTAACAGTGTCTTAAGAGAATGGCTTACCAACCATCCTTCAGTAGTAGATATTCCATATTTTGTATTTATATACTAATAAACAACCAAATATAGAAATAGGCAGCAAGCAGTACAAAAAACAAGCACAATGAAATACTTGTTTTTATTTCTCTAATTAATAATACAATTTTCCAACTACTGATAAAGGGTAATGGTGAGATTAGCCATTTACAGGAAACATTCAGTATTCATTGACGAAATAATTAACATTTGTGTTAGTTCAAATTTCTAAAATGTTTCTCTTAAAGTCTTTCAGGAAAATAGGTTTCCCAATACCACTAGCTGTTATTGCTCTTTCTAGTATTGATGGTGGCTTGCTTTCAAACCTTTTGTCTAAGGTAATGTGGATAATTAACATCTTGGTTATATCATTATTTTCTCTTCTAGTTACATGTGTGATCCATTTTGCTGTTAAAGTCTTTTGAGTGATGTAGTCTTTGTTATCTGGTAAGTTCTTTATTTTGGTTTCAATATTACTAGTCTGTGAGATTCAACAAAGTACAAACCTCTCTAAGACCTACTGGATTCATTTGCTTGAAACCATTTTCAATCATCAAACTGAGAAAACTATTGTATATAGCTGATAATGTAGACATTTCTGAAGGAGTTGGATATCATGCATGACGTCCATACAGTATTCTGGATTTGATGATCTAGAACTGGAGAAAATTGAAACAATGATTAGTAAGACAAACTGCCAATTTGGAACTGCTGTAAGGCTCATCAGCACAACTTAAGTTAACTTGTCTGTTAACAAGGAAAATATTTTTTTTAATGGCATTCATTCGACATTCTTTTAACCATGTCACAATTGCATACTACTGATGTTGCCCTTTTTCCAATTTGTAGTAATATGCAGATATCAGTCATAAACACTGTTTTTATTTACAAATATCAAGTTTGAAACTAAGTACAAGTAACTCTTTATGGAGTCAGGTATCAATTTGACACTATTTTATATCATTTTCGTATTTTTATTGTTCTCTCTTCTTAATAGTGTTTTTTTTTTTCTTATATTCTCTAACACTCTGTAAACCCCTGGTGTCTTAGGGGCTTTATTGCCTTGCTTGAGGTTAAATCATTCTGTCAAATATGGCTGTCATTGTAGATTTAATGAATGCTAGTCTACAAAAATTATTCACAAAAAAAAAAAAAAAAAAAAAAAAAAAAAATCAGTTAACCTTCATAGTGCTGGCTCATTTGATCAAGATAAGAGAGATCAGAAGATGAGTGGGGTCAAGGGTTGACCCAGGGCCAACACTTAACCAAGCAATTAGCAATTATAAAATCAGTCATATATCAGATATCAGTCATAAACACAGTTTTTATTTAGAAATATCAAGTTTGAAACTAATTACTAGTAACTCTTTATGAAGTCAGGTATAAGAGTGGTTTCCTGTTGTGCTGAGTTCAGAGTGACCCTTCTTCTAGACTTGCTGCCACCTGAAGTGCACAGTCTACCCTACTATTTAATCCATAGCTGGAAGTGTGGAGAGAAAGGAAATGGATTTGTGCCTTTCCCCACATTGATTAGATAGGAATTTGAACTCAGTTGGCGGATTCCACTTCCATGCCACTAACCATTACAGTGCTTGCAAATCCCAGATGATCATTAACATTTTGAAGCTAATTTTACTTTGCCAGATCCTTATTTAACAGTTGATTAAATGGGAAGCAAAAAGAAAAATATATTACTGTTTTTTTTTTCTGACTTTGTAGTAATATTATTCCCTTTTTGAAAATTGAGTTTGAATTTACTTTTACTTCTCTAAAATCCCTACCTATGGTCAGGATTTCAATCTACTTCCTACAAAATGGTGCCTTTCATAAGAAATCACAGGTCTGAATTATGTATCAGTTTTCAGCTAATTAAAAAGTTTCTACACTGAGCACTTGGAACACATTCAATTTACATATTTTATGGCAAGGATTTTGCAAAAGATTCCAAGTAGCCACATTTTTAGAGGAAAAAAAAAATAAAAACATGATTTTGATTTGAAATAAGATAGTGATAGCACTTACTCTGAATCCATAAAAATTCAGAATTTTAATAAATTCTAAACACTTCAAATATCTTGGAGGTTTCATCAGTTATAACAATTTTAGTATTGAAGATAAGTTGATCACAGGATATATTGTGCTAGCGGTACTTTTTTCCAGCACCATTAAGAAGCTACAAAACCAAAATATTGAACTGCAAACTTGAGTCTTGTACTTAAATAGCTTTATCAGGTCTAGACTTTCATATGAATGTCATGTATGGCATCAAACTCACAGAAATGTCTAAACTATCATCTGTATACAACTGCATTTGGAAAAACTTATAATTCTAGCAAATGAATTCAAGTAAATAACAAAAGAAAATCAAAAAAATTATTTTTCCTAACACAGTGTGATATTAGGTTGTCACACATGATGTACTTTATAGAAAATGAATAAAAAACCTTCTGAAATGTTAAATAATTTATTTATTTAGCTGAAATAGGCACCATGTAGGAACACTGTTCCCCAATGTACTTCTAAATTAAAAAAAATTCTCCTTTGATGTGACAAACAGTTCAAATGCTTCGATTGCCTCTTTCTTATTGGAGAATGTTTTATTATATATGAAAAGTTCAAAATGCTTAAATAAGTGATAACCAGTAGGGGAGATATCAGGTGAATTTGGAGGAGGAGGTAAAATTTCTTAATTCAGGCAATGCAGATTTTGGACTGTTGAGAAATATGCAGTGATGCATTATTGTGCAGCAAAATCAAGCCATCCATATTCACAAGTCTAGGATATGATGTCTTTTTCAATTTTTCATGTATACATGCAATTTCTTTACAATACGAAGCTGTTTTCCCTCAAGGCAAAGATGAATAATGAATAACCACCTCTTTGAAAAACCACCATACAGTAACCATTAACTTTTTAAGGTGCAGTGAAGGTTTTGGGTATTGTTTGATGATTCACTTGCATTCTTCCAGTATGTACTCACACAGTAAGATTACTCAACATTGTTTCATTGTAATCATTTTCATTGGGCTTATGAGTAACAATATATTGAAAGAAAAAGAGCCAGTAATAAGTCAAGATTTTTTTTTTTATATATAATAAGGAGGTTACTTTGTTAGGTGACTGGATCAACAACCAACCAAAAAAATGTGTTATTTCATGTGCAATAGATATTTGTTTATAAAGTGACATTCACTACATTATTACAATCTTGTCTCAAATTTGTCTCCTCGGGCAATGTCAAACATGTATATGTGAGTATTTTTGTGTTATCAACTAATATCTCTCTAATATGTACATGACTATGGTTTTCTGAGAAATGTTTAATGGAACAATATTCACACATACAATAAAAAGTACCTTAAGATATTGGATGTCATACACTAAAATAAAGGAACAAGAATACAAAGTTTAGCTATTATAGCCTTTTACACACACACACACACACACACAAACAAATGTGGATCAATAGGTTTGTAACTTATTAACAGAATTTTGATCAGAAATTTTCATTATATATTATAATTAATATTTACCACTAAATTAAATACATTTATAAGGAAATGATTTATACTAAAAAAATAAATTTGCCTACTTATAAACTGTCTTAGTTTAGAATCAGAGTTAGTATATTGTATATGTAACAAAGAATGTAAGCCCATTGTGCGTGTATGTGTGTATATATATATATATATTTTTTTTCCAAGCGTAGCTTAGATGTGGCACAAGGCCGAAAGCATGGTGCACCCAGTGAGGATCGAACTCACTACTCAGTTGTAACTGATCTAGTGAGATGAGTTTGCTAACCATTACACTGCCTTGGGGCGCCATATATATATAAGCAGACACAAATATATAAACACACATCCATATTATACGTTTAGCTTCCAATCCCGTTAATACAGTGAGCCAATCAACAGTTACCGTTCTGGCTCATCAACAATCCCTAAAGACCTCTTTTGTTCTAGAAGCGCAGATTGGAATAACAACAACAGAAGTCCACTCAACTTTTAGAATTTGTTTATTTCCTCAAATGTGGAAAATTAATTTGAAAAAAAAAAAAAAAAAAAAAAAAAAAAAAAATATTGTAGATAGCCAAGTTTGGAATTGTGTATATTTGCTTAATTTTTTTTTTTTTTTTTTTTTTAACAAGCATTTTCCATTACTTGTCATCAGGTGAGTTATTAGGGAATTTCAGAACTCATAACTATTAATGATCTCATTCTAGTTCTCCATACCCCAAAGTGTATATAATTTCTGACTTGTGGATTAAAATGACTTCCAAAGAAACAGATGAGATTGACTAACACTTTTATCAAAGAGGCTAGTCATTTTGAAACTGTGGCATGCAAATTGATGGGAGTCCATTGGATAACAGTCAGGTGCCTGCAGTTGACAATTTAAATATCATGAATTTAAAATTAGGAATAACTGATTTCAATAATAAGCCCAGTTCCATAGTGAAGGGAAAATTTGTAATGAATTGGATACACACTACCATCAAAACTCTGAGACTAGCCACCTGGCAACATTAATAATTATGAATTTGACAGCAGTGAAACAAATGAATAGCTATTAAAAAACAATTATTATATACAGACCAGTATCATAAATTCAGATCTGAATAAATGTCATCCACTTAAAATAAAAATATATGAAAAGGTCAAAAATTGGTTTTTACTGTTTTAATTATTTTCTAAAAACTAAATATTAAAAACAGGGGTCAATCAAAATATTTCCTTTATAGATGGAGTCCTCAAATTTACCAAGATACAAAACATCTGCCAGAGGTTTTGTAAACATGATATGGGATCCTCACCCAGCTTTCCACTGACCAGTCAACGATTACCTCAGGCCTGAAGAGCATGTTCAAAGCATCAAACAGACTGTCACTGCTTACTCATCATGTATGAAGGTAAAAAAAAAATAATAATAAAAGTACCATTGTAAAATTGGACAAATCTGACCATTTAACATCAGGAATAAGATGCATAAACTAGGGAAAAGAAGAAATTGGCAATTATGCTGTACCTTGAGCAGTATAAACTGCTTAATGAAAGCATCAGAAATCATGACAGCTTGCAAACATGCATTCCTACTGGCAAGCTACAATCCTGGGTAGGAGTATTTGTATAAAATATGCTAAATTGTTTTTGCTTTGTTTTTCTTTCTCTTCCCTTTTTTCTCTCTCCCATTTGCCAACATAATTGTGTACATAAGATAGTTTTGAGATTGAGCACCTAATTTTACTGCCTGATGATACCAAATTGATAGAAACCATGGTAGCAATAAAATCAGTGTTGTAATTATTTTAGAACTCTCTCTGTCTCTTATATATATATATATATATGTGTGTGTGTGTGTGTGTGTGTGTGTGTTAAATAATATGGACAAGTTCTGTTGAGCAAGTTTTTTATTAAATCTTTCAAATTTCTGAATAAGTTGTTTTGTTTACTTGGTAAATTTTCTAAAATTCATATTAACTTTTCTTTTATATTATTCAAATTCTGAGTACTTTTGATTGTTGCTCCATTCATTTTCAAGGATTGTTCTGTGTGCAGTTACACAACTGGTTTTTAATTCTGGTATTCTCACATTTGTTGCAATCAATTTCAAGGTGAAATCATATAAGCAATCAAACTGAAAATTAGATTAAAAAAAATAAATAAACAATACCTACCAATGTATGAAGACATAACACACATTAAATACCAAAGAAAACAATGCAGACAAAAAAAAAACAAAAAAAAAAACACAACCTTACACTTTTTGATTATGGCTTATGAAAGCAGAAATGCTAAGAAGACTGGATAATTTATGTTCAAATTTTCCCTGGAATGCAGAAAAATGGCCTAAACTGTAGTGAAAATTAAACAAAGCAGCTTGTTTGGTCTTCAACCAAAGCTGCATAAAGGAAAAACAAAATGATATTAAAATATACTATATAGAACATAGTCCAAATTTCCAATATCACAGTTTTCTCAATGCTGTGAAAAAAAAGTCACTAGGATTTGGATGGACATTACAATAATTGAAATCATGATTTTTAGTTTCCATGATGTGTGAGCATTCTAAAAATATGAATTTCCCATATTTACTGAAATGTCAGGGAAGTTTGCAGTTGAGAAAAAAAAATCACCCCAAAACTGCCATTTCTGAGGATAAAATCTTAACTTAAAAATACACTTTTAATTATGACTTATTCTCCCAATGGTTTAGAGGTTTCATTTTTCTTGGAATTACTCTGGCTTTACATCATACCTTCTTTGAAACTCTAAAAGTGAATAGATTTTTTCTTTTTAATAATTTTGCCCCAAGTAAGACAATAAGAGACACCAAGACACAAGGGGTTACTGAGTGCTAGAGAATATGAGAAAAAATATACTGTTAAGGAGAGAGAACAATAAAAAGGACAAGAATTAAGATAATGATTGACATTACATCTAAATTTTTAAAAATCAAAGTTGATTGGAAGGAAGAAATCAGCAGACAGTTCCACAAATAAGAAGTGCAATAGAAGAAACTGTTAGCATAGAAATTAGTTAAATATAGCCAAATTGACTGTAAATTGATGAGACTTTGTTGCCAATCTAGTACTGTGCTTAAATTCATAATAAAAGAAAGTTTATCAGAATAATTATCATGAAAGCATTACAGAAAAAGCACAGGGAAGCTACATTATGGCAGTGCAAGAGTGTCTGAAGCCAAGATGCCAGGTCAAGACCAAGAACATTGCAAATTCTTTGAATTTTATCAAGAATCTCTAAATATACAAGAGCACCAGAGCAGATATGGCAGCAATAGTCAAAATGAGGATGAATGGTAGATTTATAAATATGTAAGATTTATGTTTGTATGCAGTTACCCTTACTAAAATAGTTATTTTTTAAATCCTCTTTACCTGTTTAGCCTCTATAAAAAAGTTTTTCAAAAAAATAAATGAAAAAATTAATCATTTTTTTTTTGATTTTTTAGACAAACCACCAAATGTTGAGGAAAAAATTAAAATAAAAATAACAGGCCCTACTTTTTGTCAAAAAGCCATGAAAATTGGAAAAGACATTTGTTCAAGTGTACTGAAAACAAAGTTTAGCTTTCAAAAGGCAAGTGACAAGTTTGAGGGTTCATTATTTTCTTTTATGAGGAGGGTTCATCAAATTTACATAATTTCTGTATTCTATGATCGCCATGTATTGAGTACCCTCGAAAATACCTCATACCACGGCCTACTTAAAATACACACCCTGCAACTTTGCATTTTCTCAAATAAAAATAGTAGGCTGAACTTAATGAAGTATGATACACCATACTAACAGGTCAAGCCAATATGTTGCTGGGGGTGGATGTTAATACACTTCTTGAATATGAGTCCTTGTTTCAGGAAATGAAATCCGTGTAAACAGGAAATTACATCACTTAAAACAGGATATTAGTTTTATTGGAAACATCCTTGTCATTAGAATTTTTGGATAGAAACCATAGAAATTTTCCCCCACAATGAGAACATTTTATAGTGGGGTGGTTTGGATAAATTTTTCTGGCTACAGGGCAAGTTTGATTTGTACTGAGTTTAATTTCTTTGGATTCCCAATGAAAATCTGATAAAAGCTCATGCCTAACATGTCATATTTGGGAAATGGTTTAAAAATATGACTAGGCGTCAACAGTTATCTTTCTTACATATCCTCATAATCTGCACTTCTTACCTCCTCCTCTTGCATTCATACAGTACTCTAACTTGTGTGGCTCTTGTATAGGGTTATCAATTAGTAAAAAGGAATTGTTTTTTCAAATTGGAAAAAATGAGAATTTTACCCTAATGTCATCTCAAACTGTCACACACAGAGACTATATATATATATGACACAGAGGTAATAATCTGTTGGTATATAATCCAAGTGAATCCTAATATAAAATATTAAAACTGATCTACAAAAAGAGCTCAAGAGCCTATAAATTTCATAAAATAAAAATCCAAATTTACCTCATTAGAATAGCTATTTCTATGAACAAGACTTGTTGGTTTGTCAACTCAGAAGTGTGAAGAAATAAAATAGGAGCTTAAAATTTAAACATTTAAAAAAATAAAAGAAGAGAAAAAGAAAGTGAGAAAGAAGAACAAAAAGGAAGTGAGAGGATGCTGATAAAAATATAGACATTAACTTTAACAAACTCCTAATATCATGGGAAGGGAAGTGTCTGGTTCAAAGAGACAGTTAAAATAACCTTGACCTATATTTTAAAATATTAACATCCTAAGTCAGATTGAAACAGAATCACAAAACTAAAGACACGAGTTCAAACAATTTTAAAAATTAAAATATAAAATAGTAAATATTAGTTCTAAATCAAAGAACAAAAAATATATTTTCTTCTTTTAAGAAAAAAAATTTCAAATTTATGCTCACAAAAAATAAGAAACACCCACTGAATTTTTTTTCTTTGATTTAAATTAAATTTGAACAAAGGAATGACTCCTATCCAAAATATAGAAGGAGAAAGCAAAAAGTTGGAAGCCACATTGGCAAGATCATTGAGTAATATTGAAATGCATCATTTTTCTCCACAAACTATAACAATGATTTAAAATCAATCATCATTTTCTTACAAAAAAAAAAAAAAAAAAAAAAAAATGTATGATACACAGCAAGGCATGGGTAATTCAGCTAGAATGTGATAAAGATACTCTCATTTCCTCATCAATTTATTTAAGATTAAAAAATAAAGACTTTTAAAATATAAAAATAATTCATAAATTACTGTGTTAACTTGGGGAACACCTGGCTACTTTTCCAGGTGTATTAGTGTGCCTTGAGAAATGCTGTACTAGAGTAATGTTTTTTTTTTTTTTTTATGTAGCTATATATGAGTAGGAATGAGAAGTATAAAATGCCAGCATTTTAAATGTTTATTTTTGAAATAGGAATACCATTTTTATTTAGAATATTGGTGCAACTCAAATGTCCTACCTCTGTTTCACACTGAACTGAATAAATATCAAATTATGTATATATATTTTCATGGCAAATGTTCAAACAAACTACATTCCTTATTTTCACCAGTCCAGACCTTTACAGCTAAAACCCACCATGCACTGTAGACAGGGTTGAATCATCTTCATTTATTCCATTGGTAAAGTTGAAGTTCCTTTCAGACAGCTTCTTCCCCAGAAGTGTTACTTTTTGCAATAGATTCGCAAGAGGATGCTTCCTCAATCAATATGATCTTACCCTTTTGAAGTTTAAGGTCAGCTATTATTATACACTTCTTACTTCCTCTTTACACTTTTATTCAGTAACCCTCTATTTTGAGTGGCTCTTGGGTCTTGTATTGGGTGAAACAATAGAAAAATGTGTGTGTGTGTGTTTATACATCTCCAAAAAATAATGAAACACATAAAAGAATACTTTCTGTAATACAGAAAAACACAATATTGAATTGGATAATTGTCTTAAAACAGAAAGAGTAAAAGGATCAAAGTTTTAATAACAAAATAAAAACCAACAACAACAAAAAAAAAAATACATCAACCTTAAAATGTAAAAAAAAAAAAAAAAAAAAAAAAAAGCGAGAAAAGGATCCCAAAATAGAGCCAAACAAAAACATCGACAATCTGTGATAAAGGGTAGGCATCTGTAAAATCAGTCAGGAAGGCACCACCCCATTATTTAACACTTCTACATGCATCAGCCCAATTCTAGACAGCAAACACACCCACCCAACTGTGTCTGAAAATATCTCTTAAGTAGAACTAAAAGAAAGTAGATTTCTTTGGCATCTTGTCAATGTGTTTTATGAATTAAAAAAAAAAGTTTCCAAGGGACACCCAGACAACAATGCTGCCAAACAACATTTGTTCTGACAATGAAATTTAAAAGAAAAAGGAAAATTTGCAGAATAAAAAATAAGATGGTGAATGATTAAAATATTTGCGCATATATAAATAAGTAAATATGATCAAAATGAGTTAATTATGGTAAATTAATAAATAATCTATCATTAGATAAATGTTGGTATGATAAAAGAATATTATGCGTAACTAAGTTATGAATCTATTATCAATGTGTCTTGATACATTTGGCAAGCAGTCTGATCTAAAACACAGTAACATGAGATGTGGCTCAAAATGCCACTCTTGTTAGTAAATAGGTGAGATCAGGATGCTCTTAGTGTTACTTTTTATTTCTTTTGTTTTAGGTTAATTTTCTTTAGATATTTTTTAATGAATTTACTGTTTACTAGATACCCTTAGGAAAAGCAGTAGCGTTTTGTCAAGTACTCACAAAGTAACTTATTTAAAAAAAAAAAAAAAAAAAAAAAATGAAACAAATTTTCTAAATAACAACAGGATTAATATCATACTCAAATAAAATAATAAATAAAATGACGAAATTTCATGAAATTTTTAGGAACAACCAAAAATTAATAAATTGGCTTCAGGAAAAAAAATAGTAAGCAGCTTTACAAGGAAGAAATGTGATGTGTGCAAGTAGCATTTTTAACAGAATTACTGAAAATCTGTATAAGTATGACAAATTAGTTTATAATTTATAGGAAATTTAATTCAATTGTTTTATTAAAAAAAAAATACTAAGTGATAAAACATTTATTCTAAGCATGCCCAGTAAATGGTAGTTGAGTGATTTTTACTTTTAATAATTCATAAAGGCAGAATTCTCTTTCAAATGTGACCATAGAATTTAAAGATTACTCATGCAGAAAATATCAACAATGCAATTGCAAAATTAACTTAAATATTACTCATTTTTATAGTATGAGAGCAAATATATATGTAAAACTTTCAGATAGAGTATATCTGTAAAAGGACAACATGAATAAATACAAAAGAAAAACTTATCTTCTTAGTCAACATTTTTCATCCTCTGAGACACTTTATCAAGATAAATGCAAGGATTGGAAGAAGAAAGCAATAGTAACAAATAAAATTAAATTTTTACTTTTATGCCTCTACTCTTGAGTTTTGTGGAAACTGCATCCACTCATCATAGGTCTTTGATAGCAAAACTGAATTCATTTTGAGAAATATTTTTTACATGACATTACTTGATTTTCCCTAAAAATACATTAATTTTTTAATTTTTTGTTTTAATGGAATCATTTTTTAAATTTCTTTTTTCTTAAAGACATTATTATACAGGATGTTCCCAAAATATTGACATCATTTAAAATATGAATATCTGAGTAACTACATGTCCCAGGCAAACAAAATTAAATATGTTTTTTATGTTGAATAATAAAAGATTCATGACAATTTATCAAAATTCGAACAAGATATTCAAAGGGATGTGGATTTTATAACTGATTTCACAAAGCTTCATAAATATTCAATATACGCACCACTTGTGACATGATACATGTCAAGGCGAGAGTCCAACTCCTGCCAAACATTATCTAGGCTTCTAGGAAGATGGGAGATATAGACCTGTCCTTTCACATAGCCCCATAGAAAAAACAAATCACATGTTGTCAAGTTAGGTGAATATGGTAGCCATTTCAATAGCACATTGTCATTATCACTGGCACGCCCAATCCATTTTCCTGGTAGATTCTAATTGAGATAAGTCCACAACTTTCACACATTTTGTTAAAATTTGAAATCACACGAGCAGGGATTGGGTTATATTATTAGACTACAAAATGAAGTCAATTTTGGTGGGGAGCCCCTGTATTGTGTCATTTTGTCCAATGTTATTAATGTTGTGCATGTGTACTGCCTGTGACAAGAATTTTCTATAAAATAAAATAAAAATTATGTTAAATGATATGTATATTCTGAATCAATACCAACTGATGGAAGGTTGTTACACCATTTTTTTGTGCCCACTAGCCACATACACAGGTGTAATAGCTTTCCAAACTTCAGCATTCTATAACAATGATGAATCTGACAGCCATCTTGATACATGTTATGCAAGTATGCTTTTCTTCCAAGTTTTAGGGGGAAAAGCCAAGAGCAACTGCCAACAAGACATACATAAAATAATCCATATGCTTATAAACATAAGTGTCTATTACACATTTATATGCATTTCTGTTTGAATTTCTAGGATAAGGAGTTATCATTATTTACACTATTTACATGCAAACTATTGTCCTCATCTGCTAGTCTTTGATTCTGCTTTCTTCCTTCCTTCTTTCTTTCTTCTGTGGAGAATCTAGTGGATTAAAGCATTAGTTCATGAATTTCATGACATAGTAATTGTGTTCAATCCCGGAGTTGAGTAGTGTGTACTTGGCAAACAGGGCAAGCAATGACTGAGCAGTACAAAAATAAGAACTCAATGAGATATTCCTAGACATGCATAAATTAAAGGGTTCAGTTCAGAATTCCCTGTAGGTTACCTAGATCAATATACATCTGATGAAGGTTAAAGGGCATAACGCCCAAAACATTGTGATAACAATGAGGACAATAGACCACATGTAAATAGTGTAAATAACATTATACACATGTGTTACATTACTTTATTAGCTTGAAAGTGCATACATACATACATACATACATACACTGTATACTTAGTTCCTTTTATCTCATCAACAACGTTACCAAGACGAGGAAGAAATCAAGTTAAAAGGCAAAAATATAAATTCAGAATCTGCTAACACTAACAATTGTAAATTTGCTGTAACAGCAAGAAACTAAAAACTTTAGAGAGATTCTAAATGATTCTTCATCTAAAGACTTCTTCATATTTTGGTAAAAACTGGCAAGTCTTGCATGTAACAGGATTATAACTAAACACTTAGAAGTGATACCTAGTCCCAGAGCTATAAACGATTAACACAAGGAGAAAAAAATTCTAATTTACAAATATGGAGTGGGGTATATTAAAGAAAAAACATTTTTTAAATAAAAAGTTTCCTAGCCACATTTGAATGTCACATTCTTTTTTGAGTGAGAAATTCACAACTGCAAATAGTTTTATCTGTTATCATTTGCTGTTTTTTTGGTATGGGCAAATGTCAGCATTTAGAATTTTCATTTTGTTTTTTGTAGTGATAGTTAATTTTTACAAATTTAGATGTTATGCTTACAATTCATAAGAGTTTCTCTATTTATAAAGGGGAATCTGTGCTAAATAAACTGAATAGGTATATATACAATTTGGGATATATTTGTGACTTCATCTTGAGATGTGACAGAATCTTAGTTTCTTATCTTTTGAATCCTAATACCCACAAAAAAAAAAAAAAAAAAGTCATACTAATAATTTTTTTATGAATTAACCCCAAGCAAGGTGAAAATTCCACTAAGACACAAAAGACTACTGGAAATGAAGGAGAATCAAAAAACTTTGGAAGTCACCAGAAACCCCATCTCAAACATGTAACAAGGGACAAACCTCTACTTCTGTTGGACAGCAACCTTTCTTTTATATAGGTTTCATTGAATGTGACAGAGAAGTTCATTTTTTTTCACATCTGTCTCATACAGCTTACAATTTCTATGGACTTCTACACAAAACAACTTAGAACACAAACATTGTAAACATTAACAATGAACCTCTTAAAAATGAAAGCGCTTGAGATAATAATCATTACAGCTGGCCTCTATACACTTTTGGCCCCCTAAAAAGGAAAACTAAGAACATTAGAAAAACTTAAAAGTTACCCAAGAGGGAGGGTATCATTTTCAAGGCCAATACAAACATTAGATAAATGGTAAAATTATTTATACAAAAATACCTTCCACATATATGTCTATATTTCTGAGATGAGGTATTGTAACTATTTCCACTGTTGTCTTCATCGTTATTGCCATATTCCTGAAGTTTTGGCCATTGTACACTGTGACATTCTTCAGGTGATATACGTTGGAATTTCAAACCAAACCTTTTTAGTCCACAGAGGTCACCATGGACACATGGCTCAGTGGGTAAAGGTGTTAATTCAGTATTCCAAAAAGTAATTTGATCCAAAGAGTTGTGAGTTCAATACCTAGCTACAGCAGTGGTGAACAAAAACTTAGAGAGTTGAGTTGCTAAAGGGAAATAACTGACACCGAGATATCCAAAAATGGTATGGCAAGTGAAATTAGAACAATCTACGACAAAGGATAGGAAGTTGTGGATAGGCATGATCGCCTATGTCTTGAAGGTACACAGTACATAGAAGAACTAATTTCATGGGGAGTTGAAGTAAATAGATTCCCCTATATTACACTGTTTTTGCTACTTGAGTTGATTGATAAGTAAGGTTTCCAATATAACAATAACAAAATTTTTTTAGTTGTACAAAATTTCAATATAGTTGTAATTAACAAATATATATCTTATTTTTGCTATTTTATTTCTTAAAGCCTTTTCAGATGACACCTGGAGGAAAATGTTAACAATAAGATGAAAAAGATCAAATGCTGATACCAAACAGGAAAGATGTCAATGCATTGAAAGCAGCCAAGTGTTAGACAGGCATTAGAGAGCAAGAAAGAATGGGAGAAGTTTTTTTGAACCAATACAGGTTTTCTATATTTCAGCAGAAAAATAATTTTTTCTGTTTGTTGTAGAACTCAGTATTCTTGGTATTTATGTAAACAGACTGCAAGACTAGGTGTAAAAATTGAACCTCACCTGGGTAATGATTGCAAAATAGTTCTCTGTTTATGTCCTAGCATAGAGAGAATTGTTTGATAATAAAATCAGCATCAAAATCATGTAAAATGTATTTCTCTTCAAAATCACAAAGGTCGATAGATAAGTAAAGAACAATTTAAACCAGATACTCTATGTGCTATGCTCCTTCAGGATGTTGATGATCATGGCTCTCCACAATTTCCTTTGTAGCTCTTAACAAATTTTTTTTTTTTTGGTATATCTCCTAATCCCTGTTCTGCCATCCATTTACACAAGCTAGTTAGGTAGGCTATGTACAGCTTTCCTTTATCCCTGTTGCCTTCAATATACCAACTGAGTATCAAATTTTCTAAGCTCTCTTTCCAAAAAATTCCAACCCTCTTTCTGATTCTAGGTATAAGCATCCTTTTTATTTTCATTTTCTCTAAAACTTTGTTGTTGCTCACATGTTCAGTCCATGGTATTTTCAGCACCCTTCTGTAGAACCACATTTCTGTTGCATGAAGTCTTTTCTTCATCTATGAGGAGATTCTCCAGCATTCACTGTCATATAATAGGGCTGATATTTCATAAGTTTCAGTATTCCAATTCTTCTATTTCTTTTGGAATTAATGTTTTGCTATCCCAATGCACCTCCAAATTTTGTTGTCACATCTCCAATTTGTAATTTGCATGTTGGGCTGTTCCTTTTGCTGACAATCCTACATTCTGTCTTCTTGCAGTTGATGCTTAGTCCTTTCTTTTCACTTTCTTTCACTACCTTCTGTAAGCATTCCTGTAGTTTACTTTCTATGTCCACTATCAACACTGTGTCATCTGCATATCTTATTCTGTTAAGATGATGGCCGCCAATAATGAATCCTGGAAGGACTTCTAATTTTCTCAGAATCTTCTGCACGGTATATGTTGAATAAGTCCAGTGAGAAGATACATCCATGGTTTACACGCACATTTTCTTTTCTTTTTTTGTATAGAAACTAGTATAAAAATGAAGTAAATTTATTTCTCCTTTTTTACAAGTTTATTTTTCAGCAGTCACCATTTTATGCTATGCATTTTTTCAAACATTCTTTTCACTTTTTTCTTCATCTTGGCCATTCTCATGTGACATACATCTGGAAACTTTGTTTTTGTTTTTTGCTTTCAAAGCATTGAATCAAATTCCATGTAGTAAAATAGGTATTAATATATGAAATTTGATCATTTTCCTTTCAAGATTATGAAGACTTACAATACAAAAAAATAAATTGTATGGCTTTAGTGGCACAACAAACAAACAATTGTGACATATGTGACCCCAGAAAAAAGAAAATAATTGAGATATATATATATATATATATATATATATATATATATATATATATATATATATATATATGTACACACATACACATACATACATACATACTATAAAAAAATATTTTACCCTGCTGTACAGCCAGGGTTTCAACCATGAGGTCTACTTTTTATAGTATTAACCTACTCTGCAAGCTCAATTTTCTGAACTGTGCATTGAATGCTATTTTTATATATCAGTCTTTGACATGACAATTCCCCTGGCCTATTTTCATACATTTTGAGTATATATCACAAAATATAGATTTAACGTATGCTATATGTATGGGTTAAAGTGCTCAATTTCAGGGATAAAGCCTATGTACATATAAAAGTGGAAATTGAAAGTTGCATGCCTTTTCTTCAATTAATTTACTAACTTATTTCAGGCCAGAAGACTGAAGGATTTTATGGTATGTTCAATAATGATATTAATAATGAAATGAACACACTACTACATAAAGTTTCCTTAAAAGTTTGGCCCTTTTTGCCTAATCTAACCTTGGTGGCTAATGATAATCTTTGGTGTAGCAGATTTTAAATGTTAGGTAACACTCTTTCTAAAAAATTGGACGCATACACTAATGTATTAAACAGTTTTAGCATCCTAGCTCAGTTAATTAAACCAAAGAATGTATGAAAGTTACTAATTATTAAATCTGGAGTGTTGTCCCAAACATTTAGCCTATAGTGTATTTGTAAATTCCATTGTTTACAATGATTTTTGCAAAGTGAACTACATTAGGGAATAACGGGACAATTTTGTTTGATATAGATAACAAAATGAATTTGATTATATGCAAAAAAAATATTAAAAACTTCTTAAAATGAATTATATGCAAATGTATTTATGTGAATATTTATTGACATTGGTAAAAAGTGAACTTTTGAAATTGCTTTAAATATTTTTAGTAATTTTATGAAGAGTCTTTGAAAATTTTAAAACACTCTGGTTCCACTTATGAGTCATTCCATGTCAACAAGACAGATTTTTTTTTTCAAATTTGGTACACTTATAAAGCTTCATGATACAAATTGAATATTACCTATTTTACATCTTCAGGTCAAAGGGTTCCCACAACCTTTAACCTTTGCCAAAAAGATAAATTTTGGAAAATAGTCACAAAGTTTAAATATTAATATCTCTGTTGTTTTTTACCTAGAAAGGTTAATTATATACCATTTTAAAGTATTTGGATAGATCTAAAAGGTGATCTATTTATTTTTTGTTTAAAAGGTCAAATAAGATAATTTGACCATAACCCTAACCTTCTTTTATAAGTATGGCCCATTCTGTCCATTCCAACAGTTGTAAGGATCATTAAGTCAATGCAAATGAACCTTTCCTTAGCTGTATAGTATGTGCTTCATCAGGACTGCATACAGTTTTGAATTCAGAGTTTTTCATCTCCTAGGCCAGTTGCCGCTCAAATCTATAGAACTGAGTCTGTTCTACTATTTACCCATGGCTGGGGGAGGGAGAAGGGATGGATTCATACCTTTCTCACATAAATGAATGTAATGAACAACTGGAATTTGAACTCAATAAAGAAAATTTTTCGTTTCCTTTTGATCCAATCATATCAACTTCAACATGGAATGAAAAATGTTAACCTTTTAACACTTCATTCAATATCAGGAACAATCAAAAATGTGATAGTACCAAACAAAGGCTCTATACACAGATTGCAAATTTCAGTCATCTAATTGTTGGTGTCCAATTGTTAAGTGCAATGTAGACTTGCATTGTTTATAATGCAAAAAATATTAATAAAACACACACACACATTCCCATTCAAACCTTATTTTACATACACACTGAGTGCACATAAGATTTTATATCTTAGTGAATTTAACAGAAATTTTCTAGTGTCCAAAAATCACTATTTCTACTTTATATATAATACATATATCTAAAGGGCACTATTATTCAATACTGGCATTAATCATGTTTGAAATACATTTTATATGGTAATGGTAATATTAGCAGTTTCCTTATAAGGGAACATTTGGCATTCATTGACAGAGCAGCCAGTGCTACTTTTGGTTGAAATTTATTAAATATTTCCCTTAAAATAATTTTCAGGAAAATAAATTTCTACTAGCTGTTATCCCTTTTTCCAGTAATGATGGAGGTTTCTTTCCTAACCTTTTGTTTTAAGTAGTGTGGAATGTCAACAGCTTGCTTATGAATATTAACTTTTCAAGTGATGTGTGATATTCATTTTAGCTGTTGGAAATCCTCAAAAGATGGAGTTTCTGTTATTTGATACAGGTTTTTGTTTGTAGTTCTGGTACACCAACCACAAGGTTTGAAGTATGATGGTCCTCCCTAAGAGCTACAGAATTCATTCACTCAAAGCCATTTTAACCGCAGATATTAGAAAGCAGTAGCATACTGCTAACAGTTTAAAAAATCTTTCTACCTCTACTATTAATGGCAATGGGAGACATTGCTTATCAATCAACCTTCGTATAATAGAGAGGGAATACTTCAAAACTATGCTATTTATAAATAACAGGATTTTGAAATAATACCTAAAAATAGTAGATGAGAAAATCCATATACAAGAAGGGGGCTAATATTGTGCATTTATCCTTTTACTCTTTCATTTCATCTTTCCTTTTTTTTTTTTTTTCTCATTTTTCTTTTGAAACACAGATAAATCCATCAAATTCCCACAAAAATACCATTTGCATCATCTTTCTTTTAAAATAGATATTCTTGCACTAGTACTCTGAGAGGCAAATTCTTACACCCTCACTTGAAGGCACAAGGCAGCAGTAAAAATACTGTCTCATTCTAGAGCCAATTTTCAAGGCCATGGTAGAGTAGCAGCAGTGGCTGCTTGTGACGGTTAGAATATAAACAAGGATGACATTTAAGGAAAATGTCAGGCAATAAATAGCATTCAAACCATGATGAGTGCTTTTAAATTCACTTTACTGATTTCATTGCAATGTTTCTCTTTCTTTATTTTAGGGGTCAGTTAAGCAAGTACCTATTTTAAATGAGACAATAGTCTCTCAAATGTTCAGAAATTATGCTTTGTTAGAAAATTTGGAGAGATTCTCAACTTGACATTTATCAGAACACAGCTTATCACTCAGGATTTTATTACCATTCTAAGGATAGACATATATAAGTTTGCATTTATAAAAATGTCTAAAAGAATTCAAAAGAGCAAAAATGCCATTTTAAAAAAGATTCCTAAGCAAGCCAAGCCATGTGTTGGTGCACCCAGCCCAGTTACTGTCATTTGGTTACAATGGAAAACCTTTTTTTTTTTTATTGAAATCAAAACCCAAAATCTGAGGACAATTATATTTATGCTTTAAAAATGAAGTTTTAATTAAAAGAAAAGGTACTGTATATAGTCGAGTATAGTGTGAGTTTTTATGATCAGTGATTTTTTTTTTCTTTACACAAAAAATTAGGAGGTGGGTGCACTATACACAGATAATTTTTTGAAGAGGTTAAAAATCATTCACTTTCAGTGACCAATTGCACTATACACAGGTAAAAATTTTTCTGGAGCAGTTAAAATCATGACAAAAATTCAGGGATGCACTATATATGAAGTCAGCTTACACATGCACACACATATATATATATATATATATATATATATATATATATATATATATACATATACACACACACACACACTGTAATTCAGTCATGTATAGAAAGTGCACAAACTTCCGAGTCTCCCACAGTAAATGTATAGCCATGATCAAACAACATATCACTTTTCCTCATAAAACTACTGCTATTACAACATGGGAGATTTAAAAATAATAGTGATAAAAATAAAAGCTGAATGAGGTCAGCTAGGTTTTGCATGCAGACACATTGGGCATCAAAAATTTAATGTTAAACATCTCTATTTCTTCAACATGGTTTCAATAAAGAATTATAACCAACTTTTGTATTTAAACCTGCCAACTACATATATGATTCCATGAATAAAAACTTTATTTAGAATGAAGAAGTCTTTTTGAATTTTTTGAATGATTCATTTTCTACAGCTTAACTTTTTGCAGGTTATTAAAAGCTAGAAAATATTTTTAGAATAAATTTATAGCTTTTGGTCTCAACTGGAACATTGACCAGCTGCCTCAACTAAGTCATATAATTGATTGATTCAATTTCTATGCTTTCCCAACCTTTTGTAGGTTATTTAAAGCCAGAAAATATTTTTAAATTGTAAGAATTTTGCTTCTTTAAGATGTTAATGATTTAGTGATACAAATTTTACTAATTAACCCATATCTGAAGTAAGAAGTGAATTTATACCTTTCTCAAGGGTATTTGCATATAACTGAATAACAAACCCAACAGGAATTGAAACTCAGCTCTTCAACTAATAGTTCTAATCCATTATACCACCCACACAGCCAAGTTTACAGCACCTGGTATCCTAAGCAGACACCCATCTAGGTACTGACCAGACTCAATGATGTCTAACTTCGGTAACCATATAGGAACTGGTGTTTCAACCTGATGTGGCAATAAACTATACAACTTTTGCTTTGGGTTTTCATTTATAGTCATAGCACACATTTTTGTCCTCAATTTTAGCTCTGACGAAAGAAAACTGGTTTAGCTTTAAGATTTTTTCCCCATTTTGTTATTTAATTACCCATTATTAGTTTGTATACCATATTCTCCTATAATATTTATTATAAGTATAATATTTTAACAGTGTTTGAAGTTCTATTCCTGTTCAAATAAATTAATAGATTGGAGGCACTGATATTGTTACAAGCATGTAATTATCATAGACAATATACATATACTATAAAACAAATTATAAGTATAAAAAAAAAAATATAAAAAAACAAAAAACATTCAGATTCTTATATAATCTTATAAAATGAAGAAACCTAAAACTAAAACACCTTCAACTCTTGAAACTGAGATTTTAAATATATTAAACAACTGATATATTTAACCTAACAAAGAATTCCACTTTCAGTTTTGTCATAATGCATATATAGTAAACACAAAACAAATAATACTGACATTCCCCTTTCTCTCCCGGATCATGATAATGGCCAGATAGTAAATGAAAGTGCTAATTCACATATCTTTGGATAAAATAGGTTGTGTAAATGAATGTCAGGACAGGGATTAAGAGAGATAGCAAAAAAGACAAAATCTACTAAGAGCTACAAAGGACAGAAAATTGTGGAGAGCCATGATCATCAACATTCTGAAGAGACATGAACCAGAAAAGCCAGACATGAATACAAGTATCAGAACATATATACGATATTTATACAAATATCCACTTTAATGGAATTCAGCAGAAGACCTTGTTAAAGATGGGGACAAGAAGCCAGAAATAATTTAGCTCCCTTCAGCATTTCCTCCTTTGGTGATTCTTCAGATCACAGAAATTAACCCTAATTCCCCCTCAAAGGAGAGGTACTACCTTAATTTTATACTTCAAATCTGAAAAGCTAAGTAGTAATGAATGCTAGCATGAAACAGTAGATAAGAGGGGGGTGAAGTGTAATAAGATTTTTTTAAGAAATTCTCAGTAAAGTTCATTCTCTAAGTTGAGATGCTAGTAATGAACAAGAAGCAGGTATCGGGCAGGCATGGCCTATTCTCAGTGGGCCATTCAAATGACAAATGTCCACAT
Organism: Acanthosepion lycidas; assembly: GCA_963932145.1. Classification (NCBI taxonomy): domain Eukaryota; kingdom Metazoa; phylum Mollusca; class Cephalopoda; order Sepiida; family Sepiidae; genus Acanthosepion; species Acanthosepion lycidas. The sequence goes on along the minus strand of OZ010593.1, from coordinate 47,580,233 downwards.
TCAACAACAACAGAACCAAGTTGAATCTTTGATTCCAGATGAAAGATAACACAAACTTTGTGACATAGCTGTGGAACTTGGTCTTGTCCATGAAATTGTCTTTAAAAGTTAGAATATCACAAGCCATTCAATTCCAAAGTAACTAAGTGAAGAACACAAATTCAAGCACATGGACATTCCTTTTCAGCTTTTGGAACAGTATAGAGAAGGTGATGGAGACTTTCTTGAACACAGGATCATGGGTGATGAGGCCTGGGTGCATCGCATTACTTTGGAGACAGCAGTTGATTCCATGACTTAGAAACATCAATTATCACTGACTCCCACAAAAATTCAAAGTTCAGCAGTTTGTGAAGAAATCCATGACAGTTATGTTGTTCATGGACTTCAGACTGCATAGGCAGACAATTATAACAGAGTTACTGTGAAACACTGGACAAACTGAGGGAAAAATGTTCATTGAAAGAGACCAGTACAATTGCATAAGTCTTTCATCCCATTAGATGACACTCAATCCCATTAGTGTCACTCAATCCATAGTAGGTTTCATACCTTAACTTTATTAATTCCTACTAAGTTAGGATACTGAAATTATTCAAGCCATTAGTGCATAACAACCAATTCTTTAGAGAGAGGCTTACCTAAAATTTAAAACCTGTCAGGAAGAGAAAGTCTCTCTGTTTCAAAGTGAGCAAGTAAATTAATTTTGTAAAAGGCACATAACTTTCAATATTTAGGTGATTCTTCAAAATTCAGACAGTTTCCCCAAATTTTTGGCCTGTAGCATATATATAAAATGTACATCTACAATGGAAGGGAAGGGGATCAATTATTTAATTATTGAATAGTAACTGACAGAAATTATTATTAAAAAACAAAACAAAAAAAAAAAAAACTATGTTAAGTTCTATACATTGTTGTAAAAAAGAAGACACTCCTGAAAGTTACTTGCATAGCACAGTAATTCTTTACTTATGCAAGGACCTCCCCATAAAAAAAAAATACATGATAAATCCTGTAGATATATATATGTTTCAAGATTTAATAATTAGTATGTTTCACGCCTTCTTTGATTTAATTACTTCCTACTAAGTTAGGATGTTACTTCAAAATGTAGAGGGTGGCCTCAAAACTTTCAACTAGTGTGTATGGATATATATCTATCTATATATATATATATATATATATATATATATATATGTGAAAGAGAGAGAGAGACTATCAGCTATTTAAAAGGAAAAGCAAGGAGACAGTCCTGCTCAAAATTTATTCCCTATCTTCTTTGCCATGGCTCTCATGTTTGCTTTCCAGGATTGCTTTAAAGTCATTCAATACAGTATTAGAGAGTTCCTGATGATGCAGACCTTGTCCCTCATATTGAAAAGGACCATTTTTCAAGAAAATGCACTGTGTTCAAGCTAATCATCAGTATAAAAAAAGGTTATGTACATTGCTTCCAGGGCAATGCTGTGTCGAACCTGACATCTTTGTCCAGGGTCAGAGGCTCCAGATTGTCAATACCTTTGTCTACCTTGAAAGTACTCTCACCAGAGATAGTTGTTCAAATTTTGAAATCAATCTCAGAATTGAAAAACCTAGCAAACCCTTCATTAAATTGGAAAAATGGGCCTTTCTTTACTAATCATGTGTCCTCACTAGTTTCCAGTACTTTTCAGTGACATGGACTGCATATTGACATCCTTCAAAAGCTTGGAAAGATTTCATCGAAAGTGCCTAAAGCATATGTTAAACATCAAGTAGTAGTCTTTTAGACCAAACAGAAGACAGTTATTCTGCAACAAGTTAAAACACCCAGCAGAGAAATTACTCACTCACAATCATTTGGGTGGAGCAGGGCATATCAGGAGAATGGGAGGTGACAGATTGCCTATGCATCTATTTTACTGAGAGCTTGCTTTTGGTAAGCACTCCAGACACAAAGCCAAGAAATGCTTCAAGAATGTTATTAAAGATAATCAGAAAACTCTTGAAATTAGTGACAAAGACTGGGAAAAAGTGACCGAGAATAGGTCTGATTGGAGAAAGCTAGTTTTTTATGGTTATAATTGCTTTGAGGTCAAAAGGGTTAAGCATTTGAAGTTAAAAAGTTGAAGTGATGTAGACTTGATCCCAGAGGATATTCAATCTGACATTGTATGTAACATCTCAAACCAGATTGCTAGTCATCTAAGATCGCATAAAAATTGACAATCTAATAACAACTTCGTGGATGTCCTTCTTGACAAGTGTGCAGAATACCGAGGTCAGTTTTGTGATAAAATTTGCAGGTCTATAACCTGGCTCAAGCAGCACAAAAGAGTGCACGAGGAGAAAGTCACTTTCAAGACTCTCCAAAAGCCTTTCAAGTTTCACATATATAAAAAGGTATGCAGAAGCAAGGCTGGCTTGTAGCATCATTTGTGAGCCTATGTCTACTCATCTCAACAATGTAGAGAATGTCTTCTTTAATAAAGTGTCAGCTATATACATATACATACATATATATTTCTCAGAGTTAACTTGTAGAAAAAGACAATATGTATAAAGGTAAAAGCCAATAGGACAACTGTATTATTAGCTGACACATTTCGTCCAATGTGGACTTTTTCAAGGCAAAAACAAAATGAATTCACTTTGTTTTTGCCTTGAAAAGTTCACCTTGGACGAAACATGTCAGCTAATAATAGTTTTCCTATTATATATATATATATATATATATATATATATTTAAACACACATACACTAAAAAAAATAAAAATATAAACCAAAGACCCACTTAAAGTTTCACAATGCTTTGCTCATCAGGGTCCAGACAACAATATTCTTGTTTGGAGTCTGGCAAGAAAAACATTGTGAAACTTTAAATTAGTTTTTGATAAGTATCCTGAACATTTTATATTTTGATCATTTGAGTATTTTACTTACAAAATTCTGTTCACCTTAATACAGGTTAAATTATATCATTTTACAAATATCAACAGTTGTTATGCATTTCCTTCTACTCCAAAGGCTATTTTGTTGATTAGTAAGAAATAATGTTTGCTAAAAAAATCCATTTCTTCTTCGATTATATATATATATATATATATGCACGCACACAAACACTTTAGTATCTTCCATAATTTACTTTGCCTTGTTAAGCTGATGTATTTTTATGAGCATTCTTAAATTTAAAATATTGCAAAACATTTTTACTTCAGTTTATAAATAGTTATTGCAAAAGAAAATTCTGAAATTTGCTTTCAGATGATGAAATGCGTTGACTAAGTCCTCTTTTTGTCTTTATTCATACTATATATAAGACAGCATATAGAAAGCGCAACCATCAAGTTTGATTACAAAGTCCAACAGTGTGATTAAAACTTCCAAATAAAAATCTTATCATTATCATTTGTCCTTGCTTTGAATATCACTGCCACATCTGGTCTGTTGCTTCAGCTGTATATTTGGAGATTCCTGATAAAATCCAAAGAATAATCTATAATGTTATTGGTCCCAACTTATCTCAGCTTAAGTCACTTTCCAACCACTTTAACATAGCTTCTCCAAGCCTTTTTTTATTTTTATTTTTTTTTATTTTTATAATTGTTTTAATGAGTTTTGGTACCTCAACTATACAGATTTAAACACAGTACTAGATTGACAGCTAAGTTTCCTCATTTTTACAGTTGAAATTTCTAGATGTAATCATAAGTTGTATGCTAATAGTTTCTTCTCTCACACTTATCACTTATGGAACTCTCTTCCAGCTTCTTGCTTTCCTATCAATTACAATCTTCAAAAATGTAAATGTAATGTCAATCATTATCTTCTCTCTCTTTAATTCCTGTTCTATTATTGTCCACTCTCGTTAATAATGTTTTTTCTCGGATTTTTTCACATTCAGTAACTTCTTCAATCTTAGTGGCTTTATCACCTCGCTTGGAGTGAAATGGAAAATAGAAAAAATAATCTACCTGGTACATTTTATTTCTCTATTGGTATATTTAAGATTGCAACTATTTAAAAAAAATGTTTTAGCATATAATCACAAACATTATATAAAAGTGTGTTCATGTGTGTTCCTACATGTATGCAGACAAGTACATGGATATGCATGCATATATATTGTAAATAAATTAAAATAAATTCAAGATTTATCCCCCAAAATAAAGTTTTGCAGAAATTAAGCCTTTCATTAAGATAAATCAATCAAATTTATTACTTAAAAGATGTTACATAAAAACATTAATTTTTAATGTCAGTGTATTGGGTTTGGTTAGGCTAATACTAATTAGCTCCGGAGTTTTGTGATGAAAACTTGTGTTCATGGTTAAGAAACATTGGATGCAGACCATATAAAAACCCCTCCTTATCATCCGCAATCAAATGGAAAAGTGGAGTGAATGGTGCAAACACTAAAAATTGGTTTAAAAGCGTTCTCCCCACAGCATGAAAGAATCAAAAATTTTCTACCAAGATTGTTATTAAGTTATCAGACAATACCTCATGCCGGAAGATTACAAAGTCTATCCACGTTAATGGGAAGACAAATTAGAGCACCATTAACAATGTCATACTCAATGAATGAGAAGATATGATACAAGAGAAACAAAGAGGGGCCAGAAAAAGTAAGATTTGTAATGCAGAAGGAACACAGCATTGGTTTCCAAGAATGGTAGAGGTCTAGTGGCGCGTGCTGACCAACTAAGATTGTGCCCAAACCATGAAGAATCAGAAACTGAAGATACTGAGGGGTTAAATGAGGATAGAGAAGAACAAGATAATAGATCTGAAGAGACAATGAGTGTTCAAGGGTTTTCTGAGGAATCAGAAAACGAAACAGTGGATATTGAAGAAGAAAGAAGTAGATCAAGATCTCCTATAATGAGAAATTGTCTTGAAACCAGTGAAAGGGGAAGGGTATCTAGGAGAAGCAGTAAGTCAATTCGGAGAGTTAAACCTAAAAGGTTCCAGGAGGTGTAGTGGGATTGGTTAGGCTAATACTAATTAGCATAACCATACCACTATATAGGTAGAACTTGTGATAGACTGGGGAGGGTGTCACTTGAGTCAACTACTACTACTACTATTGTGTGTATATCAACTTCAGTCAGCTCATTTAAAATTTATTCTTTCTAAAGAACGTTATTGTGCGAATGTGAAATTATTTGATTATGTGCATTAAATAAATTTCCTGTTATGAATAGAAATTTCTTTAAACAAAATCTTAAGTAGATAAATATAGTAACTGGTTCTAAACTTCATTGGAGACGAGACTTACTATAATATTCAAAATTGTAATTTATAATTTGGCTGTTAAAAAAAGAAATCAGGTATATCTATTCAAACAGATGTACCTACTAATATTGATTTCCCAAAGTGAAGGGAATGATTGCAAAAATTTTCCCCCTCTCCCTCTTATAATCAGGACACAGAATGCATGCTGGGATATTTTTCTTAGCCAATAAAATAGGATGGCTTGCATTTTGATATGACTATGTCCAGATCTGCCTTAACGACTAGACAGACATACTGTGTTCTCTTGGTTGACCTTGTTTTCGCGTACAAACACCAACTCCTAGTTTGTGAATTCTTTTGCCTTCTTATCAATTTTGATTTGCTTTAACTATATTGTCTGCTTGCTTGCATGATTGTTGCCCTTTCATCTGTTTTTCTTTTTATTGCAAATTTTATTAATTCTGATTGTGTTATATATCTTGCACTTTAACAATGGCGTCTAACTCATCAACTAATTATAATAATAATTATGTTTATACAAATAGTAAATAATGTCTGATTACAAAATCCATTAATTGCTTTAAAATATACAAAACAAATAGAATTAAATTTCTTCAGTTATCTTACACCCATCTTTACATCCAGATCTCAAGTCTCCTAAAGGATGAATGTAATTCCACAAAACTCAAAATAGAGACAAGTATGAAATAATTTTAATAACTATATTAATATCTTGTAACCATCAAAAGCATGATTAAAGCATGGCAAATATGCACTGAATAAACCTATTTTTAATTTATGAATTGGAAAGAAATTTAAATCAATATAATGTCTTAAAAATACTTTCACATGAAATGCAATTTTGGCATCTGTACAACAGAAGAAAAAGAGATACATCAATAGCCTTCTAATATGCCAAAAGTAAATTCATATATAAACAAGAAAATTGTCTTTAGAAATTGCAGTTATATTTTTTCAAATATTTACTAGAATTATATAAATATATATTTTTTAAAATAAAATAGTCATAGCTCCTATTGATAATTTAACATATGTGAAAATGAAGTGAATTTCTGTCAATTAAGTACACAATAGCTGCCTAGAGCAATAATTATTATATAAAGAAGTACTAAAAGTATACAATTCTTATCGGAAGTCAACTCAGAGTTTCACAATTCCTTACTTGTCAGGATAAAGACAAGAATTATAGTATTAATTACAGAATATATATTTTATAAATGCTTATGAGATCCACAAACAAAAATTTAAAATGCTCTACACTGACAATAGTTAAAGACTTAAACATTCATTTTATATTTTTTTAAATATTTGCTAGAATATTATATATATATATATATATATATATATATATATATATGTGTGTGTGTGTGTGTGTGTGTGTGTGGTTAGAATGTTCACTTTCTTGATTCAATTCTTACAATGGTCGATTTGTCTAGAGGTTATCAGCCTGGTAGGCAATTCCAGCATGCAGCACCTTTAGAAAGATCATACCAGAAGGTTCACCCTAGCTTTGCCAGTCAAATTAGGTAGACAAAACCATTAGGCCATTGATGGTTGTACTAGCACAAAGTCAAAAGTCATCATGATACCAGTCTATATTTCTGAGATGAGGTATTATTTACACTTTTTACATTATTCAGACTATTGTCTTCATCTTTGTACAAAGAGTACAGCTTGCACACCACTGCAATAAAACACTAACAATGCCAAGAATTCCAGAGACAAGCAGATCAGAAATATCTGGATTAGCACTGAGGTTAGGCAAGTGATAAGTCTAAGATTTCCTTCTCCTCAATGGATAACTTATCAAAGGTTTTCGAGTCCAATGACTGGACACCAACTCAAGTTTTGTACATAATTTTTGTAATCATTTGTTCCACTCGTCAGAAGATATCAGCAATTGTCTGCCAATTTTCTTATTTTCATTATTCTTATATTGAGTTAAAAAAAAAAAAATCTTTTTGTACTGTTTTATTGATTTTTATTGATTTTTTCTTTTTTATGTGTGTACCTGCATATATGAAGAATGTAGTTATTTCTTCTTTTCTCATCTCCTTATACTCTCTCACTATTCCTATTCTTTGTTTATGTGTGTGTGTGTGTGTCTCTCTCTCGACTCTAAGCATCAAAAATAATCTAACAATGTTATTTCCAGTGTCATAGAGAGGTTTTTTTTCTTCTTGAATATTCCAAGATTTTCTTGAGTGTACTGAGTTTTTTTTTTTTTTTTAATTTCTGGTTTAAATAAATTTTTTTAATAATAATAATTATAATATATACATACATACACTGATCTATCAGACAGGTATAAAGATTTTGTTTTCTTGTAAAGAGATAATGCTTCAGACTGGTTAAACTATCAAGCTGAACTGGCAGTATATCAAGATATTGTCAAAAGTCAGCTAATGTGAGGTTTTCAATATTTACAAGTGCATTTTAGTTCACTTGAATGTGCCAATATCTTAAAAATAATAATGCCTTCAGTCCAAGAATAACAAAAGCCAAGGAGTTTAATTCCTGTTTTTGTAAACTAGCAAGAAGCAAATAGAGATGTAGATATTATGAAAACAAATGTTTTGTAGTTTTCTCAAGGCAATTAACCTTGCAACTAATATTAATAGTAACAGTAGTAGTGGTGGTAATAATTGTTGTAATGGTGATTTAAATTAGTTGTTGTAATGGATACTAATATTATAACTACATTGCCTCTTTGAATTTTAAATTGGGACTTTTGAAAATGCAGTGTAAGCTAGAAAAGCTTTTAAAGAAAACTTTGGTTCAATAAAAAAAAAAAAATCATTTTTCTTATACAATGAAAAAGCCTAAAGCTGATATCTGCAAAAAAACATTTCCTTTTTATTTATATCAGACTTCTTACATTACAGGAGAAGGGTTTTCCCCAAGGATATAGACAGTAATGGGCTTTCATACATAATACTGTTGATATACCATGTTCCCTCTGGACTTAGGCGATCATGGCTTTCCACAGCTTCTTTTTTTTCTTTTTCTTTTTTTTTTATTATCTATGAATTGCTGTGCAGTCTTTGAGAAAGATAATGGAATGGTCTATTGTATTCTCCATGGCTTGAATTCAGAAATGAGGAGTTGTCCATTTCCTGGATTGATTGACAATCAAAACTAGAGAGTTAAGTATACCTTTTGATTTAACTCCTCTTATCTCTCTCTTTCTCTTTAAATGTCATGTCCCTTCAAAATATAGACAATCATGGCTCTCCAAAAATCCGTTTCCTTTATTATCTGTAAAATGTCATGCATTCTTGAGAAAGTGGTTCAGAGCTTTACTTCTTTTAGACTTTCATTTAATTACTGACAAGGTACTGCAGTTAAGTTTTTAAAATTCAACCACAGTACCATGTCAGTTGCTTTTAACAAAACTTGTATAAAAGATATGCCCAAATACACAATTTTTAAATCACATGACCTGTCAGCCAACAAGGAAAATAACACTATAACATTCAGAAAAACAAACCCTTGTTTTATGACATAACAGCTAAAACTGAAATCCAACATTTACATGTCCCACATAGAAAACAAGGGATTTAAAAAAGTTACTAAATGAAAAACTTAACTGCAGTACCTTGTCAGTCATTTTTAATGAAACCTTTATAATCTCAATAAAACCTAACAAATTAGCTTACCCTATAAAATTGTTGAGGTTGTGTGACTGATCTTGGATTATATATATGTGAGAGAGAAAGAAAACAAGGCAAGTTGAGTTTAATGCTGAGGCAACAATTTCAGATTTTATTGTATACACGAGTTGAAATAAAATAACCATGAATCTCATTTTACAGCCCTTGAAACAAATGCAAAGAACATTCAGTTTCAAATGCAGTAATTTTTTTCTTCTTTTTTTTTTTTCAATTATATTTGTATAGTATTTAATAACCAGAGGTTGGGAAATAATTCATAAAAATGAATGAGTTCACAAACTATAAATGAAACCATGGTGTTATATTGTGTGTGACTGTGTGTGCATGTACAGTGATGCCTAAAATTTCAGGGAACTTAAAATAAGAATTGCTTCCTCAAAGAATGACAAAAATGATGTCCTTTGTTTCCTGGGTGGTTTGATTTCAAGAGATGCATAAAATGTCAAGCAAGACACAAAACTTTGAACTTAACAGATAAACAACATCTGTTGTTATTTCACTTTTTTCTTACACTATATATATAAGACATTCACAGATGCAAAGAATAATTTGGGCAATGATAGTTTGTTGTCAAAACTGCCTATCATCTGAGTTATCCACAAAACACTGTGACTATAGCTTCTTGTTTAAGATAAACATTGCTAAAGTTAGCAATAAATATGCTCAATACAGTAAAATGTCATTTGTCCTGTAACACTTTAATATCATAATTCCATTAAGAAGCAGGGGTAGGTCTAAAGCAAAAGGGCCTTATGGAACCCAGCCCTCTTCAGGTTGGTTTTAAAAGTTTTCCTTCTCCTAGATTGGTTATTCACTGAGAATATATTGTTTTACGGTTTTATTTCTATGCTGAAATTGATACATTTTTACCAACTCTGACAAAGTACCAGGCAACTGCTGTTTAGTCAATTTACAAAGGTGGACAATTTGCATGCATGTACGAGAGCAACAGGTTTGGCAATAGCTGAACATTTGATAAAAAAAAACAATCAAAAAACAGCAATGTATCCAAGTTTATATCTACCCAAAGTATGTCTTCAGTGCTGAGCAAGGCCTATTCCAATTTTCATTTGAAAATTGGAGAATCTGTTCGTATTAAGTCCTACCAGCCATCACTGTAAGGAGAAGTTGGTGGTCTTAAAGGTAATTAGCCTGTAAATGTTATATTTTCTTTTATATAACATTTTTGATTGATTTGTTTTCTACAGTTTAACAATTTGCAGGTTATTTAAAGCCAGAAAATATTTTAGAGTGTAAGATTTTTTTTTAATATAAAAATGATTTAGTGATACAAATCTTACTAATTAACCCATAGATGGGTAGAAGAGGGGGGATTCATACCTTTCCCAAGGGCATTTGCAGGTAACTGAATATAGTGAACCCAACAGGAATTGGAATTTGGCTTTTCGATTAACAATTCATTACACCATCACATCCAGACTTACAGCACCTGGTATTCTGATGCCTAAATGGGTGACTGTTTACAGTCATCCGTGTATGCACTGACCAAGCTCAACAATGGTTAACTTTAGTGATTGTACAAGAACCAGTGTTTTAACATGATGCACTGTAAGCTATATAACTTTTGCCTTGGGTTTTCATTGCACACATTTTTATCCTTGATTTTAGCTCTGATGTGAGAAAACTGGTTTAGCTTTCTTTTTTGTTAATCAGGTTGTGTTCCACTAATTACCATTTTATAGTAATAGTTTTACCCCCACCCGCATTATCTTTTGTTAATTTTTTTTTTCTAATAATATGTTTTTATCACACTAATTAAATTACTTCTGAAACAAATTCTTGTTCCATACCTCAACAAGATATACACAATATTAATAAAGTTGTTTTTTTTTACATTGGTACATGCAAGAAAAAAAAATTAACTATACTACATGGTAAGCTGACAAACACATTTTTACTTAAACAAAATATTTGCCTGTCACTAAAAATGTTCATTAAGACTGAACAATTAACTGATTCACATTTTCCTTACCTAAAATTCAACCTAAACAAGACTCAAGAGTACTTTAAGGTTGAGGGTTACTTCTAAAGTGGTTATGATGGATGAGGATATGGTAGGAAGAGAAAATTATAAAGATAAGGAAGTCAGATAATGATTAACCATCAACTTGAAGAGGTTATGGTTATAGTTTTCAGGGAAGCATTCAACAGGAGTCTATACCACAAAGTGTCTGCTCTTGGGAAAATGCTGTGAGTGGAACTTTCCTCTTACATTTGGAAATGAAGGTGATTTAACTCCAAGGAGGTAGCATGACATGTCCTTGCTGTAAAAGGTCTGAACTGGTGGAACTGAAGAATAGAGCTTATCTGAACATTTGACATGGAAATAGCAATTGTTTGATGATGGTGATAATTATATATGTCCTATCATCAGTAGTCAACATTTAAGCCCAGGTAAGAGCTAAGATATCTATCAAGAAAGAAACAAGCCTATTGGAAGACATCATATTCACCAACCAAGTTGAAATCGTATAGACACATCATAAAAAAGCCAGCAATCTTTCCACTACCATCTGACAAGATAACATCTTAGGTAAAATAAGAAGAGGCAGACAGAGGGAAAAAAAATAGCCTAACAACATCACAGAGTCCAACATTGGTATGCATCCCATACATATGGTGGGAGCTGGTCAGATGCTCAGCACCTCTATGACCACAGACACAGCCAGTTATAGGACTAATGATGCTTATTTATTTTAAATACATTACTTAAAAACAATTAATTAGATCAAATCATTTTTAATTTTGTTTTATAATAAAAACATTGTGTGATATTTAAACTGAAATTGTTTATGTATAATTTTATAAAATGGTATTTGTGTAAAGATCTCATATACAGTGTTGTTTGTTACCAAGAATAAGGAGGTGTAGAAAAAAATTCTGTACTTGATCAAGAAATTCAAAAACAAATTCTGATATTTGGTCATTTCATCAAATTTTGGGAAGTAAGACAGGCTTTGAACTTTTTGGTACCCTTATTTAATTTAAAGTTAATGATACAAAAAATGCACCATTTTTCTTTTAGATTAAATAGGCTTGCAGCATAAAATAGCCATCACAGAAATATAAAAAAAAATATTATAGAAACAATTGTTATGTGTAATCATCAGGTATGTGTAATCATGAGTTTAAGCTTCATTAGATTAAAATGAAACAAATAAATGGAAAAACATTCATATGATGGAATAAAATGCAAGAACACTTTGGTTATTGATTAGACATTAAATTTCCAGTTCGAAAAAGTAAAAAATAAAGAGGAAATTTGTTCAAGATTCAAGACATTGTGAGTAAATTATAATCTTTCAACAGATTTATTTTCTACAAGGAAAGGGAAAGTGTGACATTTTCTAAATGTATAACTGTGTAATCACATGACCGTACTCAATGACATTTGCCAACTGCTGAAGGGTCTTCTTCATTAGCCATATACTGGCACTGATAAGACTTCTACCAATGATAACCATATAGCCAGAATGAAATGAAACTAGCAGGTGTGTTCAAAAGCTCTCTCTCTCACCAACTGAGAATTTTTTTTTTTTAATAAAAAAAAGGTTAACAAAACTTTGAAATCTCTTCTTGGAATTGTCAACAAGTGAATAGGTTCTTTTTACATACCATATCCCTTCATGACATGAGTGATCACAGCTCTCCACAACTATAATACAAAAGATAGGCAGTTGTGGAGTACCAAGATGAAAGCTCTTAATAAGATCTGTCTTTTCACTATCCATCCCATTCCCTCTTCAGCCTGTTAGGTAGGTTATTTGCAGTTTCTCTGGCCTTCAATATGTCCTGTTAGCATGTGAGGGTTAAACCACCTTGTCTGCCAATGCTCACTCCGTAGCATTCTATTCAAGACTACAAAAGCATTGGACATGAACCCTCTTCCTCTCCATTTTTGCATTACAATGTAGCAACAACACAGAACTTGTCTCTGCTGAGAGATATTTATTTCTCTTGAAAAATTGACTAGTTAAATTTCAAACAAACCACATAGACATCACGTATACATACATATTTTCTAACAGCAAAGCCAATAAATAAAAATGCAAAAAATCATATCAACAATGGTAATATGTATCAGTCACATACAACAACCATTATTTTTTTTTTAATATATCCATTGAAGAATATGGGGGTTGGAAACTATAGTTTATCTTAATACATGATTGTTTTTGTCGGATGTAAATGGCTTCAATAATCTTTAGTCTTGGATTTATAGAGTATTTTAGCATTGTTAGTGAGGAGCAATCTAATGTTATTCTTGTGGTTCTTGTTAATGTGTTGTTTAATAGCACTTTGTTCAGATCAATGGCATGTAAGCCTGTGTGAAAGAGTGGTTGCTGCATAACCTATATAAGGTATTTTGTTAATTATTTACAGAAATAGAATCTTCAACTGGACAAATACATTCATAAGCAATATTCATCTTATGTAGGGAATTGAAAGGTTGAAAAAGATTAAGTTTTGGTGATTTTGTGATGCCATTAATAATCAAGTATAACCCAAGACTTCAGTGTTAAATAAAACAATATTTAATTACAACTGCAAATAAATGCTTAAGAACAGAGAATTAAAAGGCAACCAAAGATAATTAACCATTTCAGTGAATACCTTGTTAGTAGCGCAGCTCAAATTAACATCCAGTAAATTCTAAATCAAAACCCAACTCATCGACGCACACTAATTTGACTGGATAGTTCCATTCAATAATCACTGCAGTTAGTAGACTGACACCATTATTTATACACCTGGCAGAAAACATTCATAAGTCCAGAGTGTCACACTTGAACCTCATTTTCTTCCTATATGACAGGTGATTAGGTTACTGTTTTGAATTTTTTTATAGAATTGAATGGACACCGAGGCAATGCCCAACTGTATAATTATTGCTAACCACCCCAAAAAATATAATGGTTCAAAAAATTTACAAAAAAATATCTTGTTGAAACAGTGTACTAAACTGAGAATTGAAAAAGTCATGACTACAGAAAAAAAAAAAATCTTGGAGAGAAGGTTTCAACAACGACCACAAAAAACTGAAGTTGAAAGAAAGCATGGCTCTCAATAGAGCAGTCTAGCAAAACACAATGAAGTGAACTTCCAAAACATACACCCATCATATCTAAAAAAGAGTAGGCAAATACTACTGATTTGCAACAACTGAAAAAGTTATTATATGCAGGATCACAAGTGTTTTAGGAACTGAAAATTCATAAAGGAATCACTAATGAAATATCCTGAGATAATACCCAAAGTATAATTTCCTGCATGGAAAATACGTGAAATGGAAAAAATTTGTTCCAAAAATGTAAAAAAATTTGAAAATTAAAAATTCCTTTAAGGGGTTATAACCAATATATTTAAAGCTTGTTTAAAAGACTATCAGATGAATTTACTTATCTATAGTCAAGAGATTTAAACTACAAAGGACAGGAATATCCATCATTACAGTTCTTAGTTGACAAATTTCCATCACTGCAGTTAACGGGTTCAACTGGGGATGTTGGAAATTTCTGCCATAGTCAGCAAGTCAATAGAAAAGTTGTGATTTGTAAATGATACAACTTATAATAACTTACTTCACAGCAGTGAATATTTTATTACAGTTTGAGTATCATTTATCCAAAAGTTTTTCAGATGCTGATATGGCTTAACACAAACGGAAAATTTCAGAAAGCATTGAGAAGGCTCCTACATGATGTGCAACTGATGTAAGTGACCCTCATCGGCGTTGGGTGGGGGTTCTCCAACCCAGCTATGCAGTCTACGTTGGTGCCAGTTTTTTGTTAGCGATCATCAAAGCAACACCTTTGTTCATGAATTACTTACCACATGTCTTGTGCTCAGTGAAGATATTATTCAAAATGCCAAAATGTCCTGCATTTATATATGAAACCTGTAATGAACCTTGGCTAGAAACATTACTGATGATGTGTACCAAAGCATCCAATAGATGCATTTTACGAAATCGTAAATAGTGATCATGATTTTTGTACAGAAAGTGCAAAACATTTTTACGTGAAGTTTTAATTTCCCCACTTAAAAACCCATGTGAGCATTTAAAACTACTTTCAGGGTATATGTTATTTATATAGAACTACCTTCAGTGTGTGTGTGCGTATATATATATATATATATATATATATGATGTTCCAATAACTTGGACCGATTTTAAATGTGAATTAAGTTTAAGCATCTAATGACTTTTTTTTTTTTTTAGATATAACAACTTAAGTCTTTGGCAATTTCAACCATGGAAAGATTAAATTAAATTGTTTGTAAATTCAAACAAACTGGGTTGGCGTCAGATGTGAAAACACCACTGCATGGTTGTTTACACCGTCCAGCTGATGAAAACAATGCTGCAGTGCATGAGGATGTGTCCGAAAATCTAGATACCTCTATTTGCCATCACACACAGGAATTGAATTCTATTCCTAAGCTGCCCTGTTTTATAGATGCTATATAAAATTAAATAACCTGTATTCTAAAATCAAATAATCTGAAAACCAAAGCACTTCTGGTCCAAAAAATTTTTGAATAAAGGATTTTCAACCTATATTTTGTTTGGTCAAAAGGGATTAAATAATTTTATGACAATCAGTGGTTTTATAGTGAACAAGACTATTCTTAGATTGCTTCAAATCAGTAAACAAGAAAAAGACAGGCACTTTCAATTGCATTACCATAACACATAGAAATGGATCACTCACCAATATTTGGGTGTCTCTACTGTTCGAGGTTGGATCTCTACATTATTTAACTAGTTCCATATAAAGAAAACATGGGATAGGTCTAGCCTTGCATTTTGAAGTTTGTTAGATAATGAAAACTGGAGTGGAGAAGAACATTTTTCCAAAAAGATCAACTATTATATTATTAAACTGGTGCACAACCAAATTTTTTTTAAGTAAAGTTCACCCAATACATGACTCAAGAATCACTCATAGTAGAGGGTTGTTGAATGAAGTGTGTGAGATGAATGTGTAGTACTTGGTAAAGTTTAATAAATAAAATAAAAATATTTCTTAAATCCTGTTAACATCTCATTATCATCAGCATTCTTAAAGACAGGTCAAAGAACTAACTTTGTTTCTGAAACCAGATATTTGGATCTGCAAAACAAAAGATCAATGACCCAGTACCAAATCAAAGGACAATCCTACAGCACTCACAACACTCCTCAAACCCAGGAAACGAGAACTTCATGATCAGTTCTCCCAACCCTTTCACCAGAAACCATGACAGGTTGGTCCACTTCACTGACCAGGATAACTGACTACTACAAAGAAAAAGGAGTCTTGCTCATTCTCTTTTCCAACATACTGTGAGTTACAAACCATCTATCGAGTAGAATTAAAGTTCTTATTTGTATACAATATAAAATAAACCTTACAAAACAACATTCACTAAGTGTTCATTCATTTTGAATGTAAAAAAAAAAAAAAAAAAAAAAAAATAAAACAACATTCTGTGGCAACCTCCATAAATGTATTCTAACTAAATACAGAAACAATATGGGATGTGTCAACCCATAAATAAATAAAAATAGAGTTAAAATTAGTTAATTTCTGCAATGACAAATAACTATGGTTCCTTTGCTTAACATTATATATATATATATATATATATATATATATATATATATATATATATATATACACACACTATATATATATATATATAAAGAGAATTTATTTACAAGTTTTGTAGAAAGAGTGTTAGAGTGTAGGATTATGAATGTTTTCTTGTTAGAATTGCTATTGGGGGTGTCTAGTTTGTGGATTTTCTAAGCTCATTTTCTAGCATCGAGGATGAAATGATGTGGTTAGTGATGAAGTTTGTCTAAGGGTAGGAGTCTCTAACTGATGTCAAATTGATCAAATTCCAATCCCAGCTTGAAACAATTGTGTGTCTAGCCACACTGAAGAACTGTGATACAGCACAACAGTGTTTGTGGATGACTATATATGCTCTCATTTGTCGGTTGAGCACTTTGGGAGAAGTGGCATTTTATGGCTGCTGCTGCTATAATGCTAAGCTCTTCGCAATGAATAGTGCACTCTGGCAGCTGATAATGCTTATATTATGTATGTAATGCATTAAAAATTTGATTTTCTCCATAGCATGTGCTGATAGCCTAGGAGTAAGAGTCGCTGACTGATGTCAACTTGGTTGAGTTTCAATACCAGCTTGAAGCAATCACATGTCTATCCACACTAAAGAGCTGTGATACAGTGAAACAGTCTGTGGATGACTACACTAGATTTTACACACACATATATATATATATATATATATATATATATATATATATATATATATATATATATACACACACACACACACACCAAACATTATGATGAGTTTCCTACGATATAGTACAAGAGACCTATGTGAAGAGAACTGGATATGTTTCAAGTCCTGTTAAATATTTCTTTTGCTTATGTGTTGAGACACTTAAATTAGGCTTTCATTATGAGTTTTGAGTAATTGTCTTCTTTGCACTAAGAACATAAAAAATAAAAATAAACAAATATGTTTAGCAACTACAAAAACCAGGCTAAATAAATGTTCTATAGTCAGCTGGATTTGAATTTTCAGTAACATTTCTTGCAAATTCTTTTTGGCTTATAATCTTGATTATTTTTTTTTTTTTTGTGTTCAGAGATATGAGGGCCTAAATGATCTATGTGTTATCAAATCCTGGGGGTGGCATATATCTACTGAAAAACATGAAAAGGGAAGTCATCAGAGTCAGTGCACATGGAGTTCAGTTGAAAATTATGAACTAAATATGTCTGCATCACTGGTCCTATTTCAAATAACACAGATAACAGTATTTTTCAATGAAATAAACATCTGATAAGTTTTTTCCCCCCTAACTCTGCTCACAATCTTTAGGTAAGCATGTGTGTGTGTTTGTTGATTGGGGGATTCAAATTTTGATGAGAATTTGACAGAATTTGAATGGTAAATATATGACAATTTTGAAAAACTTTTCCCAAATTACCATCTGGTTATTCTCAATAAATTTTCTTCATTTGCTTTTCCCAAAGGGAAAAATGTGTTTCTCTTTGACATTTTTTTCCTCTTGTCTTTATAGGTATAGACATCATAATTTCTACTCTCTCTCTCACACACACACACAGCCAATTTGTCAGGTGTATTCTTGATAATATTGACATGGGGAGAGATTCCTAGTCTATGCCACCATTGGGAAATATTAGGTTGGTGCAAAAATAATGACGTAATAATGTAGTTTTTTGACGTTAAAAATACGTCAAAGAACAACATTATTACGTCATTATTTTTGCACCAACCTAATACCTGAAAATTATACTAGTTCAACTACTGATCAGAGTAGCCAGCCAGTGTGTGTGGGTATGTGTGTATAAATTGTTAGATATATTTGTTTGTTTTTCTGATGTTCTCCTTAGTAATTCTGATCATCTTGTAAAGCTATTTAATGTTATTGAAATTTTATGTCAGATTAGACAACCATTTGAAATGGCATGCCAAGTAGACAAGATTGAGTATGTTCAACATCTTCTCTTTGCCTTTAATCAAAGTCTCAAGGCTACTAAATCTATGCAAGACATTTGTCTTGAGTAGATTTAGATTTGCTGTGTACAGTGATGACTTCATTACCAACAGAATGGTACAAAAATGTTTTTCCCATTTCAAAGAGGGGAAGTTTGAACTCACAGACTCTGCATTCTGGCCAACCTGTTCAGTTTGATGAGAACTGCTGATTAAAGATCCACACCACACCACTAGGGAATTGGCTCAGAAGATGGCAAGCTCTCAAGTTACTGTTGTTCATCTTCACTTCAATACAGTACATGAGTGCAACAAGTATAGATTAAGAGAAACAAACTCCAGCATCTTTCCATTGCTGCTGGTTTACTCATAGATACTCAGTTGTTTTCTAACAATTTGAGGGGCATTTCATTCAACAATTATGTAGAGTGTAAAACATAGCTTGGTGAATTCTTTTGAGTCAAACCGAGTAATTTCTATCATTGAGGCATTGAACAGCTAGTGGACCAATGACAGGTCATAAACAATGAAGGGGAATACATTGTTGAATGAGTCATCAGAACTATTAACAAATAATAAGTATTGAAATAAATTATAGAAAAAAAATCAAATTTATGTAACAACCTTATATACAGGGTGAGATGGATAAATTGTCAACGTTTTATATTTTTAATTTTATGCATGCGCATTGTTTGTTTCTGATTTAGTCAACTTCACAGTATAGTAGGGTCAGTTGGGCACCATTTGCAAGAAAAGTAGCACTATAATGCAAAATTCAATCTGCCAGAAATTTGGAAATGGTATGCTGTACTTTTTGGCATTTGTGCCAAAAGAACCAATACAAATATTTCAGGGAGCTTGGGTGTCAATCTGAGAACAGTGCAGATTACAAAGATATGGCATATCAGAAAACTCATTCTGATCGTTCTGATAAGGAAAAAAAAACTCCTGAATTTGTTGGTGAAGACCTCACTCAACATGGAGGCCTACATCAAGTACCTTGTAATGGTGCCCTGGGGCAAGAGGATTGCTGCTGGAAGACCCTATACCTGGCAATAAGACTGCACCATGCCACACAAGCAGGAAAAACCATTCATGGCTGTCAGATATTTTCTCTGATCAAATCACCCCTTACATTTGGCTATCTAACTCCCCAAACTGCAACTCCTTTGATTATTATGTGTGGTGCACAGTTAAGTGAGAGACCAACAAAACTCCTTGTAAAACCAAAGATGATCTGATGGCAAGGATTATGGCAACATTCACCAACTTAAACAAGGAGATCATCTAGAAGAATTGCAAGAGATTCCAAAGTGGTTTGGAGGCCATGGTTGAAGCCAATGGCGATTTTATTGAATAAATTCGCTCTTTAGTATTTCAAGATAATTTTGGTAAATATATCTATTAAAATGAGATGTCAGTATTATTTTTATTTTTGCATAATTTAGATGTCAATTTATCCATCGCATCATTAACATTCAAAAACTTTACTTTTACAACTGAAATTCTTGTTCAAAGAAAAACTGGAATCTCAGACTTTTTCAGTAACTTCTTTATGAATTTAACAGCACCTACCTGATTAACTTTATATCAATTCAATAACATTTATCAGACCCAAATAATAAACCAAGGATCCATGTGGATTCAAATGAACTAACAGCACCTTTCTAATCCTTTCATCTAATTAAATTGTCCCAATTATCTTAGATGCTTCCAAAAGTGAGATATATATATATATATATATATATATATATATATATATATATGCATGTGAATGAATAAATAATTTTCTTATATGCATAGTTTGTTTACTTTTCAGTAAAGAGGGTTCTTTTGAACACATTTAATACAATGTAGACAGCCAAATTGACTGAAATCAAAGCTAATAACATTTGTATTATCTTTTACATATAGAGGGGAATTTTTTTTATTAGTGGCTTTATTTAGTCAGCTTAGTCTAGCATAAGGTCACGGTTAGGGGCACCTAATGAGCATCAAATTCATGACACTAGCAAAATTGGTCTCCAAGACAAGTTTACTATCATTCCATAATACATACTGCCAATTTTTATTAATTATTTTTTTTATTATTATTATCAGTCAATGAAAACTGTCTTAATTTTTTTTAATAAGATTTGAAAAAAAAATTAAAATGAAAAAGATAATCATGATAATCATTGATTCAAGGAGAGGTGCTGTGGAGAATTGCATTACAATTTCCCCTTTTCCCCACAGACAAATGAACCCTTGATCTAGTTGGAGCTATACAATTTCAGATGAGCAATGAATCAAATAGATTGGTTAAATTTTCTGCATTAAAAAGAAAAAAAAAAAAAAAAAAAAAGAAAAGATTCCCATTTCACACAGGAAATTGTAAAATTTTTCACAATTCAGGAATGTATCACCGACATAATTTTATTGGTGTAATTTCCATAATGACTTTACATACTAGATATCAATTAATTAGTGCATGACTAATAAAGCATTTAGAGTTCAACCCTTAATTTGGAGTTCTACAAGGCTTGAGAGGTCATGATATCAGTAGTCATTCAGTAGTATCCTAACCATAACAATCATTAATTTAGTCATCCAAATCCTCTTCAGATTTACATTAGAAGTATCTTCTGGGACTCAAAGTTCACCTCCAGACCCCAAGTGGAATTCACGTTTCATTGCTAAAGACACTGAAAAATGTTTGGTTCCTTGTACCACTCCAGAAAGTACCTGACACCACCTGACATGCTGAGTCAGATCAGATCAAAAATGAGGTATTTCTACCATATCTGGGATGGAATTACCCAATCTTCCCTTTCCAGATTTAACAGAGTTCAAAGGTGTTTACATGCCCTTGTAAAAGATTAATTATTTTCCATCCTACAACCCCTTTCCCACAGACAATATATCTTAATCCTCTTGCTACACTATTGCTATTTCCGTGGAAAATATCCTGATGAGCTACATTCCTTAATTCCACCAGTTTAGACCTTCACATCTATACAGATAGCGTGACAAGAATTCACCATACCATTTACACTGGAACAAATCATTCCCTTCACATTTCGCTGATAAGAAGGAAGTTCCATTCGGATAGCTTTTTCCTAAAAGCTGCTATTTTATGGAACAGACTCCTAAAAGGATACTTCACTGAACACTACAAACTTAACCTCTTTAAGTCCAGAATTAACCATTACCTATGATACATATCCTCATAATCTGCACTTACTTCCTCTTACATCGATACAACAACCTCATTTAGTAACATTCTACCTTGAGTGCCCTATATTGGGTGAACATTTAACAAAATATAAAAATTTAAAAAAAAATTAAAAGCAATTCCCTACTTTCAATAATTCAATTGTCTCCAACACAAAGGAAAGCATGTGTTTTTTTTATGGTTCAAGATATTTGAACAATTAGCTTTTTGACTTCTGTCAGCACAAACCAGTTTTTCTTGCTACTGTAGAGCAATAGTTAGCAAGATGTCCTCAAAAGCCGTTTTGGATCATCATTATTGTATCCATGTCCCAGACAGATAAACTTTGTAAATATCCACCTTTGACCTAAAAGTCATTTTTATCAAGCATCATGTTTTCCAGACCATAATTTATACAGTTTATAGTCTGAAAAAAATAATCCTTTATCTATCTATTCTATAATAAGAGAGCATTGTGTGTCTGGCTTCAACACCAAGCCCTCAATATTTAGTACCTTAAAAACCATACATTCTGATTCAGCATGTTACAAGGAAAGTTTTAATAAACACTTTATTTCTGTAGTATTAATATAGGTGAAAATATTTGTAAATTAAAACATGTGTAATAGTTAACATTAGAAACTTTAGAAAAAATATACCAATATTTTAGTGTTTCAATTTAAATCTGTTATTCAAGTATTTTAAGAATAAACAGTGGCAAAGTTAATCAATAATGAATAAATTGTAGAATACTTCATATGAAAAGATGATTTTTTTTAAATTAATATTATTAATTTATCTTAGATAAACCCATATATATATATATGTCAGTTATGTGCTATGCGTGATACATGCTTAGTGATCATGTATCTTTCGATACATGACTGACAAGGCAAAATTAAATTTTTCTGTGAAATACAATAGGATTTCTTTCCTCACAATATTTTATCCATTAGAACAATATTAAATGTAAAAAAAAAATATTGAATTAAAATGAGAAAATGTTTTAATTTTCAAATATCTTTGTTAACAAAGAGTTCAGAAAGAAATTGTTTATCCCAACCTTCCTTAGGATATTCAGAATAAGGGTTAGAGATTCTTTACTTTTGTGTTGAAAAATTAAAGTGATATCATTACTGCTGGTTCCAACCATCAGGGAAAGACTGCTAAGAACACACTATGCAAATTTATAAACAAATTCTACAGATGCATGCTGGGATTTCATCCTAACCAATTAAAATGGACAATTCTCAATCTCATACCTCAAATTTGTGTTCTTTCTTGCCTTGAAGTTAGACAACTATAAGTACTTAACTGTATCCCTTTTGTGTATGAACAATTCTTAGTAAATGAACGTTTTACCTTATTACTGTTACTTTGTCTCATTTTGATGTTTGCTTTAGTTTAAATGAGTCTCTATTACTATGATGTCACTTGTACAAATCAAGATACTGCTGGTTCAATTCACCATTCTTGCTTTCTAAACACTTCACAATGTAAATCCGTTTTTTTCTTCTCCCATTTTCACTGCTTCAGTGTTCTTCGCTTTTATTCTCAGTTACTCAGGCAAATAACCTCCTCCAGTTTGACCAATCAGCACACAACTTGCTATTGGTGGAAGCATGTCAAACTGTACAAAAACCCTCGTTACCGCACATATTGCTAGACGGGAGAGTAATGCCATTTTCACAGAGCAAACTTGCCGATGTCATGTGCCGCATATTAAGGTAAGACCCTTATTTTCCTATGCACCAGATGCAAGCCACTCTGGCTTGCTTGCTTCCACAGGACTGTTCACCACACTCCCCCCTGATCTCATGATCACAAAGCATACAGTCGTGAGCAGGTCACTTTTGCCAGGTACTTCGCCAAGGAGGTGGAGCAACACGAGCTTCACCTTAAGATGAACTGTCATCAGGGGAGCTAGCAGGATGTACCACAGTATTTTGGCTGCTAACAGTTGGAGAGTCGTCCTCTACATTTGTGTCATCTTCAACAGATTCAGTATCAAGAGAGTGATCAGTTTCTCCTAATGAGGTTGATCACAAATTTACTAACCATTCACTCTCTTAATTGCTGTCCTGTGTAGCCGTCAGGACCGATCCCATGAAGGAATGCAAGTCTTTCACATGACGTGGAACTTCATTGACGTGCACTGACTGTGGACTATTAACCTGAGTCATGTGACCCATTCTAAATTTAGTTATGCATCTCCCATGGGGAGTTTTCACCCAAACAACGTCTCCCACTTCATATGCTCCTTGAGTATTCTGAGGTTCAATGGGGGACATAGCCTCAATGCCCCATATACGGGCAAGGTACCTATAAAGTGCATTAGCTTGTGCAGTAGTAGACGAGTGATTATCTTTAGGCATAACATTATGCCAGTAGACCACCTCTGGTATAGAACACTGCTTTCTAGCTGCAATGGTTTTGATGATTCGGTGACTTCTTTCTACTATACCATTCCCAGCAGGTTCATAGGCACATCGGAACCGCAAATGTACACCCCAATTACTCAAAAAATTCCTGAAATGTTTGCACGTGAATGCTGTGTCATTGTCGGTCAATATCTTGAGTGGCGGACACCGTTCGTAAAAAATTGCCTCTAACTGACGAACTACATTAGTTGAATCTTGTTGATGTAGTTGTTGCCATATCACGAACCGAGAGGGTCCACAATCAATAATTGTCAGAAAGTGCTTACCACCATGGTGGGTGATGTCTATTGCTAACCTATTCCAGTTCTTCCACACGTTCAGTTTTCCTTTTTGCCAATACACCGGAGCCGGGTCAATGGTTTGGCACACTTCACATTCCTTGACAACCACTTTTACAACTTCTGACGATACTGAAGGGTCTCATCAACCTAACAAAGTACAAGGTCCTTTTCATGCCCAGGTGTCCAGTTTTCTGGTGGATATTAGCCAATTGATGTGCGTCCACCTTGGTCTTTGCAGTGGCGCATACTGGCTCCATTCCCTCCTTATGTAGGTTTAACCACCTCTTTGGCACCCTGGTCAACCATTCTGCCAGATTCATGTCGGATTTGACCAGTGTTATGTCCACTGTCAAGCTATATTCAGCTACATGCTCGCAAAGTGTGTTCAACCATCTCCACACTAGCATTTCCCCAGACCCCTTTGTATTTATTCGAGCCTTGCCAGTTAAGGTTTTCAAAGTCCTCTGACGAACACATGCTGAATCAGTAAAAAGATGTACTGTTGACACCTGCCACTGAAGATCCAAATTGACACCCTTTATTGTTGTGTCTAGCTCAGCCAAATTGATGTGCTTAGCATCTCCAGCCAGGCACAGTTTCCATTTACCTTTAATATGACACCTGTGGCTATGGAACTCGCATCATTCTCTATATCCTTTCCTCAAACACCCCTCTTTACTCTTACTCTCACTCTCTGTAACCCCTTACATGTTAGCGGCACTCCCACCTTGCTTGGGATGAAATATGTAAAAAAAAAAAAAAAAAAATGAAATTAAAAAAGTGTATGTGTGTGTGTGGCCAGCAGTTTAGAAGTACAATTCTAAATTGAAAACTTGGTACAGGAATTACAACAACATAATCTTGCATAGAGATGCTGTGTTTTATACTCTACAAAAGGGCAACAGGTTCAATGAACCAAATGACCCTATAAAAGCGAGATCAATAGTAATTAATCTGTTGATCCACATAATAAAATTGTCAATGCCTCATAGTCATCTATATTGCTACCTCTTTTCTGATAGTATTGCTTTTTGGGATTCTATCAGAAAAATGTCTTGCATTATACAGGAATAAATAGAGTAAATGTAATACTCTGAGAAAATAAAAGAAAGTCATCTTTATAAAGAAGCCATCATTCAAGATATTTGTTCAGTCTATCATTGTAAGCTTATTTAATTAATCTCTGACATGTCTAATGTTATTAAGTCTTGATGTAATCAATTGGAAGTTTTAGTGTTTAGCCTAATTCCAAGACTTCTTACAAACTGACACTTGACCTTGCAATTTTTTCCTTAAACATCAAGGAAAGAAAATCTGATACATTTGCCAAAGTATACAACAGTCCACTTGTGGCAAAGGGGAAAAAAAAAAAATAAAAATAAATCACAGCTGTAGGCACTTCTCATGATGAAGATATATCCATCATAAGTTAAAGGCTGATAGTTGAAGGGTTGCCACTCTGACGTCAATATACCCAATTGGTTTGAATTCAGAGTTTTCCTTCTCTTAGACTGGCTGCTGTCCAAAGTTAGAGAGCCTAACCTGGTCTGTTATTTAATCCATAGCTTGCGGGAGAAGAGATGGATTAATAGGAAAACCATGAAATTTTCACAGGTATTTATATTTTTTTAATGGAATGAAGCCAAATAAAAAACAAAAACATCAAAATAAAAAGTGCTCATAAAATAGCATTTTCTGCACCAACTATTAAAATGCATTATGCTAAAAAATAATCCATTGCAATGATATATGTAAACTTGTCTTCATTTAATATCAAAGGTGTTTAGTAAATTAGTATGCAAATTAGGTAAGAGACTTTTTTATATCTTTTTCAAAAGGAATTGACAAATTTCTCTGAAATTTTGAAAAATGTTGTATTTGATCCACATGGTGCTGGCAACTCCACCCCATAAAAAAAAACTATTCTCTCCTGTGGAGTTCAATAGCACTAAGGAGGTATTTGATGGTATCAGAATATTCCTCAGTCCTATATGTGAAGTTGTGATAGAGATTAACAAGTTTGTCTTAATATTCTCTGCTGAGATGGGAAGTCATATATTCTGTTAAATATGGTAACTTATTAATACATAATATAGTGTTTGCTTACTTTTTTTTTAATTTTATTTACGAGATCTTTTTTTAAGTGGGATTTGCTTGTTAAGGATTGTCTGCTGTTGACCAATTTCACTAATTAATCTACATTTGTAATCTACATCTATGCCCCTCCCTGTTTTTTTTTTTTTTTTTATGGGGGAGGGGTGCAATTATTACAACCAAATGGTTTAAGCCATATTTCAAAGATAAAATTTCAAAGCTGCTCAAAATTTTCAAAATATGTAAGAAATTAATATATATTCAATGGGATTCTGATACTCTATATTTTTTTATGAAAATATATCAAATAAAACATTTATAATATACGTTATACCATATATAAGAAAATATACATATTAGTGAGTTCACTAATTTCTCATGGAAAAATTCAATCTATTTCTCCTCTTATTAAAACTTTATTCACATTTTTCAAGCATAAATGTCATGAGAAAACAGTATTTATTAATCCCTTATTAGTAAAATATGATACAAGGTCAGTGATTTAATGTAAGCATTTATTAAACTAAGTCTGGTACAACTTGAGGGAAACCAATGAGGATTAGAGTAAAAATGGTCTAGAAAACTAGCCTCTGACTCTACCAAGAGACATACAAGTTGCATGAAAGTAGCACAAAAAACATCAAAAGAACAAAATTCCAAAGAAATAATTAATACATTAAGAAAGCTGATATTTACTTTAAAAAAAAACTGGAATAAAGTTTAATTTTCTCTTTTTTTTTTTTATATGTGAAAACTTTAATCCCTAGCCATAATGAATGTTTGTCCACAAAAGCACAATCTTGTTACCACTGGAGAAACACAGGTTTATATCATGTTATTCTGTTGCCTTTTTGCAGGTTCACCAAATTAGGCAATATCACTTTACTTGGAGAGAAAGGAGAGGGAAGAAAATCAGAAGAAGCAAATAGTGAGACTTGAAACCATGAAAACAAATAGAAATGTTGAGAATTGACATTGCAAGAATCAATGTACTTCTAAAAAGACAGTCTGATTGAGAACACAGATAGAATTCTAAGCAGAAGAAATCAACAAACTCAGCAGTAGACAAAGACAAAAATCACCTGCAAGGCCAGAGAAAGTGAAAATAAAATATATATCCTTTTCACAAACTCTCTGGATCAGGCTGATAAAACACGTATTCATTTAAAACTGGATTTAATAAAAAATTTAACGGGTTATATTAAACATGTTATTGGCCTGAGATGGCAATTCTGACTAAACTAATCTCAAGTTTGTATTTATTTTTCTAGTTTCACTCTTTTGGCTTTCAATAAATATGCTGATGAACAAGACTTTCTTCAGAGTTTTGATTATTATAAGGCACTTATCTGAAGTACAGACATATTGGAAGGGAGTACAGCCATAGATGTGGTTTTACCAATGAATGCTGAGAATGAAGACAGAGTATGTCATAGATGAGGATGGAAGTGAGCAAAACCATATCACAGATTGATCCAAGCCTTGTCAGTGAAATTGGGTGGACAGAACTGGTTGGAAGCCATTGATGGTTTGCCAGCAGAATGTCCCAAATGTAATTGTGAATTAAAGCATACTGGCCTTGTTCCTATCAGATTATCGGTTCTTTCCTAGAAACTGTAACTAAGGTCGACTCAACATAGTTGCATTATAAACCACAGGTGGGCTCAGTAGGTGTTGAATGAGTACACATGTGCCTGAGTAATGTAATAAAGATTGACTAGCTGTCCTAGCAAATGTATGTGCACAGAAAATCAGAATAGCCAACAATTATTTAATAAGTATATCCTGACAATGTTACCAAGAATAGTTGCAGTCATTTAATTTTATGATGAAAACATTGACTTTCATAATAAAAATCAGACAGGGTAATCATACTAATTGTCCATAAAGGAGTACACACTACTGAATCAACTAAAGTAGTATTGTGGCTTCCATGTAACAGTGATATACTTTGAAATTAATGATTTACCACACAAGATATATACTTTTGTATACCTGCAGGCCATTCGTGACATTGCATGACATGTCAGAAGACAGTGAAGAATAAGATCAATCTAGTTTCAATAATGACACAGATTTTGGTTTGGTTTACGGCATATCAACCTCAATGGGTTATTTAATGCCGACAATTTTTTTTTTTTTTTTAAATGTATTCCTGGTAATAATTTTTCCTTAAAAAAAATTTATTGCTTTTTTTTTTTTTTTTTTTTTTTTTTTTTTTTTACAAAGTATTTCTGGTATTAAAACCTATTTTAACACTTTCATAGTGTTTTGACCCAGTTTGGGGGTTAACTATTTGCCCATAGCTGAGACCCTAACAGATGCTACCATCCCAGGCCAAGGTGTACCTGGGAACACCAGCAATTAAGAGGTGGTTCCACGCTCCTCAAAACCCCCTGATCAGTGGCCTTGCTGTTGGATGTAGTTTATCATCTTATCCAGGACGCAGATGTAGTTTGTCATACCCAGGATGGCTCAGATTTTGACATTGCTGGCTGTGAGGCAAGTGTATGTACTATTGATAACCATCATTATCAGTCCCATAACATAGTATGGTCTTAGCATCACTGTGCAGCTGAGCACCTGACCAGCTCGTTTTCTAGGTGTTATATGCCAATGTCAGAATATCTGAAGAATCTTCCAGTCTACTCAGTGATGTTATCAGCTGATTTTTTTAACCTCTTTTACTTATCTTGTAGGATGGCAGTGAAAAGATTGTTCACTTTTATGACATGATTACACCATTTCAACTTCATTTCCAATGCATCCTTATTTTGTCAGCACATTTTTTCCTGTCTACCACTTCTTTCAACAAAAGTGGTACCTTGTAGAAGGGGAGTGGACATGTGACATGGCCATACCATCTAAACTTTCTCTTCTAAATGGGCCAGATCCAGGGTGGAATTTCAGGGTTGGTATTTTCTCATATTTTTTTTTTTTTATTTATAGAATTTTGTCTATTGAATTATAATAGCCTGGCATTAAGCATGCTTCAATTTATTTAATAATTAGGAATTAAAATAAATTACTGTACATGTATTCAAGTTTTAAAATCCATCAATTTTTTTCTATTGCAATTTGTAAAACTCCTCTAAAAAATTAATCCATATATATATATATATATTAATATGGAAAAAGGATTTTCAATAATATTAGCATATTATTTGGAATGCACCTTTCAAATCAGACATCTTGGAAATTACATTTTGACTTATGGTGAAAAGGGTGCAGTGGGCAAAAAAGATAGAGATCTAATATATAAGATGCCAAGGATGCTATATTCATATATGTTATTATATAATTATAATTATTAATATTTTATTTATATATTATATATATATATATATATATATATATATATATATATATATTGATATATATATTGATAATTTTATTGTGTTCAATTTAAAACAACCAAAACCAGATATTAACTTGTAGCTAGTAGAATTTAGAATTAAATCCGAAAAAAATTTTAAAAAATTATTTTAAATATAATCTACTTGGTAGCTAATAGATTTTTATGTTCTTCACTATCACCAGTGGTCAATATTTGAATCCAGATAAATGAAATAAAAAATGAAATACTAGTTTTAAAGAGAGGTAAACAACTACTTACAAGATTAGTGCAAGACAACCTTTCTATTTGGTGAGTAAGCTCAGCTCACTATAAATGAAAGACTAGCATCAACAGGTAAACTGTCCATACCAGAACAGGTAGCTACAGCATCAACAGAAAGAGAAGAGAAATTAGTAACAAATATTCTGACTATTCTTCAATTAATAATCTTTCTGGCATCATCACAGAACAAAATAAACACTTTATGTTGAATTGTAATGCTAAATGCATGATTTAATTCGTAAACCAAACCCAAATCTCCATAGTTCTTCTGGAGTTGACAGGTTAAAAATATTTAACAATCCAACATCATGTCAGCTGAAGATGACTGGAGAGCTTGGCAACCAAAAGTTGAGAGAATAAAATGATGGAAGCAAGTGTTTGTCATATATATTCTTGTAGAAATTGATCTTGTTTAAAGGGTAAACTTAACATGAAGAATAGAAATAGGCAAACAAAGTTCAAACTCCATTTGGCACAATTAGCATTCACTACACACTAATACCCTTGGGAAAAGCATAAATCCACTTTTACCTTAAGCTGTGGGTAAATATTAAGGCAAGTTGGTAACCTTTAAGGCAGTCTATCCTGGGCATTGGACAAGCCTCTTAAAAATCTAGTCCATTTTGGGTAGTGAGCAAACATCAAAATTCATCTTACTATTGGTATGGTTGCAGCCTATTCACAACAAGCAGTTTGAAAGAATTTAAAAAATTTAATTTTTTTCATTTTTGGCCAAGAAATCATGTCTTACAAAATTCAACTCCAGATTTTAAAGGTTACAGAACAATAAATTAGAGTAAATAATACACTGTATTTCATGCATGGAAAATGTATTTTAAGTAACAAAGTTTTTGTGTATATCCAACAAACCGAGAATTTGTGCAGCTGAATATAACAGTTTGTATGCAAGTAGAGAATGAATTAAATGAGAACACCAAAAACAAAAGAGAAATGTAAAAAGTATGCATTTTTTTTACCTGATTTATTGAACTTGTACAGCAAGACAATTAAAATATATTTATGGGATCAAACAGAATTTATAATCATAAGAAAACTTTAACAACATATGCCAAGAAAGATGATAGTGTGTTGATGGAAAATTAAAAAGGCAAGTAGAAAAAGAATTAAGAACCACAAGAATTAAGGATGAATTATAAGACAATGGGATGCATGGCCGTCACCCCCCCCCAAAAAAAAACAGCCCAAGGTGTGAGTTCCACATTGAACATCAGAATCAAGCAGTTACAGAAGTACAACATTATAGTAATGCAATAATAGACAACAGTAAATACATAGCAAATCCAAAAGTGCATAAGAATAGTGAATGATAATTTTCATAAATCAAGCACAGTATTAAAGGATCAAAGAAGAATTCTTTTATGTGCCATGTCCTTTCATGATGTAGACAATCATGGCCCTCCACATTGTCCTGTCCCTTGTTGCTCTTAATAAGTTTTGTCTTGCTATTTCTCCCAAATCCTATTCTACCACTCATTTACTCAAGCTCATCAAATATGTTATGCACTGCTTTCATTTGTCCCTCTTGACCTCAATCTGTTATGAGTATCAGATTTTTCAAGCCCTCCTTCCTCATTACATGCCTCAGAAATTTCAACTGCCTCCTCCTGATGTTAAGTATAAGTTTCCTTTTTGTTCCCATTTTCTCCAAAACCTCATCATTGCTCACATGTTCAGTCCATGGTATCCTCATCAGCATCTTTCTGTAGAACCACATTTCTCTTGCTTAGTAATGCACTCAATATCTAATCTCCTAAATGGATACTGGCTAATTTTCTCATATATGAAGAAAAATTTTTAAGTGACATTGTTCAGTCACAACAGTAAAGCACCTCTATTGTTTTATTTCACTTTGTTCGATTTTACTTCAGGTATTTTTTGGGTCAGTCACTGCTTTGACCACTTTCTCTTCAGCCCTTAGAAAGTACCGGAGACAGCAGAATAAGCTAAAAGCTTAATTAATGTGGTTCCTACTTTTTCTATCTTTCAAGTCCTATCCGCAAATGATATCATTGCTAGTAGGTAATTTTTTTATCTTTCTATAAATGTCGAACTCTCTTAATATTCCATTATTATTTAAACATTTGTTTGCTGTAACCATTTTATTGGTTCCAATTCTGTATGGGAATGACTGCAAAACACTTTCACCCTCCCCAATTTATAAGCAGAAGCACACAAATGCATGCTGGGATTTCTTCTTAACTAATAAAACGTGCCAGTTATAGTTTTCCTACGACTGGGTCCCGGTCTGTTGTCTTGAAGTCAGAAAACTATGTTTGTTTATCCGAATTTGCTCTAGTGTGTCAACCCCAATTCTTAGTTTATGAACTTTTCCCATATTACAGTTGCTTTGCCTTGCATATCTCATTTGTTTGCTTTATATTAGTTTTTGCTGGTTTTTTTCTTTTTCTTGTTTACTGCAAACTTTGCCAAGTTTGTTGGTCAGTTCTGCTATTTATTTACATTTAACAATAGCCACTCACTCTACACATTTTATATACATTTATTTTGCTAGTTATATTTCATCATGTGAAAACCTTTTTATTATGTTAACTGTCCTCACACTGTCATATTTTAACTTCATGAAACTTTCTTTATTTCAGTAGATTAATTTAATGTAAACGTTAAACGTAATTCCTGTCAGTAAAATACTTAATACCCTCTTATGTCATCTAGAACCTGGCCCTTAAGTTATGTTCAGTGTTTAGCCTGTCATATTTATTTACTTCACCTTTTATTTATCTTTTTTGTTCTGTTATTCTAACTAATCTCAAGTCTGTATTTATTTCTCTAGTTCACTCTTTTGGCTTTCAGTAAACATGCTGATGAACAGGACAGTCTTCAGAGTTTTGATTGCTATAAGGCCTTTTATCTGAGGTATAGACATGTATTGGAGGCAATACAGACATAGATGTGGTTTTATCAATGAATGCTGAGAATATCATAGACTGAATATAGGAGTTTTAAGGTTTTTATGGAGAGTAGTAGCTAAAAGAAAACTTAATAACAATCAAAGAGAGACACTTTAATGTTTGACAAAGAATGCAAAAAAGGCAGTTTGGAGAAATTAACACATACAGTGGACATTGAAAGCAAGGCAAACAGAGGAGCAAATAAATGAATGAACAAGAACCACATTTTCTGTTGTCTGTTATTATGCTACCAAGATTGAATTGCTACACCTGCTTGATTCTGCTGTTCCCAATGTGTAATTCATGCATTGGATTGTCTCTTTTGCTGACCACCATATATTCTGTTGTCTTACAATTACCACAAAGTAGGATCACAAAATAGTTTCTGAGAGCAACAACGAAAGGAATCTGGAGAACCATGATCACCCATATCATGAAAGAGCAGAGAATATATAAAAAGGGGATTTAAAATGACATACGAGAAAGTTTTAACAGAAATGTTCAATATTTCTATTTTAATTATTTTCAAATGTTCTATATTTTGATTTCTTTTATTATTCACATAAATTTGCATTTAATGATTTTATAATAATACAATTTTTAGAGAGAAGTATGAATATTTATCAAGTCTGAAGCTATAATTGTTTTTTGACTCTTCCTATTATGCACAGATTTCGACAGAATCAAAATGAGGCATATACAAAATTATTTCCAATAAAAAAGAAGCATTACCAAATTTTACATGTGCCTAATATAAGCTATATACAAGTTAAATTCAAATTTTTGCCAAAAAGTGGATAAAAACACATGGATATGTGTTTATCTGTGTGTATCTGTGTGATAATTGCCCAGAATCATAACAAACATGTTAAAACTTGTTTGCTTAAAAATGCCCAGCATTTATTATTTTTTTTATTACAAAACATACAATATCTAAACAAGCCTTATATAGATGTTGATACCCTATGGTAGGATGGCCTAGCTTGCTTAACTCAAGAACCACCTATGATAAATTTCAGCTGTTTGAAAGCCATATAACATAAACAAAATTTACAGACATATATGTTAAATATGCAATGATATTTATGTAAGTATACAGACTTAAAAACTGTTAATTTGTTTATAAGTATCAGTAATCCCAAAGTACACAATATATATATATATATATATATATATATATATATATCCCAAATGTTTTCACAATCCTGATTGAAGACTCATTCTATTTCTGGAACATTACCTCCTCCCAGAATTTAATTACAGACTTGAATTCATCTTTAGATCCCAGTCCTCCTGTAATTCTATTGAACTGCACATTAAAGGTCAAAAAGTTTCACATGGCTCGAAAGCTGCAGTTTGGCCACCTTTCCTATACAGGAAACAATGTTAAAGACTCATGTCAATGGTAAGTGAATTCTCTGATAATTTTTTCTTTTTTAATTTTGCTTAAAAAACTTCTATCTGAAGCTTTCAACATTTGGTTCTAAAATCTTTTTAAAAGTTTTATGCTCTTGCTGAGGAAATGAAAAAATATTGTTTTGACTTGTTAAAGATCACCAGAAACAACAACATAGCAATACTGAAAAACATTATCAGAAAATGTTATGATTGAAAAATAATATATATACACACACAATCGGGTGTAACTGAAAAATTGTCCAGATCATGTTACAGCATAAGTGTCCATCTCACAAAATGTTTAATATCTAAAAATCACTAAACTAATGAAGTTTCTTTTTTCCAGGTTTACAGATAAGATGTTTAGCTATCTTGATACTATTGTCATAAGAATCATTTAAAAGGCCTTTGAGTTATTCAGCTAGAAAGAGAACAGGCTAAAACCGTTTTGTATCAACCCCACTGTCTTCTCAAGTGAGCAATGGCGAGATGAAAAATATGATTCAGGCCATCACTAATGATACCAACATTTATACTCTGGCTTCCATCTTCAAAGTCCATTCAAGAACCATTAAGAGAATGGTAAATAAGTTTAAAAATGAGGTAAGTGTAGAGAGGAAAACTGGATCAGGAGGTCACATCAGAAAAAGGGATCATCAATTCAACAAAAGAGATCAATTAGAAAAGATACAACTCAATTCATAAGAAGTTTGGAATGTGGGAGAGGAGTTTCAGCTATGACAGTCCAAAGAACAGTGAAAAAAAAAAAAACTTGAAAATGAAATCGTACCTGAAACATGTAAGGCACAAAGTCATAAAGTTAGGCTAGAAAGGGTGAAGATTATCTTAAATAAGTTGGGAAATGATCCTGGAATAATATATATTTTAACATTATTTCAGTCCTTCATGAGCTTCTGATCCTTAGCTATGATTAATGATGAACATGTCCTTTTCATTTATGATCGATTTCATCATGATTCTTCTGTTAAGCTTGGAGAATAATTATACATTATTATTGCTCAAAGTAGAGTCCAATAGGGTTATAAGAATCTTGGAGAATTCCAGTAAGATATCTTTAATCATTTCTAAGATACAATGGTTCAAAGCTTAACATAACAATTGGACAATTTTGCCGTTACACCTGGTGTGTGTATGTATGTATGTATATATATATATGTGTGTGTGTGTGTTTAAATCTTCAAGACCAGAGATTATTACAATTATACATTGATTCATTTGGACCAGTTTTCACATTCTTTTTAATCATTTTTCATCTCACATTTTGGCAAGAACTTTCACCTCCTGTGTCCATGGCTTCAAGTCCCATGCCCTCAGGAACATTGAGGGGGTACACTGATCTTATCTTGTGTCCAATGAGGGACTCTACTGGAGGACTAGCCAACCAAACATCCTCCACACCATTGCTTGGAGCCATATTCACTGGTTTGGTCAAGTCCTGCAACAAATTCTAGAACTGAATGCTAAAAGTTTCAGATAGAAGTTTTAAGCAAAATTAAAAGAGAAAAAAAAAATCAGATAATTACCTATGAGAGTCATCTACCTCTTCAACCCACCATCTACAAACTGGAGACAACTTCACAGCAGACCAAACAGTTGCTAAAAGGACATCATCTGCCAGGACCTCCAGCAGATTAATCTAGTGCTGGGGGATATTCTGACGCTCTACCAAGACCATGTGGGCTTTCACAGACTCAATGCCTTCGTGACATGAGATTTAGCAGCAGTAGTCACTCAATTATTCAGCCTTCGTCAGCTATCTGCTGTATTTGGTAACCTTCCAGGAATATTGATAAAATCCTTCATTTAAGCAATGAAAACAATTTCCTGAAAGTCCAGTAAGGCATGTCCCGTCAAATAAAAAAAAAACTATTATAAGTTAATCTAGTTAAATAGAATTATAGTAAGTAGGGTGGCAAGTTCTCTGTGATATGGAAAAAAAAAAAAAAAAAAAAAAAAAAAAAAAAAACATGGAAATAAAGTAGAAAATGGAAAACACTGAAAATCACAGAAAACAGGATTTTTGCTACTAAAAAATAAAATATTCTGACAGTAAATCATAAAATTCCTGATCTGGAACACGACAGAATCATTATTTTGCATTAATTTGCAATACACAGGAAAGTTAGTCACTTATGCGCAAATGCTACAACCTATATTGCTGCAACATGTCATTCTATAAATAACTTGCGGCCATAACCTAATTCATGATATTAACATGGTCAAACCGGTCATTGCTGGTTGCCACAGAGTAAATACCATGTGTGATATTAGC
Source organism: Acanthosepion lycidas (assembly GCA_963932145.1). Classification (NCBI taxonomy): domain Eukaryota; kingdom Metazoa; phylum Mollusca; class Cephalopoda; order Sepiida; family Sepiidae; genus Acanthosepion; species Acanthosepion lycidas. Next base: position 47,543,502 of record OZ010593.1, on the reverse strand, counting down.
ATATGAATAGCATGGCACATGCTGTCAAGGGTAATAAAAATAAAATTTGTTGTTTGTTTAGTAATTAAATTAGATTTTTAAATGCCAGTTTGATTATCTTTCACAATGAGTATACAAAAAGCTAGCAAACTTGGTGGGTGCACACTTTCAGCAAAATACAGAGCTGAGGAGCCAGCATTCCATGATGATTTTTACCATAACAAATTATTTTGCAGTTTTTGTCAACACACTATAGATTGGACTTGGAGGTACACACTTGTGAATCATCAGAAATCACTGAAGCACAAAAAAATAGAGATGCCTATATAAGTAGGCTATATATTTGTATATTTTACTGTTTACTATATATTTGTATGTTTTATTGTTTACACACACGCCTGTTTTTCAAATGTTTTTAAGATTTTGAAACAAAAACAGAAAATTGAAATTTACTGTCATTAGAAGAACACAGAATTTGACGTTTTAGAACACAAAGAACTTACCATTCTAACAGTAAGTGATTCCCACCAGGAAACGGCAGATGGTTTGAATTGAATTTAATATCAATAAGGAACCTTTGTTCTAAAAGAAGTTAATATGTATTGGGCTCACCCTAAGAGATACAAAATTAGACTTTGCATTCAGTGTCATACAAACACATCAGAGTAGCCAGGTGCATTAGAGAGTTGAACTGGAAGGTAAGCTCATAGCCACCAGGTACTGATCTGCACCTCACAGTATGTCAAGTAGCTCTTCACTACATCTAGACAGGTAGTTGATTGAGCTCTGCTTAAAATATGCTGCAGGGTTGGAATCATCAGGATTGGGTACATTTTCTCATCTCAAATGAGGAGAAAACATGCTTTCATCCTGGCCAAAAAACAGCAACAGATATTGGTTTTATACAATGAATGCTGAAAGGGTTTTTTTGTCCTGAGAAACTTTACAAAAGAAGTGATTCAGCAGTTGAGCATAAGATTACTAATTTTGAAAAGTGGGTCAAGCCAAGAACCTTTCAGCAACCCCTAATATGGAAGAATTATTTGTACAAACATTTTCGTTCTTTTAGCAGCACTGACAGTGTTGATAGCAGACATGGAAGGAATACTACAAAATCTCCTACAGAAGTTAGTGAAGGAAAGCAAAATGGACTAAAACTACAAGACTGAAACAAAGAAAAGAGTACTGAATTGTTACGTGATATGTTTTCCTATATGGCAGTGAATGCTCGACAATTGTCTCAAAGCTGAAGAAGAGACTTGAAGCAACAGAAATGTGATTCTACAGAAGGACGTTGTGGATACCAAGTGAGATTTTAGAGAAAATGGAAAAAAAAAAGGAAAGTTACACTTAACATCAGAAAGAAGCAGTTGAAATTTCTGGGACACATAATAGGGAAGGAGGGCTTGGAAATTCTGATAATCACAGAACAGCTTGAGGGCAAGAGGGACAGAGAAAAACAGCACATAACATACATGAGCTTGAGTAAATGGATGGCAGAACAGGGTTTAGGAGAAAATACAAAAAGACAAAATTTATTAAGAGCTACAAAGGGCAAGACAATGTGGACAGCCATGTCATCCATGTGCTGAGGGGACATGTTACATAAAGAAGAAGATTAACCTTTATATTCTTTCATTTTTTTTCTTTTACATAGGCTTTTTATTTTTCATCCACTCAAAATTCTTTGCTTTGCATTTAGCCATTATCTAAATATAAGAAGTAATTAATAACATAGATAAGTCAAATAGCAGACATACAGACAGAAGAGTGTGTCAACCTTCACATGTGTCTCAGGTGTTGCAAAGTTCAAAGAAACAACACAAGAAACTCATTTATCTATGCCGTCTCAGCTCATCGCCTCACCTGAAAAGCTGAACAAAAAAAAATGATAGATTCGTGTCTTGGTTAACCAAAACTAGAATATACAAAAAGCATTTTCTGTTGATGTGTCTGTCAGTAAGAAACTCTGCTGTTAATATACTGTATTGATTATTACATGTGCTCATGAATAATCGGGAAATTCTGTATAAATTAAAATTTGATAAAAATTCTATACCTTGTTTCACTATCCATTTACTCAAGCTTGCTAGGCAAGTTATACAGTATTTTCCTCTATCTTGCCTTCAATATATCCTGTGAGTATCAAATTTTCCAAGTCCTCTTTCCTCATGCATCCTAGAAATTTCAACTCTTTCTGATGTTAAGTGTAGCTACATCAGTGTCAGCCAATATCTTGTTAAATGGAAATATTTGTGTTGTCACAAAGAATTGTTTCAGAGATTTATTGTCCTGATGATTATCAGCTAAGTGAAGTTGACTTCACAAGGACCATGGCAAACAACACTGACAAAGAGGGTCACTGAATGAAGCTAGAGCTTGATAAATTTCTTTTTTTTTTTAGGACAAAGACAAAGAACAATGCTCTTTCTATAAGACTGATCACAAGTGGAAAGACCACCTCGTAACACTACAGGGGATGAACTGTTCACATCCCCTTGCCTATGCTTCATCTCTACTTCATCCATCTACAACAGTAGGTTACAACCATAATAAAATATTACTACTACAACAGTCTCATGGTTTTATTTTGTCGGTAACAAGGTGGTCAAAGAGTTATTTTTAATCCACAAGTTTTTGACTGGATGAAGCTGCACTCTGAGAACAAACCTGGTGTCTGGTTTGAGCTGCAAAACTAAATAAGTGTCCTTTTCATTTCCATTTCTCTAAAACTTCATCATTGCTCACATATTCGGTCTATGGTATTCTCATCATACTCCTGTAAAACCACATTTCTATTGTGTCAAGGAGATTGTCCAGCATTCACTGCCATATAGGAGGAGGACTGATATTGCACAACAATTCAATACAATGCTCTTCTTTATTTCTAAAGAAATTTTTTTCTGTTTCTTACTGTTTTGCCTAGTCCTAATGCACCTTCAGATTTTAATGTCGCATTTTCCATCCCCTGTTAAAACACTTCTCAGATTTTTAAATTGTTGTATGTTGTTTGATTTTGCCATCTCCAATTTGTAATTTCCATGTTGATCTGTTCCTTTTGCTAACAACCATGCGTTCTGCCTTTTTTCAATTGACGTTTAGTCTTTTCTTCACACTTTTATTAATTATTAATGAAACAACATTCCAACTAAACAGAAAATAAATTAACCTTTACAACTCTGCACTAACTTTCGGTGTTGTATCCCTTGAGTCTACATTAATTTTGGGTGTGCTAAATAAAGCTACTTATTTGAGCTGATTTATTAAGAACAAACTATATTCTATTTTGTTTATTTTTCTTGAATATTTTTTTTTTTTTTACTGTACATATAATAAATTTTTAGGAAAAAAATACAAGACTAAAAAAAAATTAGTTGAATAACTTCATCAGATAAGAGAAAGGACGAAAACATCTACCTCACTAGCTTCTTGATCAACTTTTGTAGGTCCAGGAGTATAGGAACACTAGTAGCCACAGATGATCATATGCTTGTGATGGTTTGAAAATTCCTCCTTCTTGGCCAGAATCACTTTCAGTCTCACTGTCATACACATCACCAATATCTACATGGGTAAATCTGAAAAATTCTTCTTTGTTACTCTCACTGTCCATGAAAAGTTCCTCTATCAACGTAACAGATCCATGCCTTGCCCTGAGGCCTGCCATTGTGATTGAAAAAAAAAAAAAGTTTTTAAAAGGACTTTGTTAAAATTCACTGATAAAATAACTATTTCTATTAGGACAAAATGACTGACATCCAGTCATTCCAACTTCATATTACAAGCTTAAGGATGTCATTTCCAGAGTAATCGGTTATTTTTAGAAATGTACTTTTCCTTTGAAACAAAGCCCTATCACTTGGTGAACATGTCTGCCCAGAGAATATTGAGAAAGAATATTACCGGCAGACATGTACACCTTCAGAGTTGTAAAGATTAAGTAGAATTTAATCAACTTATACCTTAACTTTTTTTTTTTTTTTTTTTTTTTTTTAAATCATTTCACCCCAAGGAAGGCAGTAATGCCACTAATACGCAAGGGATTACAGGGAGATAATGTGTGAGAGAAGACTGAGTATAGAGAGGAATGAGGAAAGGACAAAAGATGAACAGGGTTCAAGAAGACAGATATTGATTGATGTTGCATTGAAATTTTTGAAGATTGTAGTTTCAAAGAAATAAGGAAACAGAAGCTGAGAAGTACAAAAAAAAAAAAAAAAAACTTATAAAATTATGTTGCAAAGTTTCATCTTTCTATCATCTATAATAAACTATTTAAATTTTAATTTTAGATTCCAAGACATGTGGTTACAAATACATCTGCATAAAATATATATAATAATACACATGAAAACAAAGAAAAGAGATTCATTTCCTGTCTTTCAAGACATTCACTAGTGTGTATTTATGCAAATCAGGACTTAGAATTTGTTTAGTTATTCACCAAAAAGTTAAGTAACTTTATTTTGTGTTCATTCAAATTTTATTTTTTCCCCATTCACAAAAAAATATTGCTTTTCTGTTCTTTAGAGAAAAAAAAAAAATGGAGAGAATGTATTCGCACAAGAAATCTTACACATTTCTAAGTCTACCATTTATTCATGCATTGAATATTGCTGCCACATCTAGTCTGGTGCTTCAGCTTTGTATTGAGAGATTCCTGATAAAGTTCAAAGAAGAATTTTCAATGTTACTGGTCCTGACCTAGCACTTCAATTTCAGTCACTCTCCCACCACTGTAGAATAGCTTTATTGTGCCTTTTCTATAAATGTTTTCATGATAATTATTTAGATGAGCTTCCTTCTTTGGTACCTAGACTTTATGAATTTAAACATACTATTAGATTGACAGAAAGATCATTTTACAGTTGAAACTACTAAATGTAACCATAAGTTCTATGCTAACAGTTTCTTTTCCCTGAACTCTCACTTATGGGACTCTTGCTTTCCAGTCAACTTTGATTTTCAAAAATTTAAATGCAATGTCAATTATCATCTTCTGTCTCAATTCCTGTTCTTTTATTGTTCTCACTCCTTAACGTTATATTCTTTCACACTCAATAATGCCTTGCATCTTAGTTTCTTCATGGCCTTGCTAGGGGTGAAATGATTATATAAATAAAGCATAAAAGAGTAAAATCTAGATAATAAACAAAACTAGTTTTCTGTCCATCACACATGGTCTGTGTGTAACTTTGCATGCACTGATGTATGCATGTATGTGCTGTGTGTAAGTAACTTACATGTGCTTGTACCATTTAATGTATCCACAAACACGTGCTCAGTCACATGATTTGACTGAGTTTGAAATAAGACATTCCCTTCTCACTCAATCTGGGCAAGTCCTACACTGGGCTGAGGAGTTTTATTTTTTTTTTGTTCACAAGTTGAGTCAAACAATTAACTACTTACCTCCACAAAGTTATAAACATTCCAAATGCCATGGTAAATAAACATATGGATTAAATGTTAGCTCATGAATTTGTTGGCATAGTGATTTTGAGTTCAATCCCTAGTACAGGCTTAGATTCAGTGGAAAAAGGACAAGCAATAACCAAGTTGTACAAACCAAGAGCAGATATCTCTAGATATCTATTCCTGTACATTAAATAAAATTTGAGTTCAAAATTCCCTAAAAGTCATTCAGATTGACAGACAGCTGAAAAATTTTTGGTTGGTTGATTCATTTTCTAGTCTTTGCAGGTTATTTAAAAGCCAAAAAATATTTTTAGATTGTAAGATTTTTTTTTTTTTTTTTTTTTTTTTTTAAGATAATGGTTTAGTGGTACATGTCTTATGAATTAACCCATAGCTTGGGGGGGGGAGAAAAGTAGTGGATTCATACTTTTCCCAAGGGTATTTGTGTGTAAGTGAATATAACAAACCCAATGGGAATTGGAACTCAGCTCTACAATTAACAATTCTGAGCCATTATACCACCCATTGTTACCCATTGTAGAGCAAGTACCTCTACTATGAGATATGACAAGAGACAAAAAAAAAAAAAAATCCAACACCAAACTGGCACACACAAAAATCTCAACGATGAAGCTTTCAAGAATGGGTAACTCATCTAGTAAAATGGACTGCAACAGAAGACATACAAGTTGATTTGTTTCTTGAAATCTTCTCTAAGCTAGATGCAATCATATTTGTAATTCCAGACATTAGAATGATTAGTATATTGCACAAGAAACAGCCCTGACAATTGATTTTGCAATAACTGATATGCTTCCTTCCAATAGATAAATAAAATATTTACATCTTCCTAACTGCACGTAAAATAAATGAAAAAATAAATAAGAAACACAATATTTGCATTATAAGAAATCAATGAAATATAACCTTTTTTTTAAGGAGTAGGTGGATTGCCTGTTGACAAATATTGACACATGAAAGACTGAAGAAATATATATATATATAAAACAGGACAATTCACTATTAACGTTTTTTTTTTTAAAATCCAAGTGTGAAAAACAATATTCACAAACAAAACCTAACCAGAGATTACTCATATCCAGAACTGCTAATGGATTTGATATACGCTGAAGCCAGTTTTGTTAGTTTTTAGCTTCCCTTGAAGCAACATGACGAGAGGTCTGAACCTTCCTCTTTCAAACAAACAGAACAAGACACTGACATATATACGAGTTATCCAGTGTCAAATATGAAATAAATCTCGACACTTTCTTTTGGCATGAGTAAAAATAAACAGTAATATCCAGAGTTGGAAAAATGATGATTTTACAGCAAATAAAAAAATGTGTTTTTAACACTGATTAACACTGAAAAGATTCTAGAATTTAATATTAATTTTGCATATAAAATTAATAAAAGAAGTACAAACTAATGAAGTTAACATGTTCTCTTTAAATGTACTTGTGGTTCAGACAGGTGAAAAAGTAGAGATTATATAAGGTGGCCACTGAAAAACTGAAGGGTTTGAAAAAATCATAACTTGTTTTCAATCTTTTATTTTTATTTTTTTTGCAAGCTATAGAGCATCCGTTGGAGATTAAAATAGTTACATATGATGTCCAGCAACAAATAAAATTTTTCTATTCAAATGAAAGATCAAGTATTCAAACTGAGAGAAAATACCTGCAAGATTTTAATGTCAGAGTAATGTTTCCATACAAGATTCAGTCCTACATGTGTCCTTTACAAATTACTCATGTGTTTGTAAAAGTTATTTTTGTTTTATATCATTCAGTCTTTCAGTGTCCACCCTGTATAATAACTTGACCAGTGACATGCATCAAGTATGACAAATATGACTTATACCCTGGTGCCAAGAAGCAGTTTCTATTAAAGACTGTCCAATTTTTTTTTTTTTTTTTTTTTTTGTCAAATGTACAATGCTTTTGATTATCATCATTGAGAAGCACTAGGATGACCAAATTGTTGAAACACATTATTAGGAGGGAAATATATGGGTCAAGGCAAACTATGTCAGCTTACAACTGCAAAGTATACAGAAAGAAGAATCAGTAAAAAAGAAAACTTCATTCCATAAACTAATTTGCATCAGTGAAATGCAAGGAAGGTGCAGTTATGTTTGTCATATTGCATCATAATTTCTTAATTAAAAAAGTAATGAGCCTAAATTGTATTTCCCAGCCTATATTATGGTACTTATTTTATTTTCACTATGCCAGAGTTTGGACTTTTAGTGCTTTCTAGGTGTTATTTTTCAGAAATATGCTCCTACCCAAAACTAGGGCAGAGGAGGTAGATGTAAGTATCAAACTTGATCATCATTACACATTAAATGTCCTGGATAAAGCATAGAACAAAAAACTATGCTGGGGGGAAAAAAACGATATTATACAATATAAAACCTCATTATACACCAGTCAATTAGTTTTTTTTTTGGGGGGGGGTTGCATTCATATAGAGATGTGTTAACTAATAGAGTTGGTCGGTTTGGCAATTTATGTTTCAGTATCAGTTTCCGGTTTTGTTTTCCCCTGATACCGCAGTTTTTAATTTAGCATCTTTGCTTTCTAAGGGAACCATTCATTTTCTTGTGTAATGATAGCATTTCCAGTCGATATCCGATTTCATTTGAGATTGATAAATTTTTGCAACTTAGTCTGTTCAACTCACAATTTCTCGTGTATTTCTGGTCCAATCTTAAAAATATTCACATGACTGGAAAGAAAATAAAATAATCTTTCTAAATATGTAATTTGTATGTGCTTTTATTTATTGAATTATTTTTTTACAGCAAGTTAAAACGGTATTTTGCTTTGAACAGCTGAAAATGCAAAATATTTTTTTTTTTTTTTTTAAGACTAAATTTTACACGTTACTTTGTTTTTTTGCAAAATCAAAGTGACCAATCTTTATCAATATTCTTGAAATTGTATACTCAATTAGAAGACAAATTAAACTACAAAGATGTTCATTTCTTCTCTGACCCAAGGAAATGAATTCCTTCAAAAATTATCAAGCAAGCAGGGGAAAAAAGTGACAATTCTTTTCTGGTACACTAGTCAACTATTATTGGGGTTTTGCAAATAAACTTTTTCTAAAAAAGCAAAATCAAGGAGTTACTTTTCCCCTAAATAATTTTGTTTTTATCTAGCAAATACACCTAAAATTAAATATTAAAAATAATTAAGAGCTTCTAATTTCATTTTTAGAATGTGTAGATTTCAAAATTTGCAAGTATCACCTGTTCTTTTTTAAAACTGAAATTAAAAACTATTTTAATCATTTTATCTTAAGTGTATTATTCGCCAGAAAACCATATTTGTAAAAATAAAATGAATTAATTAATTTTCCTTGTTTAGAAAAATTTTACGCAGAACAGTAACAAACACCCAGCGTGGTTAAAAAAAGAATAATTTTTACTTTGTTTTTTTTTTTAAAAAAACAAAAAAAACAAAGACTTGCAGTTTTGAAAATATACACATTTTAAAACAGATTAAAACTATTTTTTTTTTAATATCTAATTTTATATTCGCTAGATAGAAACAATATTTTTATTTGAAGAAAACAGAGACTCGCATATCTGAAAATAAAAGTGAAATTAAGAACTATTTTAATTATTCTTAATATCTAATTTAGGTGCATTCCCTAGATAAAAAAAAACAAATTTATTTATAAAAAAAATCTTCATTTTTCTTGTTTACAACAACTTTATTTCATGATTGGTGTAAATAATAATGGCTTACTAGAAAACCCTTACAAAAAAACAGACTTCATAAAATTTAACATTAAGTAAGACGAAACTGGTACTATTTTTTTTTTTTTTTTAACGCGATATTGTTAACTTAATTTTACCGCAAAAAGTCTTTTTTTACTTTTTTTTTTTTTAAAAAAAAAAAAAAAAGAAAAACAGATTTCAGACGTCATGTCATTTCCTTTTTTCTTCATTTATTTTCAATTTTGTAAACAAGTAGATTTCATATTTATTTCTTTAAAAAAACTACTCAATTAAAAATGTTTTAACATATTTTTGTTTAATCTTTTTATCTTACAATGGTATAAATATTGATAAAATTTAATTTTATTAACTAACATCTGAAAGTCTTTTTCAATAATGTTTCTTTGGATATGGTCACTCAGTAGTGATAAAAAAGGAAACCGAAAACGTTTGGTTTCGTAAAAAATTTCGATGTGGTTTCACGGTGTGAAGATGAAATCGAAAAAATTTGATTTTTCGGTTAAACCACACATCTCTATGCATGTGCACGCACACAACTATGGACAGCTCCACTATAGGTTAATAAAATCTTACAACTGTCAATTTTCAAGATGTACCCAACCGACAGATGTAGTAAAGGACACCATGAGGCAACATGTTTTCATGCTTGAATGCAATCTTCAAGCCATGAAGATTGCATTCAAGCATGAAACAGACTGTTGCCTCTGGGTGTTGACCTCAGTGTCCTCTTATATATTAAACATGCTATCCCTGATTATGAATACTTTTACCCATAAATATAGCACAGATATATTGCAGATAATCCAAGGTTCAGTAGGGAATTGTGTTAGTCTTTAGAAGAATAAAAATGTATTGAATAAAATAGTATTTTGGAATAATGCAGTTAACTGAAATCTTTTTTTTCTTCTTCCTATCCATTATCTGCATTCATTGAATATAAATAATGAAATAAGCAAATGATCAGCATTTTGAACCAATTCTGTAATTGAAATTCTACTGTCTTTATTTTCATTTCTGCAATGGCTGATTATGTGTAGAGTGGTTAAATAGAATTTACTTACATTCAACAAGTTAACATTGTTTTGTCTTTAAATAATAAATCTTTAGTTCTGATTATGTCTTGATATTGTATTACCTCTGCCCCTACTATGAGGAGAGAGGACTGCTTATATAAAAGGGGTTAGAATAACATTTACAATCCAAATAATGTGAGCAGTATACAAACAGTGGCTATGAAATGACCAATCAAGAATTATAAATTCCTAATTAAAAAGTGATTGACCAATTAAAGGATTGCCTTAATTATAATTCTTTAATGTCAAACAATTTGCACCTGACAATCAACTGAAAAATAAACAAATAATTAAAGAATAACAAAGTGCAATCTTTAACTGAAATTTATTAATACAGGTGCAACATTGATTTTTCAGCATTTGCAATGAAGAAAAAGGAAAATAAAAAATCGTCAAGATTAAAAATGCACATTATTTGCACAGAACTTCTCTACATCAAAAATAATCTAAGCAATATTATCCGAGGGCTCAAGGTGAAGCATTTTGGATTCAACAAATTATTCAGATTAATATCTTTGTCATTTATATTACTTACATTGTTTGGACAGTTGTGCTCATCTTTATTGTCATATTTAACAATGTTTTGGCTGTTGTACACTCTGGCTTTCTTCAGGTGATATACTTTGGAATTTCAAATTGAAACCTTTATTTTGTCCACCAGGGTAGATTGTTCTGAAACTGAGATATCCAGAAAAGAGATGGCATGTGGAACTAGAAATTTTTTTTAGACAAGAGGCTCTTCACATGCCATCTCTCCAAATTCACTAGGTTTAGCATCTACAGATTTTTGGTTTCTTTCAATCACTGAAACATTTCATAAGTGGCAGAATATTAACAAACAAACAAACAAGTTAAAAAGAGTCTATCAAACTTTTCTCTTCAAAGAAATGGCTTACAGCCACATTATATTGAAATACTAGTTCTTGTACAATCACCAAAGTTAAGCAATGTCAAGCCTGGTCAGTACCTGGCTATTGGTTAATTAGACTTGTTTCACTAAATCATTATTATTACAAAAAATAAAATTGTGTACAAAATATTTAGATTGATATGCTCCTAAACAAAAGCAAACAACTAACCAACAAACATTTGAAAAAAATATTTATAAAAAAAAAAAAAAAAAAAAAAAAAAAAAAAAAGATTTGTCTATATTTCTAAGATGAGGTATTGTAAGTATTTACATTGTTCAGACTGTTGTCCTCATCTTTGTTGTCATATTTACAAAGTTTCTCCTCCCAGCTATGGGTTAATTAGTAAGACTTGTATCACTAAACCATTATCATCTCACACCAAAATTCTTACAATCTAAAAATCTTTTCTGGCTTTAAATAACCCGCAAAGGATTGCTAAACCATAGAAAACTAATCAATCAATTGATTTTTTAAGGAAAACCTAGATTTATTTAAATGCGGAATCAAAAATTTGCCAGCTTGCTGGACTATTTTTGATAAATAATTTTTAAATTTAACTTACATTTGTTTTTATATCCTTTCTGGTAAAATGAAATTACATTCCAAAGTCACTAATCTATTGAACTAAGACAATATGAGCACAAAACGAGAAGGAGGAATTAACTTTTTGGAGATTAGCTTTATTTTACAATGGGTGATCCACTTCAAATATAATCTGAATAGTTTGCAGCACAAACTGAAGTGATAGAAACAAATTTTATTGCCCAGAAAATAAATATATATTGAGGAAATTGAGAAAAAGAAAGCTGACTTACCTGATAAAATGAAAATTTAACTAAATGTCCATCATGGTAAATGGTTGGTTGTACAATCTCGTAGGAATGGTTATAATCCTTAATAAAATGTGATGTGTGTATACTACTGCTACTTGTATTATGTATGTGTATGTCTGTAAAAAAAAAAAAATAGAAAACCTGTGATTTTTCCAAAGAAACTTATTTGAAAAAAAATATAATACATTAAAAAATGTTTCTGAAATATTTTTAGATCACCATTCGTCATGAAAAAAATTTTTAACACAACATGAACTTTTAAAAAATTACCCAGACCTGCAGACACCATAAAATGCTATGATTTTATCTTTAAAGTGCAATCAAGAGGTTCTGTACACAAAGCTAGTCCCCAAGGCCATGGCAAATTGTCAAAAACTTAGATTTGTGTAGCCAAAACAAAGACTATGCTGCATAATACCATATAAGTGGTATTGGGTTTCAACATTTAAAATTAAAAAAAAAATAAAAAAATTAATCAATTCATACAAAGCAAGGTGACAATGTCACTAAAAGAAAAAAAAAAAAAAAAAAAAAAGGAACCTTAACACATGCATGAACATTTTCTCATGGAGTTACTCAAACACCAATAAGAAACCATTATGTGAACTGTCTGATAATTATATTCTCAATGACCAAACAAATATATTCTTCATATTGGTTGGTGTGGTTATTTAACCCATATTTGGAGGTTTTGAATTCAGAGTTCTCCCTTTCCTAGACTGGTTGTCATTCAAAGCTATAGGACACAGTCTGTACTGACATTTATCCATAACTAGGGAAGGGGAGGAGATAGAAAGTGAATGTGCAACAAACTTGACTGTCTGATTCCCCAATCCAAGCTGCTATTGTATTTTTTGGATAAGGTTTTATGTATTGCAATCAAAATTATCAAACTGTCCAAAGTTCATAGGGATCTGCATAATGACTTACTTTCAACATAGCCATGACCTTACATTGAAGCAGTGCTGATACCTATGACCACAATGTTTATCGCTAATACACAGCTACTTCGAGGACACATTTACATATATATTAGGTTGGTGCAAAAATGTCGTTTTCTCACATATGTTACTATGCGAGAAAACGACATTTTTGCACCAACCTAAAATTTGCTATATTTATTGGGTAAGAGTGCTAAGTCTCTGTTTGCTAAGAGAATGAGGCACTGTATTGCATCTAACAAGTTTGGCTCTTGTGAATACTGGCAGCTCTGTAATAGTGTATTAAATAAAAGTTTTCTATTCATCCTCTCTTCAATCAATTTGAGGTGTTAACATCTGCTGCTGATAAAGCTGGATGTTTCCCTAGTAAATTCTTCTTAAACTTTACTCTTGACTCATCTGGAGTATCCTTGCCTAACAGAGTCTCAAGTGATATGCATATTAACCCCTTCTACAGTTTCTGCTATCATCTCTAATCTGGATTCCCACAAAGCATGTGGACCCAATGTAAAATGTTCTAAAACATCAAATTCTGTGTTCTTCCATGACAATAAATTCCAATTTTCTGTTTTTTTTTTTCCAAAATCATAAAAACACATGAAAAATAGAGACTTGTGTGTAAACAGTAAAATATACAAATATATGGCCGACTTATATAGGCATCTTTATTTTTTTTGTGCTTCAGCAATTTCTGATGATCCATAGGTGTGTCCCTCCAAGTCCAATCTATAGAGTATTGACAAAACTGCAAATTTATCAACATTATGAGAAAAATCATTATGAAATGCTGGCAAACCAACATTTAAAAATCTAATTTAATTACTAAGCAAACAACTTTTATTTTTACTACTCTTGATGGCACATATCATGCTATTGAAATGCTAACATCACACAAGTATTTGCCCTGCAACAACCAGTTTGGCCAGATTAATATAATGAATTAGTTTAAGGTGCTTGTGCAGTACTGGAATCAAAAGTGGAAAATACCCCATGTTATTTATAGAATGACATGTTGTAGCAAAATAGGTCGTAGTGCTTGCACATAAGTAACTGACTTCACTGTATATTGCAAATTTATACAAAATAATGATTCTGTTGGGTTCCAGTTCAGGAATTTTAAATTTTAACAATGGAATATTTTTATTTTTAGTAGTAAAAATCCCATTTTCCGTGTTTTCCATTTTGCATATCACAGAGAACTTGCCACACTATTCTATACTATAATAATAAATGACTTGCTGCCTCTTTCTTTCCTGCCTGTTGGAAATCCTCATCTGTTTTTCCAGTTTGTGAATTGTCTGACCCTTCCAACTATCAGCCTATTAGCCATCTATCTCTTTTTGGGAAACTACTAGAGGCCCTAATCAAAGCTTTCAACTGGTTTGACATATAGGTCTTCTCCACAAATTCAAAGTTACGGTCTCTCTGGCCAAATTTTTGAACTGACCCAGGCTTTCTTATCAAATCGTGAAATGAAAGTTGTCTTGAATGGCCATTCTTCTAGTTCCTTTTGTACTAATGCAGATGTCCACCACAGCTTTATCCTTGGTTAGACTGTTTTTAATTTTCATTAACAACCTTCCCAATGATATTAGCTCTCAACTTGGCATCTATGCTAATGACAATGATTTACTCTTGTCTCAATAGTGAGTCTGATCAATTTGATATGGTCAAATTAGCTGATGTCAAAAACAATCTTCAGTCTGTTGTTAACTGGAACAAAGCATGGCTTGTTAATTTTAATGCATCCCAAACTAAACTGCTCTCTATGAATCATCTGAGAGACCATTTCCGTCTTCTATCAACATGGCTGATGCTAACCACCAAGCTCATTGGTCCTTCTCGGGCTAACATCCTGAGCTGACATGAAGTACAACAACTATAGTGAATAATTTGCCAAGTCAGGTAAGTTAGTTCACTGTGCAAAACAATTTTTATTTCCTGAATTTATTTTGCATAGCTATAAGTCTACCATTCATCCTTGCTTTGAATATTGTTGCCACATATGATCCAGAGTTACTACATTATATCTAGAGATCTTTGATAAAATCCAAAGAAGAATCAGCAGTATTATTTGTCCTGATCTGGTGTCTTGGCTTCAGTCATTTTCCCACTACCATAAAGTTGCCTTTCTGTGCCTTTTCTGTAAAAACTTTCATGTAATTGTTTAGATGAACTCTTCAATATGATACCTAGACTTTATGAATTTAAGCACAGTAAAATTCTGGTAATGAGATCTCATAAATTTATAGTAGAGTTGGTAAGATGCAACCATAAGTTGTATGCTAACTTCTCACCTGTGGAACTCTCTCCCAGTACCATGCTTTCCAGTGAAGTTTAATCTTCAAGAATTTAAACACAATATCAATCACTATCTGCTGTCTCCCTGATTACTCTTCACTTGTTCCCACTCCTTATTAATGTTTATGTTTCTAATTTTTCCACACCCATTAACTCCTTGTGTCTCAGTGACTTTACTGCCTTGCTTGGGTTGAATTTGTGTGTGTGCGCGTACACGTGCATGTATGTATATATTTTATTTATTTTCAGTAGAAGATGAAAGAAAAGGCAAAGAAATTAAGTGATTGAAACATCTTTACTTTTTTTTTCTTTATCCAAATACTTCAGTAACTTCAATGATATCTTTAAAAATATTTCTTTACTAACAAGAGGATAACTCTTTCTATAATAATAATTGTTCCTTTAATAGTATCAGCTGTCAAAGTAGGAGAGAGTAACAGTCAGGTTGTATTTAAGTTTGACCCCTAAGTAAAACAACTCTAACTCCTAAAGAAGGATTGTAAAGAGAAATTAGTTCTTTCGACAAAAAAAGCTTCTACTGAATAATTTTGATATTGACATTCATTTAAGAGATTAGTTTAGCAACCTATGAGTCTCCAAGTGTAAAACATGAATGATGTTTGAATTTGCTACAGCAATAATGTTCTACTTGGTCAATTTGTTAACCACTGCTTCATAGTGACATATCCATGTAGCTATAAAATGTTGAATGCAAATATAAGAGTAAAATCTCCAGAGAAGGGCAAAGGAAGACATTTGTTATGATGGAAGTGTTCAGAATGTGAATAGTCTGAAAATAAATAAATAAATATCTCCCATAAGGCCCCTCCTGCTCATGAGTGAGTTTATTAGTTTTCAAGTTAATAGTAGACAATGAATCTCCTAACCAAACTGTAAGACTGACAGAAGTTAAATACACCCCACCCCACACAAAATGATTAAAAAGACAGGTTAATACATCAATTTTTTTTTTTTTTTTTTTAAATCCAAAAACATTAACAGGATGTCTAGGGCTAAGGTATGTAAGATAAAAATATCAAAGTTTCTTAAAGGTTAAAAACAGGGAATTGGGAGCAGGTTGAGGAAGTTTCCTTATATTCAAAGAATAAAAGAGTGCTGAAGTCATTATCTGTAACTGAAGATTGCAAAGAAGCAATCAATTATTCATACATGAAGAGCCAGTGGTTAAATCAATTCCAAAAGTCGAGATGCCAAGAACTTCAAGAGATTTGTATTTCCTTATTTCAAACTAAAGAGAATTTCTTAGGAGAATCTATGACTCAGACACATGGCAAAATATTTAATCATGACTAAGTTGACTCCTGTCTTGAAACTGAAATGAAAAAAGCATGAACCTCAAATTTCCTGTGGTTTATCTCATTACTAGTCATACAGACATGCAATAAGCAATAAAATGTGAATGCAATAAAATTGGTACAATAATACATTACACATTTTTAGCTTTAATAGCAAAATGTCATATTCATTAAATTATGTTCGTTTCAAACATATATATTTATGGGAGAGGGGGTAAAACAAAAGTCTAAAAGAGACATGGATACTTTTTATGAGGATTTTCATATTTTATCTTGTCTTATAAAGAGATTAAGGACTTTTTAAAATATCAATTTCATGCATGTTTTCCTTATTGGTGGCATAGGTAAACTAATCTTGTATTAAGATATGCACCGAGTGTATGATTTTGTAAAAGATCATTTTTGCCTTAATGTTTTATTTAAATTTGTAATGTTTAACCTATTTATTTTTGGGGACATTTGGGTTCTTTTTTCACAGTCTATTTGGTAAATTAAAATTTTAGTTTGTTACTTCATTGTTTTTCCCTTTTATTCACTTATCCTGTGATCTAGAGATTTGTACACACATATATATATATATATATATATATATATATATATATATATATATATATGCATACTAATTATAAACAAGATGAAAATATACTAAAAAAAATTAGTAAATACTAATATATCCATAACAGACCCTAGTAAAAAAAAATTAGGTTAATCATATACTACACTAAATTAGGTACCTCCATGAGATCGCTAAAAAAATAGCATAGCATGATGAAAAAGTTGCTAAATGTTTATGTCATTATTAAGAGGAAAGATCAAAGTATTTTTGGGGTATTTTTTTTTTTTTACATTTTTTATTCATTCCTAGCACGTCAAAAATCTTTGTTAAAAATCTTGTTTTTTTGTTTTGTTTTTTTTGAGTCAGCAAAATTGGCCATTTTTTTTCCATTTTATAAAAAAACTGGAAATCTCACTTTGAAATTCTTTTAAATATCTATTATCATTTTTTCAAAAATTATTTTAAGAAAATCAGAAATTATAATGTTTATTTAATATATTTTGAACCAAGCTTAACTTAGCTTCTGCACCAAAAAGATGTAATTTGAAAATAAAACAAAGCAGATCATAAACTTTCACGTCACTTGACAGGTGATGAGTGACAGATTCTGTGAGGATAATTTGTTCTACAGAAGGAGAAAAGTGAAATAATTTACATTTAAATGAACAAATTATTTACCTCGTTATTTTTAAGGAAAACTTTCAGCGCTCTAATTTTTTTTTTGTACTTAGCTTTCACCTTTACATTTACAATGCTTTATGGAAAATATATTATAAAGAAATTAAAATAAGACTGTTAAGAGTGAGATTAAATTTCATAAGAAAGATATCTAATTAATTTATAGGTACCTTCTTATGAAATTTTATCAGAAGTGTACATAAAATACTATAATTTTATGTACATTTATTACATTTTACTGTGTTATTTGTATTTCCATTCATTTTATTATTAATTTTGATATTTCATTTATGTAAAAATGTCATAACTGAGATTAATATAAAAATAAGATCATATAAATTTCATAAAATGATAGTAATACTTGTAGGTACCCTTCTCAGTTGAAATTGAAAAATCAAATTAACTTCTCCACACGTTTTGCAAAAGTAAAGACCTTAACAGCAGAGAACAATGCTTAACTCAAATAACGCAGCTTGATTGTATTCTGGTTGGTCTTCCGTACTTTATAATTACAGCCTAATTATAAACACATAATTACATTTAATTACTGCTCGTCTTCTGATTAGTCAAAACTATACAATTTACAATGTGGTAAAAAAAGATCTATCTCATAAGGACATTTACGAAAGTGGATGGGCTTTTAACTAATTTTATGATATTTTAACAACTTAAATGTAAAATTATTATAAATGATTTTTTTTTTATTAAAGTCATGGCAGAAATATTTTTTTTTATATTTATTACCCACCCCCAAATTTTGATCATCTGTGAATAGTTCCTGAAAGTTTCATTAACATCCGACAATTATTTTTATTTTTGCAAGATTTTCCAAATTAATGTGTGTCATACAAAAAAAAACATGCTAAAAATTGTCTATGTTATTTTACTAGTTCCGACGGATTAAATAATATTTATGTTGGTCACACCACAAACTCGCTTTCACAGCACTTGACTCTACATTTAAATGATAACTATCATTTTTAGACATTTAAAAGAACATACCTGTCCATGTTCTCAATTCCAGAAAATCCTTGTTGACAACACAACTATACTTAAACATGAAAACAATAAACAAAAATTAAAAATTCTTGAAGCTTTATACATAAAACAGTTGAAACCTAACCTGAACAAAATAAACTATGAAATCTCCACAAATATCCTTAAATGCCTATAATTGATAACAGAAGGCATTAGTTTATACCAACAGCTTCCTATACTTAATACTTCTAGTTTTTCACTAGTGGTCATGTGTTACGTCACGAGTGGCGACTCGATTTTTGCTTCCGCGTCTCGTATATACAAGTTTGTCGTTACTTGGAAATTTTCATGCAGCAAGGATGGACTATCATTGTTGTTTTGTCCATGTGTTGTTTGAGTTATTGAAATTGTCATCTTTGATAATGGCTTGTGTAAGCCGAAAGCTTAGATTGGATTTAAACATGTATCAATATGGTGTTTTCCTTTCATCTTTCACTGATAATGTGATTAAGCTTATCAGACAATATGAAAGGAACTTATTTAAAATAAATAGACAAAACTTGTTTATATTATTTAATGAAACATGTATTAATGAAAAATTGCTGCCTAAATATACACACTATATATATCTCGATCAATAAACTGTACTTGAGTATCAATCCCTCTTCTATACAAGTTCCATTAAAGACAACTGACATGGTACTGTGATTAGACTTTTATTCAATTTTTCTTGGATTCATATGTTTTTTCTTTTCTGAACAAAGTATGTGAAACTGTCAAAATGTTCTATACAGCCAAGCACTTTCCACTATTCTATTAGCCATTATCAAGGATGTTTTTTTTAACTGAATATATAGATTTTTATGTATGTGTATCTATAATGATGAAAATGTTTTGTTTTTTCAAACATAGCACATAATA
Source organism: Acanthosepion lycidas (assembly GCA_963932145.1). Classification (NCBI taxonomy): domain Eukaryota; kingdom Metazoa; phylum Mollusca; class Cephalopoda; order Sepiida; family Sepiidae; genus Acanthosepion; species Acanthosepion lycidas. Next base: position 47,523,840 of record OZ010593.1, on the reverse strand, counting down.
TATCTCCGAACAACAAGTTTTGTTAAATTTAACCAATAAGACCTGTTTCATATTTTTCCAATTGCTGATTGAGATGTTATGTATAATGTTTGAAATTATGAATAAACTATTCAAAGTTCAGGTTTGTTTGTTTTTTTTTTTGTTTTGTTTAAGTACTTTCAACTGTCATTATCAAGAACTATTAGGTTGGTGCAAAAATAATGACGTAATAATGTCGTTTTTTGACGTTAAAAAATATGTCAAAAAACGACATTATTATGTCATTATTTTTGCACCAACCTAATAGGTGTTGTCAGTATGGTAAACAATATTATTTGACTAAATCAATTCTTGTTAATGACTGAGAGTCAAAAATACTTCAACAAAACAGGAAAAAAAAAAAAAAACTAACTAAAAAACTAATTTCAATCCCAACTGACAATATCTTGGTTAGAAATTGGAAAAGTAAAATAAAAAATTGAATAGAGCTTTTTGGTTGAATTTCACAAAACTTGTTCAGATGATTTCTTTATTTATACATACAAATATAGATGCATGTGTAATATCTATAGTGTGTGTGTGTGTGTGTGTATATATATACTACAGATTTGCAATTTAGAAAAGATCTCCATCCTTCTATCTGACCAACAACCATCCAGTGTGTTTGCTTCAGAACATGTACAAACAAGTAAAGGATCACCAAGTTAATGGTCATGAGGTCAAATTTTTAAATTCCCAGAGAATAATTAAATACAAATCAAAAAGGAAACCATTAGGGCATAGGTCAATGGAAGAATGGTAGACTGTTGCCAACACAGATTTTTCAGTCCTTGTTATCAAAGAGACAATGATCACGATACAAAACTAGTAACTAAATTACATTTTCCTTAAGTTGTTGGCAGTTCTGAGATGAATTACTTTCATTGCTTCAGATTTTTAATTATACTAGTCAAAAGAAAAGTGTAAAATAATTAAAGCAATTAACTATTTAAAGTCAGGCTAATATAATCAGCTTTGCTGTCATCACATTTCAACCACTCCAGGCCTTCTTCAGGTGTCTATAAATCAACAAAAATGTATTGAATAGTGGCATTTTCTGATAATTGATTGAATAAGTTCATGGCAAATTCTATAACAATAAAATATCTGTAGAAATTCCCCTATCACATTGTTATATATTTAAGCTTAACAATTTTCATATAATATTGCAATAACAAGCATAAATATGAATTTTGTTTGTTATTTTAAGTGGATACAAATGAAAAGATTTTAAATTGATAACTTTCCATTTCACTGAAACATCCATTAAATACTTCTATCTTCCCTTCTTTCTTTCCTTATCTCACTGAAATTAAGTAGTGTAGGTCTTGATATTCTAGACAAGACAAACAGAATAGTTCATTATTTATGAGGTATTGGCAGGAGACGTTAAACACATCTATCTTCCCTTCTTTATTTCTAGCCATATACCCATTTTATGTACATTTCTCTTAATAATTTTAAAATAATTCAGCAGATGATTTTATTTATGGTGACTGAATTTTTAGGGATTGCTTTACCTGGTTTCCATCATTTGATACTGTGCATCAGTAAAATGGTGTTTTTTTTATTAGTGTCACCATTGCTTTTTGGCTAACATCAAAGTGTCGTATCTGTTTTTATTAGATTAATCTGATTCTATTTTGCTTTTATTCTTTCATTTTCTCGCTGAAACCAAGTAGTGTCTTCTCCCCTATTTCCACATGATTAAAATGGAACAACCATTATTTATGGAGGTAATGGCAGGGCATAACAGTTGTGTGAAGGGAGGGACAAGCACAATTATAATAGGATATTTATAATATTATAAATAATTTTTATAACAATAATAAAATTAAGTTGTACCAAAAAGATTTTCATTTTTCACAGACCTTAATTGAAAAGCAGGCTGTGTGGGTGATGTAATGGATAGCAGCTTAGAAATCCAAGTTTGAATTCTAGCAAGGTTCATTACTTTCACTTATGTATAAATACTCTTGGGGAAGCCATGAATCCATCACCACCCCTCAGTTATGGGTTAAATATAGGACTTGTATCTAGAAAAATCAGTTATTCCCCCCACCCCCAAAAAAATTGTTAATAGAATATTTACTCGCATAATGAAAAAAAAAAAAAAAAAAAAAAAAGAAAAAAATGTGTTTTGGTTTTAAATAAACCATAATGGATTGATAAGCAGTAAAAAAAAAAAACAAAACAAAACTAAAACATATTTAATGTACACATTTAAAAACTATGACCTCCTTATTTTATTTATATTATTATAATAAGATCATATTTGTTAAAAGTGCAGCTGCTATAATATTATTATATAATAAATGTAGAAAAGTTCTCACCAATCCACTTTGAAATATTTGACCAAATGACCAAACATGAAAATGTTTTTTGGGAATTCCCCTTTTTTCTGAGTCAAGAATTTTTCAGTACCTCCTTATGCAACAAAATCATTCAAGTACATATTTAGTTTCACCATTGCTATAATGGTGGAACAATTATTGAATTTTGAGAAATTATTTTAAATAGAGCCTAAAAAGCCATCAAAGATGCTTGCCAAATTTAGAAACTGGAAGGAAATGAAACAGTATCTGACCATACTGCCTCAAAACTAATTTTAAGTATTTCAAAAGGTGTGGTGACTTGTCCCTTGATAGAAAGCCCTGAAGTGGGTAACCATCAGATGCTATAAAATAAAAGGTAGCAAAGAACCTGATAACTAGTGTTGGTTTCAATCCTGACAGGAATGACTGCAAAATAATTGCTCCTCCCAATTTTCTAGGCAAAAGCACACAAATGTATGCTGGGATTTTTTCATAAAAAATATAATAGGCCAGTTCTTGGTTTCATCTGATGCAATCCTGATCTGTCTTGTCTTGAATTCAGAATACTACATTTGTTTGTCCAAACTTGCTTTTGTGTGTGAACTCCAATTCTTAGTTTGTGAACTTTTTGTCATATTACCGTTGATTTGTCTTATTGCTGTTAATTTGCCTAGAATATATATATTGTTTGCCTTTTTCTTTTGTTTTTCTTATTTTGGCAATCATTGTCAATTCTGTTTGTTATACAGTTCTGTTGCTTATTTTGCATTTGACCATGGAATCTCACTCCACAATTAGCATTTTAAAAGTTTCAGAAAATCTAGAATCATTTATTTTGTGACCATAGATCATTTTCAATGATCAAGGAGCATTTAAAAGATAGCATATATAAAGCAGTATATACATTATAAAAACATTATGGGATTTCAAGAATATCCCTATTAATTAAAATAATGAAAAATAATTTCCAGATGTCCTAATATAAGCTAATTCTTTCTTTAGTATTGACTATGCTAAGATATTTAACCAGATTTCATGGTGAATAATATAGGAAATATAACCCACACTGAGAAGAGTCATTAACATTCCAAGCTTGTTCAAACAATTGAACTCCTCCTGCTTATTGGCTAATTTCACAAATCAGGCCAAGATGATTTTTTTTGCTCAGCTTTGAGAAAAAGCTCTCTTCATCTTATATATAAATTAGAATCATTTGAATTACACAAATAGCATCTGTAAATATCTTGGGTGTCAATGAATGGGTCCAGCTGGATTATTAGAGATCACTTTTCTCAACATCTAGTTATAAACAAAAAACCTTCTTTATAGATGATCCTTCTAAAAAAGGTAGCTGTATAATAAACCAGCAAAAACATTGTAGTAACAACATCCAACACCACAAAGAATTCACTTATTTGGAGAGAGTTGAAAAAAACTTAAATCTATCTCCATCACTAAAACATCCCTCAATATATCTAAACATTAAATTTTGTTTTCTTTAGATACCATATCCAGAAAGGACATGGGCAATCATGTCTCTCCACAGATTCCTTTTTTTTTTTTTTTTTTCTTTACTATTTGTGTATTCCTCAGTAAGATAGTGTAGTAGTTTCTTGTTTCCTTCTCCACAATTTGGAATGAACAAACAGGAAACATATCGCTAACATAGGGAAATAAATTTTCCGGAACCACGGAATCATTAGTCTTAAACAGAATCTGGGTTTTTAATGTAATTTTCAATAATAAATAACAAACTATTTGATTTTTTTTTTTTCAGATTCTTTTAATTCTTTCAAAACTTAATAAATAACTGTCTGATTCTATTAAACATTTTAATAAATATAACATTATTTCCTTAAAATTTGTTTTTACAAAAATCTGTAGTTATTTTTCTTATAAAACCCGAAAAATAATTAAGAACAAATGTTTACATAAAAATAAGAAAAGTGGGTTGTCGATTTTCTGAGAATATGTTGGCTAGTCTATTTTTAAATATTTTATAACTTTTCTAAGAAACTATATGTTGCAAACAAGATGAAAGTCAGTTTGGTCATGGCCACCAAGATCCATTGCTAAAGTGGAAATGGAAGACGGACATTAGTTGATGTCAGAGAGAGAGAGAGAGAGAGAGAGAGATGAAGATCAAACAAATAAGTTTAACAAATTCATATTATATATAAGTGCATCATAATTCTAGTTTGTCTATGTAGGACTCAGATGATAATATATATATTCATAAGTGTGTGTGTGTTTATGTTTGGTCATTGTCTGCATGTTGATTTGAGGACATTTTTACATAAACACTGGTTGTGGTCGATAAATAGGTTAGATTCTTTAAGAATGGATTTAATAAAGTTTGGTGAAATAATATAGTGCTTTTATAGTTAATAAAATATTTATCAGGATTCCCTGAAAGTACTTTTGATGTAAAGAATTATGTTCTTTTTTAAGTTGGGTGACATTTGCAAAATCAAAGTTATGACCAGTTTTGTTCCTGTATATTATGAGTGAGTTTAAAGCATTATCCCAATGTAGATTGCTTTTATGTTCATAGATACAGGCTTTTAGATTTCAAGATGTTGCACCAATGTAAGCGTTTTTACATTGCAAGCACTTTATTTGATAAATCCTGGCAACTGAAGTAGTTTTTTTTTTTTCCTAATTATATCCCCGATCGTTTTAAGTTGGTGGTAAAGAACCATTGGGTGGGAATAACTAATTTATTTTCAAATGTTGTAGAGATAGTGTTATAGAGTAGGATTATGAATTTTGTGTTGTTGATGTTAGAATTGCTATCAATGGTTTCAAATTCAGAGTTTTCATTCTCTTAGACTAGTTGCCACCCAATACTAAATAGCCCAGTATACACTAATATTTAATCCATAACTGGAGGAAGAGGAGACAGATTCATGCATTTTCCAAGGGTATTTATGTGAAAGTAAATGCAACAGACGAGTCTGGAATTTGAACTCAGTTTCACCAATTTGAATTTTCATACCAATATCCATTACACTAGCCACACTATTTTGGTCATGAAATGCTGAATTAGAAAACTAGTCTTAAGAATCATCCTTATTGTGAGTTCAATCTGCATTGGGTAACATACAACAGTGGCCCTGGTCTAGACTAGTCTGATCTTAGTAAATATCCTCAACAATATAATAAAAGCTCATTGGCCTGACTGTTGTTACAACTAAAATTTAGAAACCAAAGAATATCTGAAACTTATCAGTACCAAAGAAATAAAAGAGCAACAAACTCATTGTCAGGCAATAGTGGAATCTAATGAGTCACTTTCTGTCTGAAATTTATATATATATATATATATATATATATATATATATTTTAAGGAGATGGTATTAGGTAGGAGCGAGTCATTTTTTAGGAAATGTAGGCAATGTTATTAGATCCAATATCTCCATATGGAAATTACTCTAGCCAACAAACACCCCTAGCACTGCCAGTCAGGGTGTCCCCTTGCTTTGCTTGACAACCAAGGAATCCTACTCCTAGAGATTCATAAACAAGAAACTCTTACACTAACCCCAGATGCAGTGACACTTCCTGATAGGGGAACACTAAAACATTCAACAAGTTATTTTAGTGAGGTTTTAAATTCCATCTTGGTTCACAGTAGCAAGCTTCATCTAACTCACTCCAACAACCTTCTTTATATGTCAACAGAGGCAATCTGGCTCTCCACAACTTCCTGTCTCTTAATCAATTTTGTCTGGTATTTCTCCTAAACCCTGTTTCACCATCCATTTACCTAAGATTACTAAGTATGTTATAATTTGATTTCCTGTCTCTCTTGCTTTCAATGTCCTGTGAGTATCAGATTTTCCAAGCTTTCACTCCTCATTATGTGCTCTAGAAATCTCAACTGTCTCTACCTGATGTTAAATATATGTTTCCTTTTTGCTTTCATTTTCGCTAAAACTTTGTCATTGATCTCATAATAGGTCCATGGTATTCTCAGCATCCTTCTGTAGAACCGCATTTCTGTTGCTTCAAGTTTCTTCTTCATCTTTGCAGAGATTGTCCAGCACTTGCTGCCATAGAGGAGAATAGATACCACATAACAGTTTAGTACACTTGTTTTTAGCAAAGTTTTTCTATTTCTTAGTAGTACTCTGCTTAGCTTTTGGAATGCATCTTTGGCCATCCCAATATGCCTTTGGATTTCAGTGTCACACTTTCCATCCTCTGTTAAAACATTCTAAGATGTTTAAATTTCCACATTCGTTTGATTTTGGTATTTCCAATTTACTCTTTGGGCTCATCCTTTTGTTAACCACCATACATTCTGTCTTCTTGCAGTTGATGCTTTCCTTCACATTCTGTATGAGATTTTCACCAGGCAAAAAAATAAAAGACAGAACAAGGACAAATTTTATTTGAAATGCTGACAGCTATGAGAGGAAATTAAATAACGTGTACTCTCTGTAACATAGATGAAAATTTATTCATTTTTCATGTTATTGCTCTTTCTAATATTAATGAGGGCTTCCTTTCTAACCTTTTGTTTGAAGCAGTGTAGAACATCAACATATTGATTAAATGTTACTTTCTCTTCGCATGACATGTCCTATCCATTTTAGTTGAAAGTCTTCATGTGATACAGTTTCTTTTATTTGGTATAGTTCTTTGTTAGTGATACTGTAGCACCAGTCCAGGATATTTGATGAAGGATGGTCCTCTCTAAGACCTACAGGTTTCATTCATTTGGAGCGAGTTTTTAATCATAAATCTGAGAAAATGGTTGTATGCAGGTGACAGTTTAGACATTTATGAAGGAGTTGGGCACCATGCAGGACATCCATATCAATCAATCAAGATCTGAAACAAATTTTATTTACTATTTTTTTCTTCCTTCAATTAGATGGGTTTGCCTATCACCTGGTTCAAACTCCTCTCCAGTCTTTTAAACAGGAATAGAAGTTTATCTCTGGTTTCCTTTTCCTTCTAGAGTCTACTTTAACTCTATACTTCTAATGTCTCCACTTAAACTCCAATTTAACTATTTTTTTCTTTCTTTCTTCAAGTGGAAGGGTTTGGCTATAGTCTGGTTTAGACTCGTATCCAGTCTTTTGAACAGGAATAAACATTTATTCCATTTTTTTTTTTTTTTTTTGTTTAAGATTGGGTTTCCAGTTCTTTCTAAAGTCTTTCCAATCTCTTTTACTCCCAGTAATCCCTTATGTTAAGGGGTTCACCCCTTTTTCATTCAAGTGGACTTGCCCAGTGTGTACTTGCACCACTTCCGGTGAATACCCGGAGGTGGAAGTGACAGTGAGAGAGTGAGGTAACCACTTTGTAGGAGTCACAGTTGCGAGCACATAGACTCAGAAGGAAGTCATACTTCAATACTGAATTTCCCAGACATATATATATATATATATATATATATATATACACACTACTAGCATTGCCCGCGGATGTAACAGTAAGAGATAGATCAAGTATCGACCATCATAAAGACTGAAAAATAAAATTGACAAAGATTATTGTTTAAGGTTGACTGACATGTGTGTCCTAATTAGTCTTATTTTTTTGTTTTGCAAAATTTAATAAATAAGTCTAATTAGTCATATATTTTTTTATGAATTGGTCAAACCCAAACAAAAACATTGTTTTCAATCGTTATGAGTCTACCGATTGAATAGAATTTTATTATAAACAATTGTCTTGTAAATGGAATTTTTAAAGCATTCTGAATGTAAAAATATAGAAAAAAGTGAGCAAGACAATAAGAAACACTACCTGCAAAAAAAAAAAAAAAAAAAAAAAAAGTGAAGTTTTGTTGAAATCAGTTGAAAAATGTAGGAAATCCGATCCCATATATAAACGAACACACACACAAACAACCAACCTGGGTTTTATAATAAGTATAACTCGATAACTTGATATTAATAAGTATAACTCGATATGAGTAACCCCCCCTTTCATTAATGCCTCTTAATCGTGTTTTCAAATTTATTTTGTGCAAGAACAATTGTGTTTTTCTAATTTTTGGCGCTGTCACAACCACCGCAAGGTAATTTTACGTAGTCCTGTGAAGTTTTGTTGAAATCAGTTGAAAAATGTAGGAAATCCGATCCAATATGCAGTACAGACACACACACAATCTGCGTTTTATAACAAGTAAGATTATTGCTACTAACCGCATTTCTGGATCTACTAACCGTATTACCAATTGTATTATTACGTCAATACATTTATTTGCTATATTTCATCCCGGAATCCACAACAAATTGGCGACGAGCGATTTGAAATCACACGAGAAGAAATAGAAAAATCCTACCCTCGTCCACAACAAATTGGCGATGAGCAATTTGAACTCACAGGAAGAACAAACAAAAAATAAAAAGTTTCCCTCATCGTCCACAACAAATTGGCGACAAAGAGTTATGAGGATTAAAAATACGTAAAATTGTGTTATCCTGGAAGATTTTAAAAATATTTTGGTAGAACTGATAAAATACCAAAATGATCAACAATTACAACTACAAGAAAGAATTGAAGAAAAATGGCAAAAGCAATTACTACAAATGCAGAAGGAAAATCAAGAAAGACAAATAGAGCTACAGGAACTAATATTGAAAGTAGCAGGTAACAAGCAATTAGATATTGAAAAAAAAAAGACAACTTTTTCACAAGACGCAGTATGGAATACCATAGAGATTTTCAAATATTCTCTAGATGAGGACAGAAATTTCAGAGATTACTTCAGAAGACATGAAGACATCTTTAACATCGACTGTCAAAACTGGACAGAAGCAAAAAAGCTACGTCTATTGCTTAGAAAATTAGGAACTGAAGAATATACAAAGTTTGTGGATTATATCTTGCCAAAAAAGATGAATGAATTAACATTTGACGAAGCAGTTATATGTCTTAAAGAACTCTTTAGTTCAAAAACATCACTCTTCCACAGGAGGTGGAAATGCTTTAACCTGGTAAAGGGCGATAATGAGGATTATTCCATGTTTGCCGTAATCGTAAATAAACATTGCGACGACTTCAAATTAGCGGAATTAACCCCGGACAATTTCAAGTGTCTCATCTTTGTTCAAGGGTTAGTTTCAATAAAAGATAGTGAAATGCGCAAAAGAATGCTTTCAAAATTACAAAATGAACCTGGACTAACACTACAACAATTATCAGAAGATTGCCAAAAATGTCTAAGTATAAAGAAAGACTCAAAGGATATTGAGGAGTTAGCTGTATTTCATATATGCAAGTTAAACAAAAGTCTACATTTTTCACCCTCCCCGGAAAGAAAACAAAAATTCTATAATAAGAGAAAAAGTACAACATACAGGACAAATTATGACGAAAATCAAAGCAAATATAAGCCCCCCCCCTCAGCATGTTATCGATGAGGAAGACTACATTGGAACAAGGATTGCCGCTTTAGATATAAAAACTGTCTTGTATGGAAAAAAGAGCCACAAGGCATCCCAATGTAGGAACAGAAAAGATACTAGTAGAATAAGATCTACTAGAATGTATAACGAAGACAACACCAACATAAGGAAATATGTGGAACTTCAAATTTTAAATAAAAAGATAAAATTGCAACTGGATTCAGGTTCCGACCTCACGATAATCGACCTACAGACATGGAGAAAACTTAACAAACCAACCATGTTACATACACAAAAAATGGCCAAGTCAGTTACAGGCAAGCAAATAAAATTTGAAGGAGAAATAATCATGAATGTTAAATTTCACAGAAAAACAAAAAAACTTAAGATATACGTCATGAAAGATACTGAAAATCTAGTAGGTACCGACTTGATGCAAAAGTTCAACGTTTGGGATCTACCTATCAGTTCGTTTTGTAAGGGTGCAGCTAGAATTGAATTAAAAAAAAAAAAAAAAATGTCCAACCAGTATGTAAAAAGAAGTGAAACGTACCATTTGCTACCATAGATGAAAACAGTAAAGAGTTATACAAGGCAGTAAAGGAGCTACCTGTGACTTTGCAAGAGATAAGAAGAGAAGCGGAAAAGGATGAATTTATGCAGAGGACGAAGGTAACAAATTATTACCAAACAAGAACAAAAACCAGTATACACTTATTGTACCCAAGAGATCATTTAAAACAGGAAGAGAAAATTTACCAAACCTCTGGTTATCGACCATAAGAGAAAAAAAATACTAACTCCCCCCAAGAGGGATCAAAGGAGAGGGGTGTTAAGGGGTCCACTCCTCCGTCATACAAGTGGACTTGCTCAGTGTATACTTGTACTGCTGCTGGTGAATACCTGGGAGGTGGAAGTGACAGTGATACAGTGAAAGAGTGAGAGTGTGAGGTAACTGCTTTGTAGGAGTCACAGTTGCAAGCATGTAGACTCAGAAGGAAGTCATACTTCAATACTGAATTTCCCAGACTGTGTGTGTGTGTATGTATATATATATATATATATATATATATATATATATTATTATTGCAACTAACCACATTTCTGGATCTACTAACCGTATTACCAATTGTATTATTATGTCAATACATTTATTTGCTATATTTCATTCCTGCGTTTGTCATTCATTTGAGACCGGATTTCATCCCAGAATCCACAACACCTTGCATCTTAGTAGTATTATATACTTGTGAATTGATTAAAATATAAGCTTCAATACATCTGACAGACAAGATGCTTTGATTAAGTTTTATATATATATATATATATATATATATATATATATATATATATATATATATATATATATTATTCATATGATCTTATAATTTTTTTTCTTTTCCATAGATAAATTATACAAAAACTGTCCAAATGTTTTATTTTGCAATTGCTTTTGGCTATACCTTTTGTCTGTCATATTTAATGAAGCTTGCATGAAAGAAGGATTGCTGCCTAAATACACAATATATATATATATATATATATATATATATATATATTACACACACACACACACACACACACACAAGACATCTAGCACAGGCAAGAAAATTTTCATGTGTAGCAAGTTCAGTTCTTATAAATTGGACTATTCTTGCACTCCGCTTTGCTAAGCTGTGTTTGAACATAAAGATAGAAAACAGTTAAAACAAAGTAAACCCCTTAACAATAGACTATTTTTCTATGTATTTTCTATTCAAATATTACCATTTTATGTTGGAAGTAAATATATATATATATATATATATATATATATATATATATATATATTATATGTGTGTGTGTGTATGGTCAATGCTAGGAGACCTTTTTTTTATTTTAAATGCCATGTCCATTTGAGACATGGTGAAAATCACTCCAGATTCCTTTTTTATCTTTGAATTTTCATGCATTCTTTGGGAAGATAATGGAGTGGTTTCCAAGTGCCTTCTCCATAGTTTAGAAATTTCTTTCTTAGATTGGTTGCCAACTAAGTCTATGTTGCTATTTAACCCATAGGTGGGAGAAGAGGTGAATTCATGCCTTTCCCAAGGGCATTTATGCAAAAGTGAACACAAAAGACTAACTTTGAATTTGAACTCACTCATCTCTCTAATTCCACTAGCCATGCCATTGTCCATTATGCTATCTGCACATCCAATGAAAATAGCAAGCAGATATTGTTTACAGCTGGTACAATTAAATATTTTTCAGAAAACTATATTGCACTGATTGTGGTGAATATTTGCAATATTTTCTGTCATACAGGATAGAAAAGACACCAGCTGACAAACATAGTGCTCAGTTTGAGTTCATGGCAGAGTAGGACATCAACTTGACATTAAATTAAGTTACGGAGTCATACAATAAATGTGTGTGAGTGGGAAGTTGACATCTACAACACTTTTTTTTTCTATAGAATTTGTAAACTAAAAAAAAAAAATCTTTATATATACTGTGGGGGGAAATAAATATTCGTACACTTGAAAAATTGTATTTTTATAAATGTAAAAGCCTTAAATAAAACAAATCTCGGCACATTTTATGTATAAAGACACACACTATTAAAAAATAATAATAAACTTAATTCTTATTCTAAGAGAAATTAATGCATTTTTTTTAAAATTCTAACTGGTGAAAAAAGTATTTGTACAAATCAATTATTAGAATAAAATCAATTAATTATGAAAAAAGCATATTCTAGAATATTCCAGTAATGTTATCAGTAATTATAGTTAATGCTATTAGCCATTAACAGAGCATTCTGCAATTTCTAGTTTTACGAGAAGGTTCTAATAATGTCTAAAGGTAAAGAATTGACTATTTCACAAAAACAACACATTTTGTCTCTTTGGAAAGATGGGAACAGTTACAGAACGATTTCTAACAACCTGAATATTCCTTTTACTACAATTGCTTCATTCATTGCAAGGTTTCAAACTCGTAACAGCGTTGAAAACCAAAGACGAACAGGTGCTCCAAGGAAGATTTCTCTAAGATCAGCAAGGATATTAGGATGCCAGATCCAACAAAATCCACAGGTTACCAGAGAAGAGCTGCAGGAACATCTGCATGCATTAGGGATTAAAGTAACCAAGCGTACAATAAGTAATGAACTACACATATACAGTCTGTAATCACGCATTCCAAGGAAGACTCCACTCCTCTTGAAATGACAGAGATGCTAGGCTAAAATTCATTAGAGAGCATAAGGATAAAGAATATTCATTTTGGGAAAAAGTATGATGGACAGATGAAACTAAAATAGAGTTGTTTGGTCATAATTATCGAAATCATGTGTGGAAGAAGGACGGTGAATCCTACTTACCAAAGAACACGTTGCCGACTGTAAAGTTTGGTGGTGGCAGTATCATGATCTGGGGCTGTTTTTCTGCAAAAAGTCTTCGCAGAATATCAAAAATAGATGACAAGATGAATGCCAAAAGATACCAGAAAATCCTGCAAGACAATTTAATGCGTTCTGTTGAGACTTCAGCTATATCCTGATTGGGTTTTCCAACTGGATAATGATCCTAAGCATACCGCTACAAGGAAATGGTTAGCTGAAAGTAACGTTGATGTCTTGCAATGGCCAAGTCAGTCCCCAGACTTGAACCCAATCGAGAATTTATGGCGATATTTGAAAAATTAAATTGGGAAAAGAGCACCAACAAATATCAAGAATTTGAAGACAATATGCCAAGCAGAATGGGACAAAATACCACTCAATGTGTGCAAATCATTAGTTGAGATGTACAGGAATAGACTGGTAGCTGTTGAACTCAATAAAGGATATTCCACAAAGTATTAAATTAAGTTAATATGCTTTTTTTGTTTTGTACGAATACTTTTTTCATCAGTTAAAATGAAAAAAATGCATTAATTTCTGTTAGAATAAGAATTAAGTTTATTACTTTTTTTTAATAAAATGTATCTTTACACATAAAATGTATCAAAAATTCTTTTACATTTATAAAAATACAATTTTTCATGTGTACCAATATTTATTTCCCCCACTATAAGAATTTTTATTTTTAGTTTACAAATAGTTCTACAAATATGTGTGTGTGTGTGTGTATGTATGATTACTTGAATAATGTTTCTTATTTGAAATAAACGGGCTGTTTATAATTATAGTAAATTTAAGCAATTTTATAAAATTATTTTTTTGAATTCATATATAAAAATATAAAAGAAAAAATATTGAATGCTTTATTAGGAGAAAAACATCTGCATTTTTATATTTTCTTTTCTAAAACAATTTTTCTCTTGTATTTTATTTGTTCCTCTTGCTTTCATGTTTTTAATTCTTATTCTTTTCTTTCTTTGTAATTTCTTAATATTTATTTTCCAACACAAATGTTTTTCTTTATATTCTATCTCACAGGGTGTGTGTGTGTGTGTATATATATATATATATTATATACACACACACAATAAAAAATATACATACATGCATGCACATACGTATAAATATATTTCTACCTCATGTGTTATAAATACAGTGGCTAACGTTATGTGACAGAGCTATAAATATATATTAGTGAATATACATAATATCCAACATCAATATCAGCATGCTTGTGCTATCAACTTTGAAGATTATGCATATTCACTAATGTGTGTGTGTGTATATATATATATATATATATGAATAAAAAGAAACAAGAGGAAAAACTATACTTAGACAAATCCTCTGAGGGACTTTATCAAGGCAATGTAGGATTTATTATGCTGCATGTGTTTATATACACAGAGGCAAAAATCTCATTGGTTTATCAAGGCTTGTAAATTTGACAATATTCGTGAATGTTCAACTAGTTGAAAGGTCAGTCAAAGCATGTGGAAGGCACAGAGTATCCTAATTCAAAGTCTACTGAAAAGTAAAATGAGCGAGTAATATTCAATAAAGTTTTTTTTTTTAAATGAATATTGTTTGGATTGTGATTAGATTGTTATGGTAAGATGACCTGGCCGTTTATGCTGTACCTCTTCAAAGTGATGGATTTAAATGTTTTTTCAACATATTTGTTGTTGTTGATGAGTATGTTGGCTTGGGAAAGTAGTAATTCTTTAAGAAAAGGTGAGATTGGGTTAGGGCATAAATTGATATTTTGATAATATTTGAGGATGGCCCTCTCAGCTCAAGGATCTTCCAAGTGTATTACTTTCTCTTTTGATAATTGCAGCATTTTCTTTTTTTAGCTCAAAATTGTGGTTGAATTTATTTCTGTGTATGACTAGCGCATTTGTTAAAATGTCATTTATGTGGTTCATTTTGTGTTCATAGAGAGATTTTTTTTTAATTTCTGCATGTTTCCACAATGTATTATGAGGAACAGTTTTGGCAATTTATTTTATGTCAAGCTTCTAAATGAAACGCATCAGCTAAGTATAGTTTTTCCTCTTGTCTCTTTATTCACTGTCACTTCTACAGATACACTCCATCTGATAATTAATATATATATATATATATATATATATACACACACACACACACACACACACACTTTTGTCTTACCAGACTTTGAATTATGGCATTTTGTGTCCTCTACACATTTTGACTGACCTTTCAATCACCTGATGAATAATCATGAACGCTCTCAAAATTCAAAAGCCTTGATAAACCAATGACATCCTTGCTCTTGTATATAAACATGTGCAACAAAATAAATTCTACATTTGCCATGATAAAGTCCCTCAGAAGACAAATTTCCTTTTGTCTGTCTCTCTCTACATATATATACATATATATATATATATATATATATATATATATATATATATATATATATGGAGAGAGAGAGACACACACACACACACACAGAGGGTGCAATGGGTAAATTGTCACCATTTTATATTTTTTAATTTTGTGCATATACCTTGTTTGTTTTTGATTTTGTTAACTGCACAGTATAGTAGGGCCAGTTGGGCACCATCTGTAAGAAAAAGAGTACCATGACTCAATTCCCTCCACCAGAAATTTGGAAACAGCATGCTGTATTGCATGGCATATTCACAGGAAGCTCAAATACAAAGATTTCAGAGTGTTTGGGTGTCAATCTGGCAACAGTGAAGAGGATTCAGAAACAGTTGGATGTCTCTAATGGTGTTTAGAAAGGTGTTTGGAGTGATCACTACTGATGGCGATGTTATGCCTCTATACACCTTCCCACAGGGCTTCAAACTCAACAGAGGCCCACAACAAGTGCCTTGAGGAGGTGCTGCCCTGGGTCAAGAGGGTGGCTGCTGAAAGACCCTATGTCTGGCACCAGGACTCTGCACATGCCACACAGGCAGGTGGACCCAATCATGGCTGTCAGACAATTTCTGCGACCATATCACCCCTTACATCTGGCCACCTAACTCCCATACTGCAACCTCCTTGATTATTATGTGTGGGGTGCAGTTGGGCAAAAGACCAACAAAACTCTTTGTTATACCAAAAATTAACTGAAAGCAAGGATTAGGGCAGCATTCACCAACTTAAACCAAGACACCAATCAGAAGAGATGCAGGAGAATCCAAAGTCATCTAGAGGTCATGGTTGAAGCCAATGGCGATTTTATTGAATAAACTTACTCTTTAGTATTTCAAGATATTTTTGTGTAATTTGGGTAAATATATCTGTTAAAATGAGATGTCAATGTTATTTTCATTTTTGCATAATTTCGATGACATTTTATCCATCGCACCCTGCATACATTATTATTATTATTTTTCTTCTCTAAACTACAAGTTTTTAATTTTTAATTTTTATTCTCTCTAGCTTTTTTTTTTTTTTTCTGTATTTTTAAAAATCTTTTTCTGGATTGACATTCTTTCAGTATTCTTCTCTTCCAGAGGTGAATAAAATTTAAATTGATTTGAATTCAAACTGAATTATTATTTTTTTTTTTTTTTAACATTCAAATTAGAAGCAGATATTTGAATAAAAATTCAAAAGATTTTTTTGTAAATTGCACTTGTTTTCTACTTTCAAATCAGTATCAATTCTCAGAGGTTACAATAAAAGTCACAAATGTCACTTCTATAAATCAAATTTTATATTAATTCAATTTTTTTATTTTTTAAATAACTGAAAATTTATAACCCAAGAGAGTGTGAGACCACACACTATAAACCCCAAATGTTGATTCTATATATATATATATATATATATATATATACACACACACACACACACACATTTTAAAAAATCTAAGACATCTTGCCCTTTTGTAAGACTTTCAACACAAAGTACACAAATAATGTGGAATTGGTTTCTAAATATAATGATTAAATTCAACAAAGTCTTGTTTAGTTTATGATGATTAAATCATATTGAATCATACACAAGCCCTGTCCATAAAGTATCCACTCATTTTGAATTATCTTGAGAACTAGTTGCACTAGTTGATGTCTCCTAGCACCTTATCTGAGGGGACCTTATTGCACACACATGAACACTCTCCCATGTATATGAACTGTCAGATTTCTATGATTTATCAACCTTTGCAAGTTATTTAAAGCCAGAAAATATTTTAGATAATATTTTTTTTGACATAATACTGGTTTAGTGATAAAAGTCTTACTAATTAACATATTTCCATAAGTGAATATAATGAACCCAATAATTAACAATTTTGAACCATTTCCCATTACACCACCCACACATCAAAGCTTGGAGCAACTGGTATTTCCAGCAACTTCTGAAGAGTAAGACAAATGCTGGAATAAGTCTGTCAAGTTCCCAGGGAAGTAAAGGGAGACAAAGACAGAACTACCCTAGATGTAATAGGACCTTGAATAAGCTCTTGCTGTTTTCTAACAGGTGGTGTTCCCAAAACTGCGTGTGTGTAGTTTCAGATAGTAAGTAACACATCTATAAGGAAGTACTATAAGCAATCTTGAAATTTAGTGTATGTCATTTCACCAAAGTGTAAACAACTTTGTTTTTCATAGCATTAAACATGTCAGATTTTGTGCCAAAGAAAGTGTATTTGTGGGGAATTTTACTGCACTACTTTATTCAAAAGAAATCTGCAGCTGAAGCACACAGAATTCTTGTTGAGACTTACAGCAACCATGCTCTGTAAGAAACAACATGCAGAGATTGGCTTAGATGCTTCAAAAATAATGATTTTGATGTTGACGATAAAGAATGCTCTGGTGCACTGAAAAAGGTTTGAAGACAAAGAATTGAAGGCATTACTCCATGAAGACTCATGTCAAGCGCAAGCTGAACTTGCAGAAGCATTAGAAGTTGATCATACAACAGTTTCAAAACATTTGAAAGCATTAAGAATGATTCAAAAGCAAGGACATTGGTTGCCGTACTAGTTGAAGCCAAGAGATGTTGAATGGCATCTTGTCACATGTGAACAGCTGCTTCAACAGCAAGAAAGTTTTTTTTTGCATCATATCAAGACCAGTGATGAAAAGTAAATACACTACAATAACCCTAAGTGCAGAGGATTGTGTGGGGGTAAGCCTGGCAATGCTTGAACACCAGCATCAAAGCTGAATATCCATGGTTTGAAGCTTCTGCTCTGCATTTGGTGGAATCAGCTAAATGTAGTTTATTATGAGCTGCTCAAAACCATCATGGGCGATAGCTATCAACTACAATTGATGAGTTAGAGCCGAGCATTGAAGAAAGAAATGGCTACTATACAAGCAGAGACACAACAAAGTGATTTTGCAACATGCCAATGCTATGCCCACATTGTAAAACAGGTGAAAATCCACTTGGAAATGCTTAAATGGAAGTGTTGTTTTACCAACATGGAATTCAAATGCTGCCAGAAAAATGGGAAAAATAGTGGCTAGCAAAGGACAATATGTTCCATGACATGTTTCTTACTAAGTTTTGTAAATAAAACATTACTTTTCATGAAAAATCAGTGAGAACTTATTCAAGGTCCTAATAAGATTTTTTGTTTATAAACAGATGATCTTAAATTTGAATAAATCTTAAGCAACTCCCCTACTAATGTCAATGTGTCTTAAGCATCAGTGTTGCTTTAAAAAAAAGATTGAAAAAATTTTATATTGTACTAGCAGCATGGCCTGGCGTTGCCCGTGCTGGATTCTAAAATCATACAACTCATACCGCAATTGCTATCACTTGCCTATCTCACACTGTGAATTTTTTCTAAGCTCTATAAACTTTAAATCTGTTACGAAAAAAGAACTAAACAAAATGAACATAAAACGATCAGCTTTAAGAAAGAACTCGTAACTGGAAAAAACAAAAAAAAATTTTTATATATATATATATATATATATATATATATATATATATAATAGTTTATAGATAGATATACAGATTATTTAATTATAATTTTAATTTGATATATCTTCGATAGTCAGCAGTATACTTAAATTGATTGATTGAAGAAAATGTTTACATTGTAAGATGTTTCGGAGATAATTATTTACTGACACAAGTCCTACGAATTAATTCATAACTGAGGGAAGCTCTGGAATCATGCCTTTCCAAAGAGTAATTGAGCATAAGTGAATATAACAAACCAGACTGGATTTGCAACTCGACTCTCTGATTTCAAATTCCGAGCTGTTAACCATTACACCACTTGCACATCCTAGGTTACAGCATCTGGTTTTCCGGTCATCCATCTAGATAATCAAACTCAACATTGCTTTACAGGAACCAGTCTATCTGAATTTAACGTAACAAAAAAATGTCGAATTAAAAATAAATCAATTAATTCACACACACACGTGTATATTATATATATATATATATATATATACATACTAGCATCGTTGCCCGTGCTTGATTCAAAAATCGTATGACTCATACAGCAACCGCTATCACTTGACTTAAAATATTTTTGCCCTTCCTTGCCTTTAAAGGAGTGCCCTCTGCCGTGCTGATGTTGCTACATGCCTTACTTCTTGCCTATCTCACAGTGTAAAAAAAAAGAACTAAACCAAATGAACACAAAACGATCAGCTTTAAAAAAGGACTCGTAACTGGAAAAACCGAATGAAAAAAGAATGTTAAATACTTTTTCACACCCAACACAGTTCTGCGGAATCAGAATCAACGTTGAGTTTAAGCAAGCGAATGAGCCAATTGGAGTAAAGTGCCATGCAGATTTAAATTTTTCCCACTTGCAGCTATCGATATTTTTGCATGCTAGTTAACATTCGGGTCAGTCAACTGATGGTTCTCACTCTGGCCAGTATAAAATGGCCACAAACTACATGAAAATTTCCATAGAAGCATGAAAAAAAAAAAAAAAAAAAAAAAAAAAAAAAATCGATTATTTCCACTATCGATGGGAGTTGGGAAATGCAAAGTCGGTCTTGGCCTTCCCGCTAACTTGGAGCATGTGCATGTAAATTTTGGTGCAAATCTGTCGAAAATTGCGGCTGTGCATTCGTTACACACACACACAGAGCCTTTTATAGATAGAGATTCACAAATTCTACTAATTTTACTAGTTTAGTTACAATGAAACGTCTTTTTTATTTATTAAACCCAAGCATAAAAATTTAAGTAATTACAAGTCTTGTGAAAAATTTGATCTTTTTGGGTACTGGTCAAAATTTCCAAGTTGCTTATAAGAAAAAAAAAAAAGGATCACTTATGTTATTTATTTCTATTTTTTTAAAACTAATATTAAATGGTTGGATACTTTTTAAATAGTATTTACCATGTATGTGTGTGTGAGTAGAGTAATATTTATTGAAAAGTAAAATCAGCAAGCTCAGTTCAAATTCTGAATGAGCCTGTCACATTAATTTTTCACTAATGTCCTTTGGAAAAAGCAAGAATCCATCTCTTTTCCCCTTCAGTGATGGGTTAAACAGCTGAATAAACTGGGATCTTTAGCCTTGTATGGTACCCAGTCTAAGAGAAGGACTACATTGAATTCAAAACTGTGGTGAAAGCAATAGAAAAATCACTAAATTCATGTTGAGTCATAGATAATAAATAAGAAACATTTGGATAGCTATAATCACTTATGCCCTGAAGAGTCATGACATTAAATATATCAGTATTCCAACCAAGAAATCCAGGTTCAAATCTAACCATAGTTAATTTGCCGATGAGCTGATAATAAGTGTTGAACCAAGTTTTGTGTGTGAAATTGCCTCAATGAAACTGTTCAAAAGCCTCTTGTGCTAGCATGAAATCACAAGACATCATAACTGAGGGTTTGAATGTACTGGCTTTGTTCAACTTTGTTGATCATACCAGACTATGCACTCTGCTAATAAACTGTAACTAAGCTCTGTTCACTACAATATTAGTAGTAGTAGAAACCGAAGGTTGGCTGTGTAGGTGTTGATTAAACATCTGCAACAGGGATTAGCTAGCCACACTAGCAGACAAATAGTCAATCATTTTACACACACACAAACATAAACAAAAATCCAGCCAAGATAGATGTCCAGTTTGGTAAAAGTCTTTTTTTACTCATTTATTCCTTCCATTTTTTATGCAGATTTTGCATACCTTACTATTGAGACCATCTTGGTTCAACACTAGTTTCAAGTTCAATCCCTATTTCTGGTAATGCTGAAAAATTGCATACTCTGACTCAGTGAAAGAAATAGACAAGTAACACAAAGGTAAATTAGACTGGGTAGTTGTAGATATCATTTTCAGATAAAATGCCATACAAAAAGCACAAAAGGATTTCCAATTGCATAATTCTTTACTTGGCTTTACAATTGAATAAGATTTTTGTGTTTTTGAAAAGCGGAAAAACTTGTACACTACAACAAATAGTGATATTATCAAAATGGCTGGATCTGGTCGACTGTCTTTGACTATCATTTCTACAATTGTCTCCAGAATTGTTGCAAGGTATCACAACACTGGTACTATACAGAATGTAATGCACCATAGACAGCAAAGAAAAATCACTGGGTGTTTTGAGTGGAGAATTAAATTATCTCAGTATATGACTGCTTTCCTAAGCCCAGAATTAGATGAAACAAGGAACCTTCCATCTCACACTGCAAGACAATTGCTCCCACAAGAGAAGTTACTAGTTTTATCACCATCTTACCAATGCCAAAGGACATAAGAATTGGAACCATTTTCTCTATTCGAACAAAGTAAAATTCAAGTTGGTTATGTCAATTATTTTCAAAGTAGACCAGGCAACATGCTCCCAAATCCATGTGTGGCACAGTCAGATGAAAATAATGGTACTGAGATGCATGTCTGCACCCAGTGTTTGAAGGATCTAGAGAGTTGGTAGCATTTTGTAAATAGATCAATACTTGGACATAATAGTGAGCATAAAGTAGACAAGTTAGATGATCTCTTTAGAGATTTCAATAAAATAACAATCACAAACACCTTGCAATAACAAAGGCACTTCATACATTTTTTTTTTTTTTTTTTTTTTTACAGTGGAACTCCTCAGTTCCCTGATCAAATCCAACTGAAAAACTTTGGGAAATTCTAAGCCAGAATCAAAATATATTACACAGGGTTTCCAGAGAAGTTCAGGTTTTGAAAGAGGATAGGCAAAAAAAAAAAAAAAAAAAAAAAAAAAAAAAAAAAAAAAAAATGCATAACACAATGTTGAGATGGTTGTTGTGATAAAAAACAAACCAGAACCAACAAAATATTCATAACCAATTATTTTGTAATTAATGAAGGTGTTATTTTTCAATTGGCTTTGCATATACATTTTACTTATTGCAATAAAATCCCTATTTCATTATACACTTGCATCTTTTGAAAAATAAAATTCTCAATTTTAAACATGTTGTGTATATATATATATATATATATATATATTGTATATTTTGTTTTATTTAAATTTGCAAGGGCATTAAATGCTAAATTTAATTATCCTATATGTGAGAGAAAATGAACAGAAATCAACATTGCATGATGACAATTTCATGACTCAAGTGACCTTCAGATGTATTGAAAATAGCTTGAGACATCATACTGACAAACACCAAGCAATGTTGCTTTCTATATCCATACTGTATCTAAAAATGTGCTATCACCAATACTGAGCATTTCCCCCCTATAAATATAGCATATTTTAAATACACACACACACACATATATATATATAATGGGGAGCTGAAAAGCCCTGACATACAAACAAGGATGGGAGGGAGAGATTAAATAAACTGATACATGCCATTTGATCAGATTTTGGTAAGTGGGTCAGACCAACTTTTTTTTAGCACCACCAACAGGTAGAGAGACAAGATAGAGATAGACAGAGACAAGTTAGAGAGAGGGAAAAAGAAAGATATAGATAGACACATGCAAACACGAACATGAAAACGCTATCAGTTATTTGTTGATTCATTTGTATCAAATTTTCTTATCTTTGCCGATTTGCTCTCAACATTTCAGCCACTCACTGCTACAACCTTCTTCAAGTGTCTATCATATTTTTTTAACCTTCCAAGAAGATTATTCTTATTGCTCAACTTGTCATATCTGGTGTCATTCATAGGGAGTTTCAAAACTCATGATTGTCAGTCCTTCCTTATAAGACTGATCTGCCTCTTCATTGAAATTCCCTAGGAAGGACACTGAATGTGACAGGTAGACAAATGAGAACAGTATATTCCAGCTGAGTAAAGTAAAAGGTTTGGTTTGATTCACAAGAGATTTAAAAAACAAAAAGACCAATAAAAGAAATCAAATCTGATAAAAACAATTATGAAGAAAAAAAATGGTCAACACATTAGATTCTACCAAAAATAGTATGTTTTTTTGGTTAAAAAAAAAAAAAAAAAAAAAAAAAAAAAAATTCATGCCAGCATAATCCCAACTTATTTAAATCTGATTTATTTATATTAAATATTACAATAATTCTTTAATCCTTTGTTTGCTTGGATTAAAAGCAGTAAAACTGAATATGCAAGGAAGTATAGGGGTGATAAGAATGTGCTTTGGTTTAATCTGCTTAAATAACCTGAATACAGCTGTTTGCAAGTTTACAGCGCTTTGTAAAAGAAAGGCTTAAATTAAATGAGAATAGTAATCAGAATAAGAACAAAGAAATTTGAATAGAAAATAAATAAAATAGAATAAAATAATCCTATTCAGTAAAAAAAGAAAAAAAGACAAGGGATGATGATGGAGAGGAGGTTTCTAATTCAAATGATTTGTTTTATCTAAAGAAACACATGGCAGTTTTTTGTTCACAAATTGAGTCAAACAATTAACTACTTACCTCCACAAAGTTACAAACATTCCAAGTACAATAACCTCATGGATTAAAATGTTAGTTCATGAATTTGTTGGCATAGTAATTTAGAGTGTGCAATCCCTAGTCCAGGTAGTATAGGTTTAGATTCAGTGGAAAAGGACAAGCAATAACTGCACAGTTCAAACCAAGACCAGATATCATTAGCTATAGACAGCATGAGAACAATCTATTCCTGCACATTAAATAAAATTTAAGTTCAAAATTCCCTAAAGGTCATTCAGATTGACAGATTGGTTGGTTGATTCATTTTCTACAGTTTATCAACCCTTTGCAGGTTATTTAAAGTCATAAAATAATTTGGATTGTATTCTTTAGGGAGATAATAGTTTAGTGATACAAGTCTTACTAATTAACCCATAGCTGGGGGGAAGAAGAGGTAGATTCATGCCTTTTTCAAGGGTATTTATGCATAAGTTAATATTACAAACCGAAAGGGAATTGAAACTCAGCTCTCCAGTTAACAATTCCAAGCCATTATCTATTACACTAACTACACATTCAAGCTTAAAGGACCTGGTATTCTCAAGCGATCACCCATTACTTAGGTGATTGTATTGGAACCAGTGTTTCAAGATGTAGCCATAAGCAGACACCTGAAAAGGTGTCCAGTGGGGGTTATAATGGTCAAAATGTTATAATAAATATGTGGATATTAACCCAAATGTAAATAAACCTGGGTCTTTAGTATTTAACTGTTTTTAATTTTCCTTTACAAATAAAGTTAGACAGAGGTCATATATTGACCTAGGTATGCTTCTTTGACAACAATATCTGCAAAAGTCCTCAGAGATTTTCAATAACATTTTCTGAAAGAGCAGGTCATAGGTCAAAGAATAATTCATTTTGGGATGGAATCTCTCAAAAAACACTTTGAACAGTTTCAGATGTCTGTAATAAATGAGGACATTAGTTAAAATAAATCAGCATTAACAATTATTCCTCATCTCAAAAATTAAATACAATAAATCTATTTTATCATAACCAAGTGCAACAGAATTACAAATAAGATGAAACGGATTTAGAGCATTTTATACATAAGTACACAAATCCATTGACTGTGATAACTATATAAGATTATTAATCTATTACAAAAAATTAACTAATTCTATTGCTAATCATTCTTGCCTTCTAAATCCTTCATTAAACAATAGTAATTTCATCTACAAATCTTTTAGCTCTTTGGAGGATTGTACACCCTATGATATAGAAATATTAAATTTATACATCAACCATATAACTACCACTCTACCCTATAGGTTAACTTGCCATTTATCTGGTCAAAGTGACATTCATACTCATAGTAATGAACTTAGACTGTCAGGCAGATATTTTAAGTACTACTCATTAATGTATACAGAACAATGTTAATTGCAAAAACAAGATCAAATTCTTGAAGCCATTACCATAAAATTAAATGAAAAATCTTCAAGTTAAATAAGATTTTTTTTTGTTAGGGCACTCTTAATAGGTTTAATAACTGACAGATAAATTCTGCCAGGTTTCCTTCTGCATTATGTTACCTTTAAACACAATTTCCAATTTGAATTTAAAAATTACAGGCAAAAGTTTTCTTACATTTTAAGCTCTTATTTTGCTATTGGTCAGGAGTATGGAGAAATTGCTAAATCCTAAACATTTGGAAATATTTCATTTATGCAACAAATCAACTGTAAGGACAAAAATCAATTAGACAAAAAATAGTAGTCAAGGAAGGAAATTTGAGCTTTTCCCAAGGATTTGCTAGACTTTGATAATTTTTTTTTAAAGTTCACCCAATACAATATTTAAGAGCCACTCAAGCTAGAGGATGACATGAAGTGAAAACTGAGGATATGGAGGAAAGATAATGATTGCCTCTTAACTTGAAGAGGTTAAGATTGTAGCATTCAGGGAAGTATCAACATGGGAATCTGTTCCACAAAAGAGCAGTTCTTGGAAAAATACAGTCCGAGTGGTACTTTCTTTATGGGGGAAATGAGGGTGATTCAACTTCATATAAGTCTTAACTGTAAAAGGTCTGCTGGAACTATATAATAGAACTCATCTGAACATTTGCCATGGAAATAGCAATAGAATAACGATAGGCTTGCGATGTTGCATCTGTGGATAAGAGGCTGCAAAGTGGAAAATAAATCATCTTCCACAAGACCACATAAACAATTCTGATCTATCAAGGATAGAAATAGAGGGTTGAGCAGCTCCTTTTTTTTTTTTTTTAATTTAATCTGACTCTTGTACCACTTGAGGTCTGAAGTGAAACTGAGACTAAATAGATGTTCAATTTTGAGGACATTTTAATTGATTAATTTTTTAAATTGATTAATGTTTATATTTTCAAAATATTGTTATTAGTAAAGACAATTCCTCTTGAAATCTATTTTGCAAAGTAGTTTCAGTTTAATATAAATTTTTGACAACAGTGGGTAGAGATAGAGATAGCAGTAGAGGGAGAGGTAGGAGGGAGATATAGAGATAGATACAGAGGGAGGGGGAGATTAATACAATAAAATTCGTCACTTTGCCTAATTGATGTCATATTTAGCCCTTATGTCTTTTTCTCTCTCCTACCAAGGTGTAAGTCTCACATACCTGGAAGGTAATGGGTTTCAATGCTGCCTTACGACTTATTTGAAGGAGGCTTGAATTTAGTACTATCCTTTTCTCAGACAAGTTACCCTACCAAAGCTAATGAGCACAATCTGCCCTCTAGAAATAGAGCCTACATAGAGTGATACCCAAAGATATGAACAATTTTCAGGAATCATAGATATTTGGAGTATAATTTTGAGGGGATAAAACTCAATACAGCAGCTGCTTGTCAAGAAATCCTCCTTCATGCCATGTAACAACTCAAACAGCAAATCCTCCAATCATATGTGGCAGCTGTTTATATCTAGGAAGAGAAGTTGGTTGAGGTGTGACCAAAAATTTGCATAACATTCTCATATATAAACAATAATCAAGTTCTTTCTTTCTTTTCCAATGTAGGATACACATGTTACGCTGTCACTTGGTTTGATGAGGTAAGTCACCATTTTCTTTGCTACAATATTATCACAGTGACTTTTGCGCCCACCTGTTTATGAAATTGCTGTAGTTGTAATCCAAGGAAATTTCAAGGAGACAGTAAAAACTAGAAGCAACGATACATAAATTTTTGTGAAATTTCTCAAACTTATGTTTGCATGTATTTTCAAGAATATTCTTTTTATTCTTCAGAGCCTACCTCCTGCTGCAATTTATCTGGATGCCAGAGTTCTAAAGTTAATCTCTGGTCATTAGTATTCTATCTATAATACCAGTGATTTAGACACAATGTAATAATTTGGATAATTTTGTTTTAAAATATCTCACAAATTAGCAAATACAATGTGTGTATTTATGCGTGTAGAAGATAGACTGTAAAAAATTACAAAACAAGGAGCAAAGGCTTTTTCTATAAAATTATTAAATGCATTTATCTTCAGTAGATTATTTCTAAAGATGCAGGAAAAATGGTTGGTTTCCTGTATCACTCCAGTAATTACCAGACTCTTCATGCTATTCTCTACCTTTACAAGAGCCAGATCAGGCCAAAAATGGAGTACTGTCGTCATATTTTGGTGGGGACTGCCCAGTCCTCACTTACCAGTTAAGGATAGAATCAAAAAGTATCTCAGAATCCTTCTGGGTGACAAATTATTTTCTACCGTCCAACCTCTCTCTCACAGACAGGATCTGGCAGAGCCTCTCAGTGCTTTATCGCTACTTCCATGGAAAGTGCTCAAACTACATTCCTTGGTTCTGCCAGTTCTAACCTTCACAGCTAGGACCTGCCATGCCACATACATAGTAGCAAACCACCCATATTCCTCCTATATACCACTCAAATAGCTTCTTCCCATGAATCATTGCTCTGTAGAACCAACTCCCAAGAGGATGTTTCCCTGATCACTAAAATCTTAACCTTTTTATCTCTAAGGGTAACCATTTTCTTCCCCTGCTATCAGCATAAACTACCTCTTACTGTAAACCTCTACCTCAAGTGGCCCCTGAGCCTTGTACAGGGTGAACCTCACTGTAAAAAAAAAATAAATGAATAAAAAGGAAATATAATACCAATAAAAAGAAAATAAGTATTTAAAAATTATTTACTCCTCTGACAAGTAATAAGCAGTGGTTAATGAACATATTTCTCTCCAATACTAGACTGAATAAATACCACTTTAATGCCAAATAATTCTTGGCCAAGCAAAATAAATGCTTTAAAATTTATTTTTTAATCTTGATTTAGGATTAACAAGTGCCATTTGGACAGCATCAGAAACTTACAGCTTGTATCTCCATAATTATGTACAACCTAATGAACCACATACACACACAATTAGATAGATATCAATTAGTAAGCACTGCATGAACAGAGAAATAATGAGGCAGAGAACAAAGCAATAAAAAAAAGTACTTGTAGCCTGAGAGATTGCTAATTATAGTAAAAATAAAATTTTAATAAGAAAGCTATTTAAAAAAATAAAAAATATTCAATACAAGCCACTGCCTCAAGCAATGAGAAGAGCAGAAAAAACAATGGCTGATGAATAGGAAGAAAACTAAAGAGTTTATTTTAATCAAGTCTATTTCTGATGCATTTATTTTTATTGTTCTTTCTCTAGAAACCGATAGTTAAACTTAGTTTCATAATACAAACATAACTTTATTTAGCCACACTAAATTGGAACACTATCATTGTTGCTATTGCTTTCAATAATAATTTAAAAAAAAAAAAAAAAAAAAAAAAAAAGAGCAACCACAGATGAAAAATCATTATACAGTTCCAGATCAAGTTCCAGAGCCTAGAAACTTTTTGGCGAAACCCCTCCCGAACTGACCATGCCTTCAGGGATGTAACTGTACTCACCACACTTGGCCAATTGTTACTTGGTGAGGCTATTTAATCTATAGTTGGAGGTTTTGAATTCAGAGTTATCCTTCACCTAGAATGGTTGCCACTCAAGGCTGTATGACCCAGTCTGTCCTTTTATTTACCCATAACTGAAGTGAAAAGAAACGGATTCATACCTTTCCCAGGAGTATTTGCATCTAAGCGAATATAACAAACTCAACTGGAATTTGAACTCAGCTCTCCGATTCCTCAATCTATCATTAATCCACTGTACCTCCAATAATAATTATAAACATTTTGCAATAACAAAAAAAAAAAAAAAAAAAAAAAAAAAAAAAAGATGTCATTCTTCTAATAAAAAATAGTATTAAACCAAAACTGTGGTGAGTGTCCAAGAGGAAAAGATTGGAAGAAAGACAGAGAGTAAAACAGAGAGAGGGGGGGTATGGAGACAGTGTGATACAGAGTGGAATTGGAGATCAGTAGTTGTGACCTAACAATCTGTTGAGAACATTTCAGTAATTTTAAGAGATACCATGTCACTTTTTATAACTATTTGGGAATGTTTATGGCTTGTAAAGTACAAAATGTAGCATTCAAAAAATTATTAGTGAATTTGTGTAATTTACACATGTACTGATAGTTACTATTATTTATATAAATTCAGATATATTTGAATTTCTACAAAATTATTCTTTTATTTTAAGAAAAGAAATTAAATATAATTTACATGTTATGGAAACATGATGCTTGCTCATTTTGAGTGGAACCAAGCCTGCTTCATGTTGCTATAACAGATTTCCTCATTACTCAGTAATGAGAGCTGGTTCTTAAATATTACCCAATGGGTGAATCTATTATTGCAGACAAGAAAACAATGATGGAAAAAGTCATTGTTCATTAGCTATTTTATAGCTAATTCTTTTTATACAGAGGTTTCCTTTTTAGCAAAATCAATGAAATATAAAGATCACTAAAGACATAACAAAAATCGATAACCAGAACATTTTAATAATATAATGAAATACTTCATCAAAACAGTGGTTTCTAATCTCTACACATTTCAAAGAAAGATTGATCAATATTTGAATTATAGTAATCACAGAAAACCTTTCAAAGTATTATTGGCAGCAATAATCATTTCATATATAATAAAAAGGTTAATAGTTCTAAATAGAGAATAATAGCACTTTCACTTGTAAGTTGGAATATTCTTTAGTGTTGCCTAAATTGGTTAGAATAAAAAACAAAAAACCAGGACTAGAAGTACTTTGGTTTTCAGATTTTTTTTCTGATTTCAGAATACAGACTATTTAATTTGTATATAGCATCTATAAAATTAGGGCAGCTTGGGGATGGAACCCAGGCATGAACACAATATTCCCTTTACATTTCATAACACAGCTTATACATATACCCTAAAGGTAGTTTTATATAAAATTTAATAAATTTTGTGTACATACAGATAATGGTACTAATCATGTAATGCTCACACATATTTAAGTGGTGAAATTAAGATTTCATATAAAAATAATGTTTTGTACTTTCTGTACGTATACAGAAAAACATGATCACTACTTACAAAAAATATATAATTGCAACACCAAACACTACTTCCACATCAGGTGTGAGAAACTGGTAGGAAAAGGTACATCAGAGATGACATCAGTGATGACATCACTGTGAGAAGGAAAATGACGTTTTGATTAAAATGTTACAATACATACAGGTACAGTATTTGTATAAAAAACAAAATATGGATTTTGATTACAGTTAAATTTAACTGAAAAGAAATCAGCATTTTATTTGTAACGCTGCAATGCAATAATCATTCTACAGGTAGACATGTTGCTTTCTGAAATCTCCCACCTCCTGTTCCACCATCCATTCACACAAGCTCATCAGGTAGTTGGCTCACTTACTTCCACTATTTCTCTTGCCCTCAATATGCCCCATGAGGGTTATGTTTACCAAGACCACTTTCCCCATTAAGTGTCCAATGAATTTCAGCTATCTCTTCCCAATTATGAGTATAAGTGTTCTTTCTGTTACCATTTTCTTTAAGACTTCGTTATTGCTTACTCACTCTGTTCACAAAATTTTCAATATTGTTATGTGGAATAACATTTCATTATCTTTTACTTTCTTAATTCCTGTTCTTTTATTGTTTTTTTTTTTCTCTCTCTCTCTAAAGTGGTTTTCTTTTCTAGCAGAAAAGGTATGGCTGTTTGGAGTACCAGCTGTACTCTATCTTTTCAATCACAATCTGTGAGACAACTACAAAACTCCCAACATAAAGCACGACCACTTCACTTGTCAGCCTTCTGTTGCCCATCTGATGTCCTCTTACTCATGCTCATTTTATTGAATTGCCGAGGCTCGGAAATTTGCATAAGCCACAAATTTGTCTCACAAAATCTGAGTTACAATTTAAGAATAACTTGATCTTGTAACTTTTGGATCATCCATGTTTTCTGTCACATATTTTGCATGCAAGACATGTACAAGTAAGCTATTTTTATTTATTGCCTTACTGTGGGTAAAGTGGTTAAAAAAAAAAATCTGCTCTTCAAGGACAGTAGGCTCAATTGGTTAGAGGGTTGTTCAGCAAAAATTAAAATAAATTTTTAAAAAACTAAAATAAATAAAACGAAAAACTAAACCAAATAAAAAAAAACTAAAAATTAAAAAATATAAGGAAAAGACTGATATGAAAATCTATTTCTAGAAAGTTGTCTTCACAAATAGCAACTTATTTGATCTGTTGTTTAAGAAAAATTTATGCATAACTAATTACATCCATTTCAAACAATATTTACATTTGTTGTCTATGTTTAATCTGGCCTTAGTCTATTAAATGTGTTAAGTGAAAAGTCAGAAATAACAAAGATGACAATGTGGGATTGTACATGTTAATAAAACTGTGCAAAATTAGAGAAGTTAGTATGTATACACAAAAAAATCTACCAGCAAAGTAGAAAATGGGTTAATGAGAAGACATTCCATATTTTCTTTTTATTCATATGCTGTCCTAATAACAGCAGGGTACCAAGATTAAGCAAGAAGAAGGCAAGTCTTCATGGTAAGAAAAAGCAATACGTTTTATTTAAGGAAAAAAAAAAGGGGAAAAAAAGGAAAAAAAAAAAGGACTTTTTCACTGATATATGGATATATTTGTGCATGTACATATATGTCATCCCTGTTTCTTTTCACATTTAAAAGAACTAGCAAAAATTGTCTCATCATAAATGTCCCAATAAGATAAATAGTACATAATACCATCAATATTTAATGTAGTCAATTGAGAACATATACAAAAACAGTAATCCCCTTTCAAAAGAACTCACACTGTAAGAATAATATAGGCTACAGAAGAAAAAAAATGTACCATTTTAAGCATATTGTAATAGCTAGAGCATCAGGCTGTATAACAACTAAAAGGCTAAGTAGTCTTCTTTTTCTATGTGCCATGTCCCTTCAGGATGTTAGCAATCACGGCTCTCCACAATTTCCTGTCCTTGTAGCTCTTAATAAATTTTATCATTTTGTTATCTCTCTTATACCATGTTCCGCCATCCACTTAATAAAGCTTGCTAGGTAGGTTATGTGTTGTTTTCCTCTTTCCCTCTTGCCTTCAATATGTCTTGTGAATATCAAATTTTCCAAGCCAACATTTCTCCTTAGGCACCCTAAAACTTTCAACTATCTTTTTTTTCAAGTGTCTTCTTCATCTGTGAGGAGATTGTCCAACATTCACTGCCATATAGGTGGACTGAGATTACATAACAAATGAAAAGATTAAAAATTGACAAGTTTTTTTCCATTTCACTGAAGCAGACAGTAAACATATGGGAGCCTCATCACTTCTATCTTCTGTATACATGCTTTCTTTTTCTCACTAAAACCAAACAGTGCCTCCCATATACCTTTTTCTTCTGTCTTTTCTTGCAATCAGAACAGAAAGGTTCATTATTTATCTGAGGTAATGGCAAAGCATAACACATGTGCTAACAGAAGAACAAGCAGAATTATATGGTGTTAAATATATGAGAGAGAGTTTCCCCACCCTATACTCAATCATTTCACAATTAATAGGTGCAATTTTGGATGATTATAGATTAAAATTTTTTCTTCCTCAAAATCGACATCAGTAACTTTACTTCATTATTTTTACAACAGATTTATTTCTTTAATTTAGCATCCATTTGGCTTTGAGTGAAAAATAAATTTGATTAGCACATTTTTTTTTTAATCTTCTGTATTAAATATGAAATGCCTGATGTTTTCATTAGTATATGATAGTCACTATTTTTTTTTTTTTACAATATTTTTCTTCCCAGAAAAGGTCAAGTCAAGCTTGCTACTGGTAACATGTAACTCAGTACAACCTGCTACATGGACGTGTGGTTGGCATCTAAATCAGATACCTCATTAACTTTTCTGCTGGTGAAGAGAGTGGCATGTCACCCTGCAAGACAAAAACAAGACCTGTGAAAAAGTGGATGGGCTTCTTATGGTTAACACAGTTGACATGTGTATACACACACGCACACAAATACACAAAGGGAGGAGGGATAAACATAACACCAATACCTAATGTGTAAATTAATTACATTAAACTTAGTATAAAGATAACAAAAAATGAATAAAATTGCAGTCAATTGCCGAAACCTGACAAGTGAACTAAACAATTACAAAATCTACAAAACGCTGGAGTTGAGGTGCTAAATATAACACCAGTCAGCTACGGGAAAAATTTCATTTGTATTAATCATGTTTTATATATATATATATATATATATATATATATATGAATATAAGATATTGCACATTGAGTGCTGGTGTTGATAAAATAGTGCTCAATGTAATATAACAGAGCTATTAAGTATAAATAGCACTGGTAGCACGACTTGGAATTTCATGCACATCACAATCTTTAGGTGCCAAGACCTACCTTGTTATGTATGAGATTAATTCCAGTTCTGCCCATAAAAAAACAAAAGACACAGCTATGATGAGTGGTGGGGGGAGATTAAACAAGCTCCAAATAGCTAAACAGACATACAACAAATGCCTAACAACCTCCTACTGCTATGTCTACTACTACACCTCCATTTTTTTTGGGGTGGGGAGATAACTGATATTCTACACCTGTTTCCGGACCGCAGTTCTAAAAACAAAAACTTGTTAGAATTATGCAGGACTGGCTTCTTAATTCAAGGAATGAATTGAAAATTAAGAAATTATCACCAATATCATGGTGAGAATATTTTCTTTAAATGGGGTTAAAACTAGGTTGGGCTTAATGTAAATAGTTTACAAAATATAACTGAGATAAACAATAAAAACTTACCAGTATATAAAACAATTATTAGAAAAGAAAAAATGAATTATTTTAAAGTTGAAAGAAATAAATTATTCAAAAGTGAAATTAAAATTCATTACTTTTTCCTCAGTAAATTTTGTAATTTTTGTTAAAGACATTTTTTCAGGGTTGGGAGTGGGTCATTGCTTATTTTTTTTATTTATTTTTTCATTGAATTTGTAATATCAACCCTTAGAAAAAACTGAAATCTGCTCCACATTCTTCTATTTTTATTAATTCACCTGCAAAATCTTTTTCTGTGAAAATGTTTTGCTTTAGTAAAGATTATCATTGTAATGTAAGCACATAGTAGCCATTTTTTTTTTTTTTTTTACTACCATTTCCATAACAAAGAATAGAAATTGAAGAACACTCACACAACTCAGTAATTAAAAACATCTAACAACACTATTCATTGATGACTTGACCACTCAGCAGCTTAAAGAGTAAGCTCCTGTCATGTTTGGACATTTATAGTAGCAGATTTATTCAGTTACACAGTAGAGTGCCAATTAATAATGGATTAAAATTGTGTTCTATGTGCCAGATGTGTTTTCATTAGGCAAGCATAGTATTATGGCAGTAAGTGTTTTACATTCAATAAAGTAGTGTTCTTTCTTTAGAGAAATGCAAATGGCTGCTCTCAGAACAATGTAGCCCTTGTAATAAAGATGACTTGAAAACTGCTAGAAAGTCTGTTGCTTTCTTGAAGTTAAATAGTTATCTTTGCTCTTTATGTGCCAAAATAAGACATCTTCAAATTAAAACCTGAAAAGGTCAAGAACACACTACTTTATATGGGATTGTCCCCTCAAGAAACTAGCTTGAAAAACAGATATTTACATTATCCAGTACACTTTTGGTTCTGATTAGACAAGCCTGTCACTAACTTTAGCCAATTTTTGAAAGCATTGACACTTCCCAATATGTTCCTACTTGAGATACATAACTCATAAGCTGATGATGATAAAACAAAGCTCTTTTTCTCCATCTATTTTTTTTATAAACTAAATTAATTGTTAAAGCTTACTTTATCTAGATAGGATTTGAGATTCAATATTGGTCATTAATACAAGGGCTGATAAGAATCTTGTATGTTCCATATCCTGAAGGGACATGGACAATCATGGCTTTCTACAACTTCCTATACTTTGTAGCTCCAACGTTTGTCTCCTTACTATCCCTCCCAGCTCTTCTGCCATTCATTTACACAAGCTTGTTCGGTAATTTACCGTTTCTCTCTATCTCTTTTGCCTTCAATATCATGTGAGTGTCAGATTCTCTAGGCACTCTTTCTTCATAATGTGTCCTAGAAATTTCAGTTGTCTTTCAGTTTCTATTTTCCTTAAAACTTCCTTGTTTACATATTCTGTTCATAATATTCCCAACATCCTTCTACAGAACCACATTTATGCTATCTCAAGTCATAATTTATGAGGAAATTATTCAGCATTCAGTAACATACAAGACGATTAATATTATATAGCATTTCAGCACTCATTTCTTTATTTCTAATGAAACTGTTTATTAATACTTTTAGAAAGCATCTTTTGCAATTCCAATGTACCGTTGGATTTAAGCGTTACATTTTCCGTCATATGTTAAAAACATTGCCTAGATATTTGTAATTGTTAGATTTTGACATCACTGTAAAATAATCACAGCAATGGTAGTAGTAATTCTGATTTACTTTATTCTTGTACTAATGTGATACAAAAACAAAATCTACTCTACAACCACAAATTCACAACTCATATATTGGGCTGTTTCCCTTAACAACAGCCATTCACTGCCATTTTACAATTGATAGTTCTTTCTTCCTGTTTTCCTTTACAACTTTGTTTAGAATCTCTTACAGTTTCTCTTGTGTCTGCCATCAACCATGTCTATGAAGATAAGGATACTAGCCTGAATAATTCATCGAATATAATCTTTTAAACAATTTCATACAAAAAAGCATTTTTAATAGACCTTTACTTCAAAGCTTATTTCCTGTACAAATCTAGAGACTATAAATACCTATAATAAAAATTCTTACTTATATCTATTATTATTATGATTACTATTGAACTATACTCTTTACACTTTAAAATATTATAATAGCAAATACAAGAATTGAGATTCTGGTAATTTACAAACATTTTACATTAGATCTCAAAAGCCACTTAATTCTAAATGTGAAAAGAAATTAAACAATATCTGACCATACTGGCCCAAACATTGAAAAGTGGTGACTTGTCCCTTAGAGGAGGAGAAAAAAAGTGAATCACCATTGATTGTTAATTATGATGGTTTAAAGCATAAGAGGATAGACAACCATCAGCACTCAAAATATTTCTAAAGAGCTTAGATCATCAAAAGATAAAATGTGTTTAAAAAAAAAAAAAAAAAAAAAAAAAAAATACATACATACATATATATATATATATATATGTGTGTGTATAATTATTTATTTAAAAATTATAACATAAATATGTTATAAAATCACTACAAAAATAGCCATTTTGTTTCAACACCTTTGGTGTCTTATCAAGTGATGATGTTGAATGTAGATTGTAGAACGAAGGTTTTAAGGTTCAACTCAACTACCCCCACCCCCCTCGTAAGGGGAAACACTGTTACATGAGCTGAAATAACCAATCAAAAAACAAGTATATATATTATAGTGATGGGATGGGAATCAGAACTTTTGGGGCTATTAGAATCAGAAAATTTTTAACCTAGATTCTTTGAAAATTTTTTTTTTTTTTTCAGTTTAAAACTTAATTTTCCATTTCTGGTACTAATGATAAAAAGATATAAATATTTATTGATTTTAAACTATCAGTAAAAGTAAAATCTACAGATAATAATAACACCTAAGTTAAGTATGATGTAAATTTATTCTACTTGTGTGCAAAAAAAAAAAAAAAAAAATATGAATTGTATAAGTTTCTACTCAGTCCTCAAAGTTTTCATAAAAAGTTCATTAGTTTTAAGTCTGTTTCGGTTCAAAATAAATTTTTTATTTTTAATTTCTTTTTCAAACATTGTTAATTCACCTATTTAATATTATAAATTATTAATAATTATAATCAAAATTATTTAATATAAACATAAAATGAATTCACATTGTTCTGCCATTGTTGTAATATTATTAGGGTGTCTTATTTTTGAAGTGCTTGCTGAAATTGAATTGTCACCCCTAAATTTGTTCCATTCATTGAAAAATGCCACATATAAAATTTTAAGGAGATTGCATATTTAGAGGGCACCTTTGCTTGTCAAAAAAGTAGACCCTTTTTTATTTTACAATTAATAGCAAACCACTATTATTTGAATCTTTACAAATTATACACATTAGAAAACTAAAAACATTTTTTATCTGACAGTGAAAAATTGTAATTTTAACTGATTTTTATTATTTTCAGACCCCAATTATGGCAAGTGTATTCAATGCTAAGAAGAAAAATGTAGTTTGGAAGTTTAAGATTTCTGATGATAACCAAATTAAAGCAATATGTCAACTGTAGCTAGGTACTTAAGTGATTTACATAAAGAAATTGTTCTCTCTATTGTTTAAACTCTTACACAATTTTTTAAATCAAAAGAATATCTAACTTTATTCATAAGCTTCTGTATTCATTTTTCTAATAAATGTTTTATTAATAAAAGTACTTTGTTCAATAAGTTTCCCAAACCAACTGTAACTTCTAAAAATAAT
Source organism: Acanthosepion lycidas (assembly GCA_963932145.1). Classification (NCBI taxonomy): domain Eukaryota; kingdom Metazoa; phylum Mollusca; class Cephalopoda; order Sepiida; family Sepiidae; genus Acanthosepion; species Acanthosepion lycidas. The sequence goes on along the minus strand of OZ010593.1, from coordinate 47,485,932 downwards.
GAATTTTAATCATTGTAAATTCTCCCAGAATCGATAAAAATATTGGTATTGTCCCATAATATGATAAAATATAGTTTTAGGTTATGCCATAAAATAATAAAATAAATTAAACTATGAATGCACATAAACACAAGTAAATGCAATAATAATAGTCAATGACAATGAATAAATACAAAATACACTAAATAATCAATAATAAATAATGTGTAAAAAGTTAACACTATACAACAGCTACCAATAACTGCATTTGGATTCACAATTACTTCAACTCAATAGCCTCAAAGATAATTTGAAATATAACCATTACTGCCTAGCAAATAACCATTAGTATAATACAATAGACCTTGCTACTTATAATGCACCATTGACCAGCATATTATAGTGAACACTTATTTGAAACAGATGCTCTATGTTTATTTATTGAACAGTGTATATTATATCTATCAGGCTGCATATTCCAGAAATCCTAGTAAAGAAAATGTGTCCACTGCCAGGGATCAAAACTGCATCCCCTTTTGTACAACACTTTTTTAATAGGATTTCTCAAGAATGCACAGGCCAATAGGCGTAATACAGTTTAATAAATAAAAATGGAGTGTCTATTTCAAAGATGACTTATCCACTATAATAATGGTTAAAGTAATAAAAATGCCCAATTAAAAATAAATCCATTTTATTTCTTCAGAAAAAAAATTAGAATAAAATAATATGTGTTCCTTTACCTGGTGGCCAACCGATGCCAACATTGCAAAAATCCAGAAGAAAAAAAAAAAAATAAATAAAGAAAAATTACTATGTATCTTTCCTAGACACAGGTATTCTAGAATCCTTCCGCTCATTAGCTATAAAAGACACCACCTGTTGGCAATGGCAGGAACAAGTGTTGTGCGTACCAGAGGAGGGCAAACCTACCCAATGGGTATTGCTTCTGTCAGTGCCTAAACTTTTTGTAAACTTTACAGTTAACTGCATCTACTTGGCGATAAGCCACGACAACGGACTTTGTTGCAACTTCTAAACTACCAGCTGCATTCAGTCGCTATTGTCAGTCGACCATGGATAATGGCCTGTTACTATGAAAATGCGACTATATATATATATATATATATATATATATATATATATATATATATTATACACCCACACACAGGGTGCACTGGGTGAATTGTCGCCATTTTATATTTGTTTTTGATTTTGTTGACTGCACAGTATAGTAGGGTAAGTTGGGCACAGTCTATAAGAAAAAGATCACCATGATGCAATTCACTCCACTAGAAATTTGGAAACAGCATGCTGTACTGCTTGACTTTCATGCCAGAAGCTCAAATATGAACATTTCAAAGTGTTTGGGTATCAATCTTAGGACAGTGCAGAGGATTTGGAAAAAGTAAGATGAATCTAATGGTGATTATGAAGGTTTGTTGGTGAGGACCTCAGACTAAACACAGAGGCCTACATTAAGTGCCTTGAGGAGGTAGTGCTGCCCTGTGTCAAGGGTAGCTGCTAAAAGACTGTCTGGCAACAGGGCCTCATAAGGAGGAGAACCCAGTTGTGGCTGTCAGACAATTTATGCGACCATATTATCCCTTACATCTAGCCACCTAACTCCCCAGACTGCAACCCCCTTGATTATTATATGTGGGGTGATGTTGAGCAAGTCACCAACAAAACTCCTTTGTAACACCAAAGATGAACTGAAGGCAAGGATTATAGCAACATTCACCAACTTAAAAAAGAGACTGTCCACAAGTAGCAGGAGATTTTGAAGTTGCCTGGAAGCCAATGGTGATTTTATTGAATAAATTTACTCTTTAGTATTTCAAAATATTTTTGTATAATTTTGGTAAATATATATGTTAAAATGAGATGTCAGTGTTATTTTCATAATTTAGACAATTTATCCATCGCACCATATATATATATATATATATATATACACACACACACACACACACACAAAGATCTTTGTATAAAAAAAAAATCAAAGGTTGATTGCGAAAATAATATTCAATTATGGTTTAAGTTCAATTTAAAATCTTTATCAGTATAACACACATCAAGGTGTACTAAAATATTCTCACAGCCAAGTATATTTTCCAAAACCTAATTAAAACATTTTTTTTATCCATTGTGTATGTCACATTTATCAAAATGCACAGATACTACAGTGATCTTAAGCGTGAGTAGTGGAAAGTGACACATTGCTTATAGGCAGGTACAACACTGATCTTAGCGGAAGTGGAAAGAAAAGTAACTGAATCTGACCTTTTTCTATATGCTATACCCCCTTCAGGATGTAGGCAATCATGGCTCTCCACAATTTAGACTGACTTCATAATATTATTTACTCAAATGACATTATTACTATCAGTATTGTAAAAGGAAATTTGATAGCAGCCGATTCATTAAATGTAAATATATCTGAATGCACTCCTATCATTAACCAGCTAGAAACTACAGAAAAAAAAAACTGAAAGGAAACTGGTTTTAAAAATGAGCTAAATAGGGAACACAGACAAAGTTTTAATAATATTTGATGCACCAACAATACACAAATAACTATTTCCTGAATATGCCCAGATGAAACGGGTATGCATCTGTGTGTTTTTTATACTATCAAATAGGGTACTATCTGTTTTTTATACTATCAAATAGGGTACTATCTGTTTTTTATACTATCAAATAGGGTACTATCTGTTTTTTATACTATCAAATAGGGTACTATCTGTTTTTTATACTATCAAATAGGGTACTATCTGTTTTTTATACTATCAAATAGGGTACTATCTGTTTTTTATACTATCAAATAGGGTACTATCTTATATTACTGGAAATGCAGGCAGTATAACAGTGACTCAGAAAAAGAAGATGAATTCATTATGTTAACTTTCACATCATGACCCTTGGGAATAATATGGACCCATTTCTTCTGTGGGTGAATAAGCAATGCAGACTGGGCTCTCTTGCCTCGAGTTGGCAACCAGTCTAAGAGAAGCAGAAGATGAATTATAAATCAGCCTGAAGAGGAATGGACTCCATTAGGTTAGCTTACTTTAGACACACCACTGCTGTTATGGCTGCAGTATATGTGATACCCATACAATTCTAATGGTTTACAGGCCTCCTGATGTACACATGCATGTCTCACAATGGTGTCAATGATTGAAGAATGAATAATATGACAGTACCAAGACAGCTGATATGACAGAACCAAACAGATTTGGTATGTGGCTAAAAACTGCTTGAAAGCCCGATGCAAGGGTCATTAGAGGAGGTTTTCAGACAAAGTTATAACTGTTATGGAACCTTCTGGTTATATTCCAGAATTTCCTTATTAGCTAGGATCATTTGGCCAGTCCAAATCCCTGCCAGTCTCAGTCAGTCTATATATGTTGGATATAATATTTTCCTGGAAACCAGTTATCCAATTCTAGATCATCCATTAGGATACCAGAGGGGAAAAATGGAGAGAAATATTGAATAAATAGACATGGATATTCTAATTAGATCATGTTCTTTAAAATCTACCACAGAACAGGACTGACCAAATAATCAATAAACAAAGTCTGCACACAACACATTATTGTTTCAGAAATCTATGTTTTCTGTAGTTTTAAAAGCAGTGCAAAATGGGCTTTCTTGCCTTAAGGTGGCAACAAGTACAGAAGGAAAAGTGAATTCAAAATCAGCCTGAAGAGGGATGGGCTCAAACAGGTCATCTTGCTCAAGACACACCATTGTTGTTATGGCTGCAGTACATGTGAAGCCCTTACAATTCTAATGGCTTATTCATGACATACAAATGTACATATCACATCAGCATCAATGATTGAAGAATGAAGAGAAAATTATCCTAAGTGCCAATCAGTCTATATATGTTGGATATAATATTTTCTTGGAAACCAATTATTATCCATTAGGACATTAGAGGGGAAAAAATGAAGAGCAAAATATTAAATAGATATGGATATTCTAATGGTCAAATTCTCTCAAATCCACCACAGAAGACTGAGCAAATAATCAATGAACAAAAGCCAACACACAATGCAATATAATTTCAGACAAAAAGAAAAATATGCTACAAAAAGAGATTGTGGATATATACAAGAAAAGAGATTGTGGATATATATATATATATAAGAATAACACAATTATAGTTTTAGTTAGTCGCAGTGATGCAAAGTAAGACAAAAGAAAATGTCGGAAGATTGTTCTTGCTCTACTGTCCATGTTGAGGAATATCTTGTCTTTGATGGCATAGTAATTGTGAGTTCAATTCCTGAGACAGGTAGTACAGACCCAAAGGAAATAGAGAGAGTAATAACTAAGCAGTACTTAAAAAAAAAAAAAAAAAAAAAAAAAAAAAATATCCCTAGACATGAAGAGCCAAACAAGAACACTCCTCCTGTAGATTAAATAAAGGATTCAGTTTGAAATTCCCTGAAAGTTGCTCAGATTAACACAAACTTGAAGAAAGCCAGAAGGCACATCTGAAACACTATGATAATAACAATGATGAGGATATTAGTCTAAATGTAAATAATTCATCTTAACATTATTCACATTAACAAGACAAAAAAAAATAAAAAATAAAAAAATAAATATTCCTGTGTATAAAAGAAATAGTATAATATTCCAATTGAAAAATTGATTTTTATGGCTTATCAATCCTTTGTGAGTTATTTAAAGCCAAAACATATTTTGGATTGTAACAATTTTTTTTGAGTGAATATTGCAATAATTATTTTTCTTTCCTACTATTGGAATTTGAACTAGTTTCTCTGATTTCTCTTTCCAAGAAGTTATTCATTACACCACCTGCACATCTACCCAATTGAGAAAAGAATACACTGATGTGCTCATTAGAATTACTGGATAGGATTTAGCTTGTATTTTTAATGCAACTTTTAAAATGCAAACATTCTCGATAAATTTAGGAATCTGAGAATGGAACAAATTCCAAAAATAATCAGCATTCAGTTCAAAAGAAACTGTGGTAGGATTTTATTTCTATTTTATTCACATTATCATTAAAACATTGAATGGAAATGTGTAACTCTCTTGAAAGGAAGATAAAAATAGACAAATAAAATAAGCATAAAGCAGAGATAAGAACATAATACAGGAAATAAAACCAAAAAGGTTATCAAACCTCATTTGAGAAGAAACAGTGTATATTTTGTTTTGTTCATTTTATTCTCAATGTATTTAGTAGGACTTATCAAATGAAAACTTACTAATTTACCACAAGTCTTTTTCAGTCATGTTATTCTAAAGAGAATGTAAATAAGCAGTAAAACATTAACCAAATTCAAACTTGTCATTTACAAGTATTAACATTTCTGCTGTATAACATGTTTATACATTTTCAAGGGTCTGAAATGCTAGTCCCTAGCATTTGTATTATAAACTAATGAAACTTATGTAATATCAGTTCTCCAATATGGCAGTGAATGCTAGACATTAATGCAACCTGTTTGGTGATATATTTTTATATTCTGTGTTGAGGATGTCATTTAGTACTGAATAGTATAAAATCCAAGCCAAAATGGTAGCACCCATAAGAAATCAACATCAGCATTTTTGTTGTCATTTATTTCCAGTAAATGCAAATTTCCTAACTTTTTCCAAAACAAGCCAGTACAGCCTGGCAACACTTCTAACAATGAAAGTGTTAAATGAATAATTTGGATTAGTATCCTCTTATTTGTTATCTGATAACTATGAGTTAGGATCAAATATTGATAACTAAGTTTTGGCCAATCAATTCTACAATCTTTCTAAGGTATATACTATATCTAATAATATTTTTTTTTTATTTAATTTCTTTTCCTTGGCAATTAAAGATTTCTCTGAAGAAGTAAATGTTAATAAAAAATTAAATATTCAAAAATAATGTATGCATTTAAGAAACCCAACCAAAACAAAGGAAAGGATACTAACCTGAAATGATCCCATTAAAAAGTGAAATAGCAGTTATTTACAAATACCATATAGTATACAAGATCTAATCCTCCTCTCCATATTCAAATTTCATAAATTTGAAAAAAAAGCACAAAAAAAAAAAAAAAAAAAAAAAATTTGTTTGGAACATGTTCAAATGAGAAGAAACATGGATGAAGTGCTACTAACATTTAAAATAACACCCATTATAATTTTATTGACTTCTTCATATAGTAAACATTACTGGTAAGTTCAATCAATACACAAACTACTAGTAGATAAATATGATTTGACCATTGGGAATCTACTACCCTCACCAAATCATCTGCATTATATGCTGGCTATAACAGTCATCTTGGTAGGTGTTACTAATAATCTACCCATCTCCATTTGTGAATTAGTCCCACCACTTTCCTTCAGGCAACTCATATATATTGAATGCAATCAGTTCATTTGATGTGGTTTGTTCAGTTTCTTAACATCAATGGAAAGAGAAACAATATTATTAGGTTGGTGCAAAAATAATGATGTAATAATGTCGTTTTTTGACGTTAAAAAATACATCAAAAAACGACATTATTATGTCATTATTTTTGCACCAACTTAATAATTGGTGATAACTGGCATTTACATTCTATATAAAGGATTTGGTTTTTCTTCATGCAGGTCAAATTCAAAGTGGTGACTAGAATAGCTGAGGAAGGTAACAAAAATTGGTTCATATCTCAATCACCAAGACAGTTGAAAGCAAACAATGGATGTTTGGTACATAGCTAAAATCTGCTTGAAACTTCATGCAAGGGTGATTTATATGAGGATTTTAGACAAAGACATGAAACCTGGTTATGTTTCAGAATTTCCTTATTAAGTAGGATCATTTAGCTTGACCAAATTCCTGCTGGCCTCAATCAGATCACCTTGTTTACAGATGGTTTAAATGATCTTTTATTACCAAATATGGTCACTTCTACTACCTTTAAACACTTTCCTCTTCAGCTGTCCAGCTGCTTCCATATTTGGGAATAAATTCATAGTGGAAAGTAAAGAAAGAACCAGGAATGAAAACTCATTTGAACAGATCCAGATCTTTTTTCAGAGTCTTTACACACCTTGAACAATCCCCTCCCTGATTGACCACGTTCACAGGGGTGTAGCTTTACTCATGCTTGGACAATTGCAAATTACTGAGGCTATTTAACCCATAGTTTGAGTTTTTGAATTCAGAGTCATCCTTCTCCCAGACCAGTTGTCAGCCAAGGCTATAGGAGCTAGCTTGTCCTACTATTTACTGATAGCTAGGGATAGAGATAGATTCATACCTTTCCCAAGGGTATTTGCAAGTAGGTGAATGTAAGAAACTTGGCTATCCAATTCCTCTATCCAAACTGCTATCCATTACTATATCCACATTTTTATTTATTTCTTCTATTTTCTAAACTAAATTCCTGCCAAGTGAAGAAAACAAAAAAAAATTGTCTATCACTGCTACTTGCTTGTAAAATCCTACAACAGAGTTTTATCTTGCCACAACATCATGTAAAGAAGCTTTTACTAGTGCAATGTTGAATTTTTGTATGCAAATACTCACTGTATTCTTAAAAGATTTAATGCAATAGTCAGAAAGAGAGGAGGAGAGATAAGCAATGGGGGAGAGAAAAAAAGAAGCACTCTTGTGCAATGCAATCTCTACAGTTGCAAATTCCACAGCTTCTATGAATATAAAACAAGAAGTATCACTTTACATGATGTTAAGCAATGATTCTACAGCCGTGAGAAATGTCCCTTTATCTCAAACTGCACATGATAAGTACAAGATATGTAAGGAAAGTAAGTGCTTGTCTCAAATATATCAAGAAATTATTTTTTTTACTTAAATAAAAGACAAAATCATTTAAGACTAAAAGCACACTGTTCATGATTATTTGTAGCTTATAGCAGCAACAAGGATTTGAACTATTGTTATATTAGCCACTACTTTATCTGTTTGGAAATATATTTTTGTTTGTGGGAGGGAGAACAAGAAACCTCTTTCTTTCCTTACAGATTCTATGCTAGAAGAACTCTGGAAAACTGATCAACCAAAATATCAAGGTCTCAATAAAACTAATACAAAGAATGAATTCAATATTCTAAACAATTCTTGGAATGATAATGCACAACATTTTTTTTTTTTTTTGATTAATTATATCTTCATATGAAAATTTTCTCTTTTTCAAACTTATCCTTAAAACACTCCTTTAATTATCACATAAGGTATTTTTTAAAAATGCTATGTCCCTTCAGGATGGAGGCAATCATGTCCCTCTCCAGCTTCCTTTCTTTAATATCTAAACTTTAAATATCCATACCTGTTGTTGGGAAAATAATGCTGCGGCTTTTGCTACATTAAATTCAGAGTTGTCTTTCTCCTAGACTAGTTGTTCTGCTAAGGATAAAGAACCCAGTCTACACTACTATTTTCTCTATAGTTGGGAAAAGAAAGTTATTCATACCATTACCAATAAAGTGAATACAACAGCCTTGGCCAAAACTTGAACTCTGCTTGCAAATTTCATTTTCTGAGATGATCACTATTGTACCAGACACACATTTTGGTGAAGAGTCAGTAAAATAATACAATGAAATAGACACAGTATTCTAAAACAGGAGGCACAGGAAATGGAATTGACTAGAAAAGTTCAAATCCCTGACTCATCTGTGACATTTACTTTCATAGTAATATCTTTGGGAAGGACATGAATCCCCTCAGCTATGTATTTAATAACCATGTATACTGAGCTCTCTACCCTTTGTGTGGCAGCCAGTTTAAGAGGAGGACTTAATTCAAAATTATGGAGAAGGCAATGCGTAACCATTCCACTAACTTTTTCACAAGTCATGGCAATTCACAGCTAGAGAAAAGGAATCTGTGGAGAGACAAAATTGCCTAAAGAGTAACATGACATTAAAGACAGATTATATAATCTAAATTCATTGGTAATCATTTTACAAAAGAAATGCATTGAAAGCCAGTTAATGTTACTGACTGAGCTATTTATTTCATGTACAATATACCAGGCAGTGATGGATAGATTGATGTTTGAGAATGGATTTCATCTGTAGTTGATGTCAAGGATTTCTTACAAAAGTTTAATATAGATCAGCTTATTTAGACAACTAAAAGAGTATTAATCATCCATAGGCCTTATTCGCATTTACTAAAAAAGACAGGGATAATCAGTTCTATCTTAACACAGGATTTCCTTCTCTATTAAGTAGAAAATGCTCAAGACACTTAACTTACATTTTTTGGATTGTCTTTTACATTTTTTAATCTGAAATCTCTGCATAAAAAAATTCTAACATATTTAAACAAGGAAATGATAAATACACTTGATGCTAAAAATATTGAAGATTTCCCCAATTAGTAGAGAAAAAACTTCCTTTGTTGGACCAAATTTCAGTGTCACAGAAAGATTATTTAAGTGAGAACAATAAAATCAGATAGAATGTTTAAGGAGGTTACAAGAGATCATTAGGAAAATTTATATATCAAACAGAGGATACCAGTCAAGGTTTTCTTTTAAGTGCTGTGTACCTTCACGACGTGGCCTATCATAGCCCTCCACAACTTCCTATCCTCCTTAGTTCTAAGCAATGTTTCCTCACTTTTACTTTCTCCTCCCATTCCGTTCTACCATTTACACAAGATTGTTATTTAATTTACTTGCTATTTTCCTGTCCCTGTCTTCAATATATCCTGAGAGTGTTAGATTTTCCAAGCACACTTTCCTTATGTGTCCCAAAATTTCAACTGTCTTTCTGGCTCTAAGTACAAATGTCCTTTTTGTTCCTATTTTCCTGAAAAGTTCCTTATTATTCAAATGTCCTGTCAATGGTATTTTCAGCATTATTCTGTAGAATATTTTCCTTGGCTCGAGTCTTCATCTCTGAGGAAATTGTCATCATTCACTGCCATGGAGGAAGATTAATATTACATAGCAGTTCAGCACTTCTTTTCTTCAGACTCTTTACTATTTCAGCTCCTTTCACGTTTTTGTGTATTGTAGGCTTCCCCAGTGTTCACCAATATATTCATCACAGTCATACAATGTTTATTTATATAATGTATTAATGAATGTATACTAGTGGAAACATCAGTGTTTGCAGTCAATGGTAAATGTTAGTAAATAATATGCATATGCAGCATGAATTGGGAAATAAAAAATAAAATAAATTTTTGAAACCCTTATAAAATCAAGAAATTCAAAACATTAAGATCTTCAAATTGAGAATAGGTGTTTAAATGCATCACACAACTGATAGATTCATTTAACACAAGAATTTTCTTGCTTGTATTTATTTCTTATATATAATGTCATGACAAACACTGAATTCCAAAGTTGTTTTTTAATCATTTCACCCCAAGCAAGATGCAAGGGTTTATGGGTATGAAAAAAAGAAAAATTATTTGAGACAACAATAAGAGAAAAGGAATTAAGAATACAGAAAATAATAACTGACATTGCATTTAAATTTTTGAAGGTCAAACTTGACTGGAAAGCCAGAAGAGAGTTCCATAAGCAAGAAGTGCGAGAGAAGACACTCTTAGCATAGAATTTACAGTTACATCTAGCCATTTCAGCTGTAAAATGATGAGACCTAGCTACCAATTTAATACTGTGCTTAAATTCATAAAGTCAAGCTACCAAAGAGGAAAGCTCATCAGAACAATTACCATGAAAATATAGAAGAACCTAGCAGTATAACCTGTCTTCAACTAGGTCTTTCATTACTGGGAATTTTTACCGTTCAGTTGGAGCAGTTTAAGTTTAAAGTCAGCCCACCCAAAAATCAATATTGCTAACAATTGGGTGCAACTAATGCACATCCCCAAATGAGGATGGGGGTTAACAATTTGAATGGAGGGGGCTAAAAAGGGCCGATTTTGTGTTCTCAATCTTGTTTCAGCCTCACTCACAGCAACAGGTGAAGAGTCATTTCTCCTCAGCCATTGAGTCTTTTGATCATCATTGTCAGCCTTGCACACAGAAGCATTCAAGTATGCTCTTCTGGAAAGCCGATGGCTACATGGATCTTCAGGCTCAGTGGCTCTGATTGAAGCATTCTGAGAAGCATTTTGAGACAGGCAAACCAAACGTTCTAAAGACAATTCGTTATCTCTTATTTGCATGGTGGACCTGGTGGAAGTGGTTTTGCGTGTTAGGCAAATTCTTTTCTTTGGTGACATGTCTTAGGCAAGTTTTAATTGTCAAATGGAATGTGTGGGCTGTAAAGCTACAGGGATCACTAGGCTCGAATAATTTTAGGAAAGGTTGGAAAAATAAATGTTGAGTAATAAAAAGCAAGCTTATTGCTATGATGAATGCAATGTAAAAACTTTCAGGACAATAAAAAAATTTTAATTGGAAATGGCTATAAACGACAATGAAAGCAACACCTTAAAACTGCAGTAGTAGGCTTTGTACAACGGAAAAGGTAACCCCACTTGAGATTGAAAACTTGGCCAAAAGAAAGGGAATATGTAATTTAGACTCAAAACCAGCACTAAAGAATTATCTATCAAACAAAAAATTTTTTATCAAAATCACATGAAAACACAGAAACAACATCCGATCACACACACACACACACACACACACACACACACACACACACACATATATATTTTGAGAATTATCGATATAGATAATATTATTGTAATAATTTAAAGTATTTACTTTTATTAAAGTTTTTATGATAGATATATATCCAAGAACAGATAGTAAATAGTCAAATGTTGCTGAGAGTTATAATAGGCAGGAAGTAGTGGAGAGCCATTGTCACCAACAATTTGAAATCAAAACTGGCACTGAAGAATTATCTATCAAACAAAAAAAAATTTCATCAAAATTGGATGAAAACTGGAAACGCATAAACATCCGATCACACACACATATTTTACGAATTATAGATATAGATACAGGGAAACTACATTACACTGGTGGGGAAAATTAATTCAAGCTGAGATGCCAGATCAGGACCAATAATATTACAGGTTCTTTGTATTTTATCCTGAATCTCTAAATATATAGCAGAAGCACCAGATCATATGTGACAGCAATATTCAATGAATGGTAGATAAATATGTAAGCTAGATTCTGAAGAGAAAAAATTGTCTAGTATGATACAGTGAACCAATTTTCTTAGCAGCAGACTTAGCAATCAATTCAATATAATCTTTCTACTCCATGTCAGTGGAAAACGTTAGACCAAAAAGGAGAATAAGTTACTTTCTTGGAGGTTAGCATCAGCCATAAAGGTAAAAAAAAAAAAAAAAAAAAAAACAATTAAAAGAGAGCAGTTTCGTTCTGGAGGTGTTAAAATTAACAAGCCATTTCTGGCCTCCAGTTAACAAATTGTACGTCATTTTTTAGATAAGCTTATTAAAATATTTTTAAAATTATATAAAAAAAAAAAAAAAAAAAAAAAAAAATCATCCAATTTTTCCTTCTTGATAATGATCAAAAAATATTTATATCCAGACAGATTCTCTTATGAACAAAAAAAAGTTTGATTTAAGACCATAGACATTTTAAATTTTCAGCTATCTAAATACACCTTATGAGCAGATGTGGCAATGTTAGGCGTCTTTTGCAGTAATTGTTACATAAATGTGACATAACATGTAATGAATGACATTTCTCTGTGTGTGACATCTTTGATGATTTTTGAGGCCTGCCCTACTTAGACAGATGTGACCACATTTATTACACATTACATCAAATTTTGTAGCAACATTTCCAGGGAAATTAACAAGACCCTTACGAATAACACTTGAGTTTTACATGTGCGACATGATTCTGTTCAATGTCTGTCTTACTATTGTGCACTACTTTCCTTCAAGATAAACGACCTACAACCAGGTTTTCCCAATCATTTTGTATGATGGTGGCCTTCTTCAGTGTGTCCTTGAAGCAATCTTTATATCTCAGACAGCTGGTCTTTTTCCTTCAGCTAATTCACTTTATAGAAACTGCTTAGGGATACTATCATCCTAATTGCTGACGCTGAAGTACCAGAGACTCAATGCTGGTAGACTAACTGCATTCAAGTACACTCCTGAATGTGTTGCAGCTATAGCTCACTATAACCACTACTACAATATCTACCACAAGGAACAGAGTAATAGGACACTTGCTGCATTTAGATCTACCTGCAATCATTGCAAGAGAGTCCTAGAAAATGTAAAATGCAACTATGCACAAGCAGTCCAACCAAGGGGTCAAAATATTGCATCCCAGGAGTTCTGGAAAATCTCCAACCAAATTCTCAATAAAGGCAAAGCATTTTTAACTTCTGTTATAATGTGACACTGGTAGTATGAAATTAGGATTAAAAGGGTTCATGTGAAAACCCTGTATGGGAATCGGAGAACTAAAAGGGTTAAAAAAAAAAAAAAAAAAAAAAAGTTAAAATAATTAATGGTGAAAACAAATTGAAATATGGAGCAAAGGAAAAAGAAAAATTTTTTTTTACCTGATAAACTGAAGGGCAAATAGAATTGTTATGAATCCTCAAAGTCAGAATGGAAGCCGTCTAAAATATGTCCCAAGAAATGTGAAGATTCTTTGACATCAGAAAAATAATTTTTAAACACAAACATTTGTTATTGGAAAAATTATTGCTGTCAAAGAATGTATTGTTTTGAATAACTGACTGCTTTGTTTGAGGGTCAGTATTGTTTCTCCACAATTGGAGAAAATAATTAATATGAATATTAATTGTCAGTCAAAAGATGAATTGAGTTATTATAAATTGTGAAGCTGATGACATAAGTAGTCTAAAATATGGAATGAGGAATGTGAAAATTCTTTGACATCAGAAAAACAGAAATAATTTTTGAAGACAAAAGTTTGTTATCGGAAAAATTATTATTGTCGGAGAATTTATTGTTTTAAATAACTGGCTGCTTTGTTTGAGGGTCAGTGTTATTTCTCCAAGGTTGGGAGAAAATAATTGATATGAATATTGATGTCCTGAGGTGCAGTAGGAGTCAGGTGAAATACATATAAACAGAGTGCTTAACTGAAGCCAGCAGTTTGAGTCAAGAATCGACAAGAGATGCAAACAAAATGAGACAGCAGTGGACAAAGAAGCTGCTGAACCCCATGTGACCTGCTGCCAACATAATTCCCAACCAACCACCTTGTGATGTCGTTTGTAAGCCGCTCCAAGTTTTATAAAAATATTTAAATAAAGTGTCACAATAGGGAGTTTAATGAGAAGGATTAATTTTGTTGTATCGATGACTATATAAACCAATTGAAAATTAACCCAGCGACCTTCTTCGTTATTTTGTTATGTTATTTTTTTTGTTACCACTAGCAGAAGTGCTCTTTGTCCTTTTGTAGCATGGTTCTGCCATGGCCTGATCCAGCACTCATGTACAGATGAAATTCGATTTCACTGCTCTGTGATCAAGGAACACAACATGGGACAGAAGCAGATGAAGGAACAAAGTAGAAAGCAGATAACCATCAGCTGACCAAGGCAGTACTGACCAGCATGTGAACAAACCAGGATCGAGCCATGCCAGCTGTGTTATAATAAATGGTCTAGAGATTATCTCATCCTATTCAGATAAGCCTATGATATTTGCTTCTAATTCCAAGTTAGACAACAAAAGCCATCCTCTTCCTGACTCCCTCTCAGTAATATTTCCATCAATGCTCAGGAAGTCTCAAAACTTATCAAAAGCCCTGACTATGAAGGCTACTAGTCCAGATAAAATCTCAGTGGTTGCCCTTAAGAATATTAACCTTTAGTTATCCCCAATCTTAGCAAAACTGTTTAACTGTTGCCTGAAGAAGAAATCCTTCAAGTTTGTGGAAGGTGTCAAGGGTATACCCCCATTTTCAAGAATGTGGGTGAGCACCCTTCCCAACTCAGTATTGTGACATCAGCAATTTCTTTGAGGCTATAATCAACAAGAAGTTTGTTGATCATCTCACTCAGGACAACCTCTTGAGCAACAATATGGATTTTGATCAGCTTGATTCATTGATGATATCCTAATGGTCATCACTCATAGAATCAGTGACAAATACATCTCAAGAATGATCAAATTAGATATATCAAAAACCTTTAAAAAGGTGTAGCATAGAGCATTGCTATATAAACTCCAGGTATTGAATTGCTGGAAAAGTCTTAATTATCAAGTTCTTCCTAACAAGTAGGTTCATGACAATAATTGTTAATAGCCAGTCCTTCAACTCCAAGGCCCAACAGATCCATGCAGGTGTCCTCCAAGGCTCACTTTTTGGTTCAACTCTATTTTACATTAATGAACCATCTAAGAGTATATTTCAATTCACCTCTTTCCCCCTAATTATAGGTTAATTAGTAAGACTTGTATCACTAAAAAAATTATCTTAAAAAAATCTTATAATTTAAAAATATTTTCTGGTTTTAAATAACATGCAAAGGGTTGTTAAGCCATAGAAAATGACCCCATCAAATAACTTCTGCCCACAAACTAAAAAGTCAGGGATTAATTTGACACTGTATTGATATTATTAACTTCTAAATCAAAGACAAATCAATATTTTTTATTCTGACAAGAGTCACAGCCCAAGGAAGGTCTAAAGCAGTGATTCTTAACCATTTTTTGAGTCACAGACTCTCTTTAGACAGACAAGCAGATACTCACAGTCTGATTGGGTTTTCACAACGCTTGTATGTGCATTTCTTCATATCACACCCTCATGCACACTGCCCACACATCCCTTTTTCAGCCAGCCATGCTTGAAAGAAATTGCAGTCAATTAATCCTCACCAGTATATGAGAAGATAATCAAGCTGTGATAAACCGTGGGAAAATTATCACTTGTTCGTATGAAGTGACAAAAGATAGCAGTCATGCAAAGAATGATTACACATTTTTAAATGGTAAACATGGACCCAACAGCAAGTTAAGAGACGCTTAGCAGTTGGCACTGTAAGTAGTGGCTGGGTGCATTTTCTTTCACACATTGGTGGAATTTATTTATTTCAATGGAAAACCATTTATTGGGACAAATGCTGTATAGTGAATATAAATGTTAATTTTTATCTGATCCTCAGACACCCTGAAACCCATCCATGGATACCAGATTAAGAAGTTCTGGTCTTAAGAATGCTAATCTATAAAAATTTTCCTTTTTTTTTTTTTTTTTTTAACCTATGTAGTATCCTGGTCAGTTCTCTAGTCATTTTTTTTTTAAAGAAGCGTCTAGCATTCAGCAAGTAATTTTAGTTTAATTTAGTAATAATAGATATTTGGAACTATTTACTGAATACTGGAAAACAGACAAGACAAAAATTTTTGTTTGAGGATGAGTTTAATTTTCATTTCCTTTTACCTTTCTGAAAGAAAAGTTCAATTTAATTTTTAGGAATAAAAAGAATTTGAACAGCAAAGTGAACATTTAGTAAATTTTTCTATTTTGAATTCTATCCAATAACATCTGCTGACCAAAGAAAATGGTCTGGAGAGTTATTTTCAGACACAATGTTGAATAACCTTTACGGTTCTGAGATAGACATAAATAAGATCAGAACTGGATGCTACCTTTTCTCTAGGATGTAGGTTGAAAGCTTTTCACCCTCTATTTTATGTTTAAAACAAATTAATTTCACAAAATGAAATTAAATATACTGAATTGATTGTTAAATGAAAAGATATTTTAAGATTCTAAATATGAAGGAAAGATACATACAAAAATATCAAGTTAGTCTTTATAAAAAATGTACATTTAAAAATTTTTAAATTTTTCGAAATTAAAAATAAAAAAAAAAATAGATAAAAGAATCAGTTTTTACTATGATCCATAGAACATTTTTGGGGTTTGTTTTTTGAGAATTACTAATATATTTCACAAAACAATTATTGATGATAGATTTTTTTATTTACATTATTTATATGTGCATTATTTGTTCTTATCACATTATTTTGATTGTTGTAATCTTCGCCCTTCATCAGGTGCTTGCCAGATGGTACAACAGGTGAAACATTGTGATAGCAATAAAGATAAGGACAATAGTACACACAGGTAATGTAAATAATACTATATCTCCTGATCCTAGAAATTCAAACAGAAATTATTGAATCATTTTTTTTTCAACATAAAAATCATTATACAAGACAATAAAATCCACATGCATGTGTATGTGTGTGTGGTAGGAAAAAATACTCTATAACTGATCTAAAAGATTTCTTGCAGTCATGCAAGAAATTTTATAGATTGCTTGGCAACAGTTCTTATAAATTGTGGCATTTTCTTTGTGATCAATCACTGAATGCTCCTTATCTTGAACCAATACCCAATCAACCTTGAACAAAAATGCATGCCACTCAAAAGCATGTGTTTGATCTACCAAAAATCTGAAGAGGAATTTCAAGAGATTTACCAAGCTTCAAAATTTGATGCAAAAAGATCAATTTAACACAATCTTACAAAACCGCACATAATAACTAAACGCAAGTAAATAGAATGAATCCTAATGGCACAGTTTGCTATAACAGCAGCTTTTAAATACTTCTGAATTGAATCCTTTCGGATAACCCTCCCTCGGCTCATACTCCCAGTTTTGTAACAGGGAAACCACCTCCTGCAATTTTATTCATTCAATGCATCGACCCCATAAGTGTAGTGGATGGATTTTGTTGCTGATCTGCTTGCATCGACATCTTTAAGAAACTCAGAGAACAACAATTTTAAGGTGGTTTTCAGTTGGGAAGAACATAGCGGCAAGTTTTGAATATTCTTATAATCTGAAAGAAAAATATATAACTTACTTATAGTAGAATTACTAAACAAAGAGACAATACTTTAACAAATTTTGTTCAAGAATTACACCTAAAAAATGAGACAGAACTTGCGTTCTAACCTGATAAAAATGTGGCATATAAATTACTTGTATCTTTTGTTGTTAATGCCATTATCTTTTCATTCCAGACAGTTATACATTACTTTAGCAGGTGTGGTCTCGGTTACTGTGTTTTAGACAACATTACCTGTCTGCAATCACTCCTATACATATCTGTCACTTGCTGTTCATTTATTTATAGACAATAAGACAAAGAGCCAAAAAAATAATGAAGTTAGGTTTATTAATGTCTTTTACTCACACTTTGGAGAGTTTGCAGAACTACTCTTTCTACAAAAGTTGAAACAAAATTGTTCATTCCTCTGCTAGCAATATTTGTGCCATTTCAAAAACAAAGAATTATATTCCAATCAAACTTGCATACCAAAGTCAAGTGCACAGGTGCAGCTTTATATTTACATAGGATGGAATTCTTATATTTAGGTCTCTACTGGAGCAGGTTTACATTATTTGAAACATCTGGTTGCCTGCCCAAAGACCCCACTTGTTGATCTTCTCTTTACTATTGCAGTAATAGCAGCAGCATGACGAGAATTTTTCTTGTTGATTATTAAATGTCACAAGAGAAATTCATTTTTTTCATTCATTTTTTTGCATAATTTTGCTTATTCCGTTGCTTGTACTTTTTTCAAAACTTATGTAACATATTTTTGTTTACTTTTAGTGTTTTTTCATACCACTGTCCATGTTTCAAAAGCATGAAAATTTTAATTTCTTATTGCACACATATCAAAATGTAGCCAGGGTGATGTCACCCCTGAAATAATATTAATGATAATAAAGGAGGATATGCTGTAAAACAGGAAACACCAAGTGAAAGAGAGGCTTTTTGAATAACCAAGATTTTAATATGCTGTAAAGACTTTGAAATGTAAATGTTACAGAAAGTTAATTTAGAACACAAAATACAATCTTTTTGTAAGTGTATAAAGGATATCAGATTACTAATAGAATATTAATGGAACAATAATAATTTAGAAATTTTAAAAAAGAAATGGATTTTGACACTATAAGAATCAAAGTTAAAATTAAGGATGTTTTGATCTAGAATTTATTTTTAAACAAGAATCTCTAGTTTACAAAGAGCAGCAGAGTAATTAATAGCAAGGTGATAAACAATAGCATCTTGCTGTGAACCTTGGAAACCAATTGATGAATAAGTAAATTGTTTATTCTTGGAAGAGTGAAGTTGTGACTTTGGTAATATGTTGGTACGTTTGCACTAGAAAAACAGGCACATCACCAGTCTGGGACATAGAAGCCGATTCTCTTAATAAAGAGGCGAGCCAACCAGAAGAGAGAGAGTTTTTTGGGTTCATCTGTCTTCAAATGCAGTCAAACTGAGTGAAAAGATGACAGAGAAAAGGAAGTGTCCACTGTGTGTTGCTGAAGCTGAGGGCGAAAAAGTGAAATACTGCCACTAATATCTAAGTATTGCTACTCCTGCTACTACTAATACTACTAATACTACTACTATTACTGAGAACGGGAACATTGAGGGTTGTAGTAGTTGTACTAAGAACAGACCAAAAAGGGTTAAAACAAAGGACACATCTCTCCTTTACCAAAATTATTTGAAGTATTTGTGTTTGTTTGGTTATTGTTCACATACAAGAAACATTCAACCTTGTGCAACAAGAATTATTTTTCGTGTAGGTTTGCTTTTATTTATATATATATATATATATATATATATATATATATATATATATATATATATATAACTTTTGTCCTTTCAAATCAAATTGACTTGGTTATATTTATTTTTCTGTTAACCCAATTCTCACCTGACAAACACCCAGGTGGACCAACAGAGAGCTTCCGGATTTCTACGATCTGATGACCATTCTCCAGGATCAAAACAATCACAACATGGCTTCAAATTAACATTGGGAACCAGAGACTTGTGTCTAACCTGTAATACTAGACCATACCAGACCAACAGCCGGTCTTGTGGAGTGCATGGGTTCAGTGGGGAGGAAGATATGGTGTTAAAAAATAACAAAACCCATAATTATATAAAAGAAACAAATTACATTAAATAACTTTCACCAAAGGTATCTTAAAATGTTTATAAAATATTTAATAGACATACAAAATGATAGAGTGTGTGTGTGTGCGTGTATATGAGAGAGTAATACAAATAAAATTTGTCACTTAGAGGATTGATGTCATATTCAGAACCTCAACTTCAGAGTTTCATAGATAAACTTTCCTGTAATTCTTCAGGCAGTTACCACTTCAGGTTTCAGCAATTGACCAAATAATGTAATATACCAAATATATTTGGTACATTCTTTTCTAGTATGGACTATCTCTGTAACTGTTTAACACATGACATCACATTGGACTAATCTGAATTCCAGTATTCCCAAAAATAAAGAAAAAGAAAAAAAACACAATGTAGCCAATAAAAGGTCATATACTGTAGTGACAACCTTCAGTCTTTGATAATGACCTAGTCAACCAAAAGTACTTGAACTAAAACATCAGTTTTGGACAGAATATGCACAATTTTGCCCCAATGTATAGCATCTTATTCAAAAATCAGAAAAATACAATAAAAAAAAAATTAAACAGCTAGGCCTCGGTGGGTAAATGTAACCAAACTTGTATGGATGAATATTTGGCATGTAAATATACCTTATACCCTTCTAAGGTATATTTAAGCAGCAAGTATTCTTGTGTATGTATGTGTGTATATATATATATATATATATATATATATATATATATATATATATATATACTGCAAGGATTCATCCAAACAAGTTTTATTAAATTCCACCAATGTCTGTCTATTCAGCTTTTTATTATATCTTTCCACTTTCTGAATAAGGTGTTGTACATCAGGATTGAAATTACAAGTAAATTTCCCTAAGTTTACATTTTATGTTTTTTTTTTCTTGTTATATTCAAATACTTTCAATGTTCAGTCATTGTCAAAAATGATAAAATTTATATGACTAACTTCAGATATTTTAGATTGAAGTAGTTCAAATATAATTCCAACAAAGTGACATCATTTGTAACAGTTAAACAGAAAATCATGTATCAAATATCCATATGTCCTCTTTTTTCATTATTATTATTATTTATTATCATCATTATACAAATTTCAATATACAATCTCCTGTGGAGAAATATTTAACAATGTTGGTGGTTTCTTTTGTATTGTAATGGATTCTAATATAAATGAAGAATAAACATGACTAAATAAACAAAAAACAAAAAAGAAGAGCCAAAAAGAAAAGTATATCCTGCCTAAACTCAATGAAAACAGTGTTCAATAACCCACACCAGAAAACCAATCCAGAAAAAAAAGCAAGAACAGATTCCAATATTGTAAAGAGACACAGGATTTCACAAAGCAATTCTTTAGATACTTCAAAAAACAAGGGAGAACAAACTATTAGATGGAAAAGATAGCTATCCCATAAAGAGAAAAAGTAGAAAAAAATATTTAAAAAAATATGTAGTAACAAATGAGAAAACCAAGTCTTACCTCAGAAAAGAATTTGTGTTCTCTGTGATGTCTGTCAACAAAGAAAATCAGAATCAAGATCAGTGGGTCTCAAAACATGGTAATTGCTTGTGCTTCCCTATCAGTCTTGACCAATCACAACCTTTCTTATCCCAATAAAAGAACACTGCTTTGGACAACAGATAAGGTCTTTGTGGATGAAAATGGGTTACAAGTTGTGGAAATGGATTTCTGATCCTTTTTAATTTACGCCCTCTCCCCTCTGGAATTTTCTGAAATTGGACAAGCAAGACTGATTTATGACCTTTGGAATTATGATGCCAGATTTATGATCTTTGGATCTGAATAACCCAATTACTATTTCCCACAGAATTGCACACACAAAGCTGTGGAAGTGTGGCTGATCTCTTAAAAGATGACCATACTGATCTATAAAGTGGAAAGATCTAATAAAATGAAAAATCTCCAACAGAACAAAAAATCCTCAATTAGGCGTAGATGGCATTGTTCATATGTTTCCATTTTGTAAAAAGTTCACATCTTTTATTTAATAGCCCATCGTCATTACTTAATTCTAATACTGCCAATTACTCTGCTCTATACAATCTATATTTATCAGTGCTGTTTTTACATGCAAAAAGATTTTTTTTTTTCATTAACTTCAGTTTTTGTGAATTTTCCCAATTCTTCCTTAACTTTCCAGGAAGTTAAGGAAGGATAATCTGCTTAATAAACAGATTAGATTATCCTCATTCTACTTTTCATGCTTAGGGAAAGTAATTCTTATCAGTTAATCCTCACATCTTATTCAACTTTGTACCATTTGTTAGAGTATGAGAATTTCCAGCACTTTGAATGACAGGAGGGATTTTCCTTTGTTCTTCATGGATAAAGTAGGCAGTTGTATGTTGCAAGTCACAGGTCACGGATATGGAATTTTGACTTTTTATTTACATCCCCAGTATTTTTAATTTTGGCTTGTGAAAGAGATTTATAACATTTAAAATGACAACCCCAGACTTTTGATTTTGAGTCTAAACCCCCATTACTATTTGATTTCACCCCCCACCCACATATCATAGACAAAAAGAGTAAATGAATTATAATTGATCCATACAGGCTTTTATTTGAAGAAATTAATAATATTCTTTGTTTTCAGAGAATAAAATGTTCATTGAATAAAGAGAAAAATATACAATTTCAAATGATAGCTATAATTTGGATAGTAGCAGACAAGTATTTAAGTTAAAAGGAAATAAAGATCTGAACAGAGTTGAAAAAAAGAGAAAAAAATGCAAGAAAATAGAAAATGAAGAAAGTAGATCAATTAAGTCAACAAAACTGTAAAAGAGATTTTATTAAAAGGTTCAGAAATAGAAAGTTCAATTGATTCAGATGACTTACAAGTGCAACAAATAATGTCATTATTCACTAAGTGCTACTAATACTAATACACTTAATAGTTTGTTTTATGATTATAGCATGAACCTCAATATCAAGATCTGAATATTCTCTGTCAAATTAGGACTTAACAGAGTCATTATTAACATCAAAAGGGTCATAAAAATACATCTTCCATCTTAGTTCCTGTTCTTTTACTGGCCTCTCAATGTTTTTGTTTTTTTCTCAGATTCTTTCATACTCAGTGACCATTGTGTCTTAGTAGCTTTATCATCTTCCTTGACGTGAACTGATATATATATATATATATATATATATATATATATATATATGTATGTATGTATGTGTGTGTGTGTTCAAACATGACATGTGTGTTCATCACTGTGTGACAGCATTGAATACTAGTGTTGGTTATTCATGATTACTACGAAGCAGGAATTTATGCCAAAAGGAATGATACTTAATTTGGCAAAGTATTGGGAAACACTGGGTACAATGAAACAATGTAACTGCAGAATAAGTTCCAGAAGGAAAACTATCTTTTCCTTGCAGTGTGAATCATTATTTTCCGTCTTCTTAATATTTGTCCTTTTATTTTCCTCTCTCCTTAATAGTAGTTTTTCTCATGTACTCTGACAATTCTAGTGGCTTTATTGCCTTGCTTGGGATGACATGATTAAAAAACAAAACAAAAACAAAAAAAACAAAAAAAAACAAAAAAAAAAAAGAAAGGACTGAAGATCTTACTTCTGAAACAACTATTACAGAAAGAAAAAAAAAAAAAAATGTCAATAAAATTTATTCTTTGCCAGCGTCAACAAAATCAATATATTGTAAATATTTATTGTCTTACCACCAAAAGATTTCCTGAAATCCACCCCAGCCTGAAGGATATTTCATAATGAAACCTATTATTTTTTGTTTTTCTTTTTTGTTTTTTTTTTGTTTTTTACAATCAATAATTTGGTATCATTTTAATTTAATTTCTTCATCAGAAGGCTTCACAAAAATTTCATCCTCATTTTAAATAATCAAATGTGATTTTTAAATTTTTTGTTGTTTTTCTCTGAACTGTTTCAGATACTTGCATCAAATACTGTTGAGGATGTTACTGTACTTTGGGCAAGTACAAGAGTCTATTCTCCTTCAAAATTACTCCAAGATTCTTGGCAGGACTAAGGTCAAATGAATTTCCTTGCCAACTACTGAATCAAAAACTTTTCCAGTCATTGTGCAGCCTTTGAACATACCACATACAATCTGTTTCTTTACCAATCTCAAGCTATCAAGCTTCATTAAAAAAATAAATAAAAATGCTGGGGGGGAGGATACGTTTGGTAAGTACAACTTGCATAAAAAAAAATATCAGTTCTATCAAGAGGAATATAGCTAATCCTGTCAGTGAGAAACATCTAACAGCAAAAAAATTTTTTTTTAATAATTATTTGCTTTTATTATGAGACATTTTATATACATAGACCTACTGATGAGGTTAAAAAAGCTAATGCTTTAAATATCTGCATGCAATGTCTGGAAATTAAATATGTTATTTTTGATAAGCTGATAAGAATTTTTTAATTTTAAAACTAATAAAATTTTTTTTAGTTATCTGCAAGAGTCAGACAAAAATATGTGAAAATTGGCTACATTGAAGGGCGTACTTTAAACTGAAAATAATGGTTCCTATATAAAATTCATGGACAAAATGAGTACTGAAAAGTTTTCATCCTAACCATGAAATCTTTCAAATCAAAGAAAAAGAAGTTTAAAAAAATAAAAATGGACAAAATAATTTCTATTATGAATTTTGTCTAGATCATTTTAACAATTTTACTTCAAGAAATAAGAGGCAAATTATAAAATAAAAAGAAAAACTAAAAAAGAGGATAAAAGAATAGTCACAATTCTAAAAGCTAATAGACATTTAAAAGAATTAGAATAAAATATTTTACTCACATCACTCAGAAGGAACAAATGTCACTAAAAACATGAAGAAAACTGGTAACCAGGAAGGAAATTAGTACCAGATGATATTTTATAAGTTTTTTATGAAATTATGTAGACACTACCATGTAATATAGGTTTCACTTTCTATCCAAAATTAGAACATTCCTACAAAACCGTTGTAAACTAAAAAAAAAAAAAAAAAAAAAAAATGACTTTGCACAAGATTGTTGCAAAGCCTGCAGAAAATATGCCTTTAATTTTGAAAGGAGACATGATCTTCAGAGAAAAGTGTATGAAGTAGTCATGTATAGTGTTAAAAATTCAAGCAGACCACAAATGATGAATTTTAACCTTTGACATAAAGGTAAGAAAAAAAACAAACAAAAAAAAAAAAACTGTCTGCTATCCAGACAATAATGGTAAACTGAACAATTTATTTTCTTTATAAGCATATTTGGATTTAAATTTTTGTACAAGAATAGTACTTCAGTTGCTTCATAGTTCAGACTTATAAAAAAAAAAATTAAAAAAAAAACACACACACACTATATATATATATATATATATATATGTATGTTCACCCAATACAAGGCCCGAGACTTAATGTAGAGGTGGTGTACGAGCATAAAAAAGTCAACTGAAGTTCATAGGGTTATGTAGATAACAGTTAACCAAAAAGTCAAGATTGTAGTGATTGAGAAAACATCCTCCCAGCAGTCTGTTCCATGAAGCAGCACTTATTAAGAAATAGCTAACTGAGTGGAATTTCTTAAAACAATACAATGAATTCTTAAATACAGTATTATTATTTTTTTTTTTTTTTTTTTTTTTTTTTTTTGAGTTATTTTGGAAAAGTTGTTTCAAATTTAATCAAATTTGAGTACAGTTGCTCATAAAGGAGTTGCTTATTAAAAAAAATCATGTAGACTAAACTATGTACACTGATTCCAAATCTGTGTTCACAATTGCCCTTGAACATTTTTTTTTTTTTTTTTTAGTTGTGTGCACACACACACCTAGCATATTTATGTTCAAGGTAACTTCAAAAGTAAAAGGATACATTTACTTGATGGAATCTTTGACCAAATGTAAAGAAATACAGTTATAATATTCTATTTGATGCTATTGAGTTGGATTTGAACTTCTCTGAGCAGGTCAAGATCATCCTCCCACTAAACAGTGATTGGTTGGCTCCTCAAAGCTGAAGAAGAGACTTCAAGCAACAGAAATGTGGTTCTACAGAAAGATGCTGAGAATACCATGGATTGAACATGTAAGCAATGAATTTTTGGAGAAAATGGAAACAAAAAGGAAACTTGTAATTAACATTAGGAAGATGCAGTTGAAATTTCTGGGGCACATAATGAAAAAGGAGGGCTTAGAAAATCTGATACTCACTGGAAAGACTGAGAGAAGGACAGACAAAGGAAAGCAGCATGTAACATACTTGATGAACTTGAGTAAATGGATGGTAGAACAGAGTTCAGAAAAAAATAACAAAAAGCCAGAACTTATTAAGAGCTACAAGGGACAGGAAGATGTGTAGGACCATGATTGTCCACAACCTGAAGGGACATGGCACATAAAAAGAAGATTAAATACATTTGACATGAGTTATGTCTCCTATAGGAGACTAATAACAGCAACACTAATGTTTAGCTGCTTTATCTCAGTTGATGATGGCTGTTTTCCTGGAGTTATCAACCGGGTGGAGGTCGTCAGATAGGCTAAGACACATTGCTCTGATATTCCAGCTTGTTAGTAGCAAGATCAGTGCCTTTTTTCTTTGTGTTCTGTTTAGTGTAAGGGTTACAGTCTGCTTGTCCCATCCACCCCCCTTAAATCCAAGCAGCCATTGAAGCAAGTAGGCTTTAGTGGGTCAGAACCTAACTGGCTGTGTTAAGAACTTCCAACATCATTAATCTCGCAAGATTTGTTCAGACCAGGGGTTGGCAACCTTTTGGCAAGAGCAGGCCAGACAGCTATGCAGTGACTCAGAGGAGGACCATGATATCAAATGTACTATAATAAACAGTCTCAATCTTTGACTGCACAGTCCAGACCAGTTGCCTTGGTCTGGAGGAAACAAGAAAGTTAATGTTATATTATTAAAACAAAGTTCCTTATTTTACTGTAGAAATAACAGGATAACAAGCAATAAACAAAAAATGCAAATGCTTTACAACAAAATACAGTTAGAAAGTTACTTAATTAAGGAAACACTTGTTTCTCCTTATTGTTCAATAACTTCTCTACATCAGACGGGGGGGGTATTTATTGATGACAGGAGCAAAACATCATCCAAGTGGTCATCACCTAACCTTGTTCTTAAATGACTTAGTATATTTAATTCTGAAAAATTGTTCATCACAAGCATATGTGCTAACAATTTTCATCATTTTCAAATTATTCAATAGGCTTCCATATTTTCTGTTTGGCAAAACATATTTCTTGCAGAAGTCAGCAGTGGATTCAGAATTAAAATTTGATTTAAAAAATTCATTACATTCTAAGTTAATTAACTCCAACTGATATTTTTCGGCCACTTGCTCCACAAATTAATTAGATAATTAGTGTCCAAGGGTTAAGTTGATGTTCCAGACAGAATTCCTTCATGGGCTGGATGTGGCCCAGGGGCTGCCAAACCCTGGTTTACACAATGGTACTCACAATCCCAAAAATGGGAGCTACAAATTGAAGGTATCAAAATCAAATGACTACAACAGTTTGAATACCTGAAAAGTGATTTAACAAAGGATGGAAGATGAGACACCAAAATCCAAAAGCACATTGCAATAGATAAAAAAATGATATCTAATAAATAAATTATAAAGAAAAAGAAAATTTTATTAGAAATAAAGAAAATAGTGCTGAACTGCTATAAAATAACAATCCACCGATACAGCAGTAAATGCTGGACAATATCTTCACCAATAAAGAGACTTGAGGAAATACATGCTGAGAATACAATGGCTGGAGCATGCAAGTAACAAATAAATTTTAAGGAAAATGGAAAAAAAAAAAAAAAAAAAAGAAAAAGGTCAGTTATACATAAAATCAGGAAGCATTGAAATATATGGGACACAATGACAAAAGAAGGCCAGGAAAATTTGACACTCACAGGATACTGAAAGCAAGAGGGACAGAGGAAAGCAGCAAATAACTTCTAATAAGCTTGTGTAAATGGATGACAAAACAGGGAAAGAGATAATAATATACAAGCATTGCAAAGAGCTATGACAAACATGATGTTGCGAAAAGCCATGATCACACACACTTTGTTGCTGCCCTAATATTACAGCAGATTGATACTACAACTTTGAGATATAAAATCTAGAAGGAAAGAGAATAAATATGAAAGCTCATATACCAACCATTTCAGTTCTTTCTGGCTATGCTAGATACATACAATACTATTCACTACACAGGCGATTCTAATCTATATAGGGAACAAAGCTGAACAAAGAAGGAGTCCAATTGTGTGAAAATAATTGAAGAAAACAATATCACTAATACTTCCAAAAGTCATAGATTAAGCTGCTTTCTTTTTATTTTAATTTTTAATCATTTCACCCACAAGCAAGTCAATAAAGCCGCGAGATACAAGTGTTAGAGAATATGAAAAAAAGAAAAAAAAAAACTTAAAGGCAAGAGAACAATAAAAAAAATAGAATTAAAAAGACAGGATAACAACTAACATTGCATTTAAATTTTTGAAGATCAAAGTTGACTGGAAAACAAGAGAAGTTCCACCAGTGAGAAGTGTGAGAAAAGAAACAGAACTTACTGTTATATATAGCCAATTCAACTGTAAAATGATGAGACCTTGCTGCCAATCTAGTACTGCCCTTAAATTGATAAAGTCTAGGTACCATAGAGGAAATGTTAATTCTACTGAACTAATATTGTCTTGTCAAATTCATTAGTTTAATACATAGATAGCCATATTTCTTTTCGTTGAGGCAGGACTGGTATTAATCTTGCATAAAGTAAGGTAAATCTTGCCTGACAAAAGAATTGCCATGAGTTGAGGTAAGGATTTACAAGGCCAGTTTTCCTTCCTGACTCCCAACTTGGGCATTCATTGTAGTCCAAGTACACCAAGTGTTTTTATCAAGAAACCATCTTTAGGAATGTTGCCATTGATGGCTTGGGTCCTTATCTTAGCATATATATATATATATATATATATAGATGTGTGTGTGTGTGTGTGTGTGTTGGCCATTGGCTCCTATAAGAAGTTTATCCACTCTTTGACAGGTCTTGTTTTTTTGTCCTGCAGGTGACATGCCACCGTCCTCACCCACAGAAAAGCTAGTGGGGAGAACTGGTTTAGATGCCAACTGCCCATCCATGTGACAGGTAATACTGGGTTACGTGCTACCAGTAGCATGGCTAAGACTGACCTGACTATATGTGGAAAAGGAAAAATACATTATTTACATACAGATTATTATCTTCATCTTTATGCTATTATTACAAAGTTTCAGCTGTTGTGCCCTCCAGTCTTCATCAGGTGTTTGTTGATTCATGTTAACTCCCAGGGAATTTGAAAGCAAACATTATTTAAATTACAGTGTTAGACTGTTCTTGTGTCACTGACCAAGTCTAGGGATATCTCATTTAGTCCTTATTTAATATTGCTCAGACACTGAGTCCAGGTATAAACTACCTGGCCCAGAGATTGAACTCACAATTACTATGTCCCCAAACTCACAAACCAACAAATCCACTAGGCTACAATAGTACAGAAGTATATCTGTAATAACATTCTTCATTTATTTGGGACACAAAGCTGTTTAAGTGAATCAACATTGGATTTAAAAAAATAGGGAAAAAAAAAAAAAAAGAAAAGAAAAAAAAAAAAGCCGTTATCCATTACACTATCTGCATCGTCAAAATAATTAACAAAATAGAACAATTATAACAAGATACTGCAATAAGTTAACTCATGGTTAAAAAGTTCATTCTTCCCATAATTCTTACCAATATATAATTTTTATATTTCTCATTATTCATTCAAATATTTTAAGTCCCCCCCACCTCTCCAATAAAGGAAGCACTTTATGCCTTCTTGTTAGCATATCTGAATTGTCAACATCAGTATTCTTGGGTCTTGGAACCAACTGTTTATACCAAGGGTATACCAAGGCCACATCTATAGTTATAGCATATGTAAATATAAATAACCGTCACAATAATACAAGAGGGCTCCTATTAATAATGCACCATTGACCAGCATATATAAATCATTGAATCAAAACACATTGCCTAAAGATTACCTTGAAGCATGAAACAAACTGTTGCTGCTTGGTGTTGACCTCAGTGTCCACTTTTATCTATTATACAGGATATGCCAAAATATTAACTATTTCAGTGAAATATTATTGTTATTTTTAAAACTTACTTTTATTTCTGTTAATCATATTTATCTGTTAGAAGTGTATAAATTTCTAATTTTGTTTTTAGTATATAATTTTTATAACCTTTTCTGATTTTATTTTCATACACTTTCAGAACCCTATTAATAATGAATACACGATGCATCTTTGTATGGGGTTTCATAAAACAAAGGTTTATTGCCAAAAGATAAATAGTTTAGCTCAGCTTAATGATAGATTTGAAATTTGCAAGGATACAGATAGAGCTCATGTTGAAATTTTTAATAAAGATTTATAAATCTATTTGTTAAATATCAAAGAAGGAAATTACTGGAAAGTAATTGAAACTCACCTGAAGCGAGCTGAATGTGTAATGCTCCTCATGCCAATGACACTTCCACCGAGCTTCACTACGGCATATGGCTTCACTAAATTTGATGTGTTCCTCTCGAATTTTAAACTGGGGTCATCAGGAGAGAATGTGCACCGTTTCATAATTAAGTAACAAACATAAAATTTGGTCATTTTAAAAAAATTTTTTTTAAATTTGCCTTATTTGATTGCAATAGTTAATTCTGGGACCCCTGTCATCTCATATATATATAATAAAATATAGTTTTAAGTTATCCTATACTTATTGGCTAAAAGTGGTCAATATCTGGTATAGAATGTGTGAAAAAGACATGAGGACACTGATGCCAACAGAGTGGCAGGTCTTTCATGTTTGACAGTACAAATGACTTGACATTTAGAGCTGATATCAGTGTACTCATATTTCTTTATATACCTTCAAATAAAACAAATGGGGGACGAACACTCAGATTTTGATGGAATATATAAAAGTTTGCCAGTCAATTCGTTTGCATGCAGTTTATCAGTTCAAGACTTTTGGCTCTATATACACACACAAGGAATTTTTTTTTTTTTGCCAAAACAATTTACTGAAATTTTTTTCTGTTTTTGCTTAATATAAGAAATTTTTTAATTTCCTTCACTTATTTAGGTCACCAATAAAATACAGACTTACTTAGACCACCAAACTGCTTAATCATCATTGAAGAAACCAAAATGGCTTCTTAGTTGGTCATTGCTGACTCACTCACTGTTTAGTCAGCCTCAATCACTAACTTCCTGCTGCATATCTGTTGTGAGTAACCTTTTAGAGTCTTCGTGTAATTGTGCTTCATTTAGTTCATACAAAATTCCAAGCAATTTAAAAATATGAAGCTATTAATTACTTACTGAAGAAATTGCTCTTCAAAAACACTTAAAAAAATAAAATAAATAAAAACCACATTCTAACACAAATCCATACTAGCTATCCAAAAGTAAGGAGACTGCTCAAATGAAGTACTTCCATCATTAATAATCATTAAGGATTACAATAGATCAGTATACTATTAAATATATATAAAAAAAAAAAAATATCTAAACATTTACTAATTTTTTATTTTATTTTTTTGTGGTTGCTTAATATTGGAGTATTTAGTATTCCCAAGTAGTAACCCATGTAGGTACTGACCCTGACCAGGCTAAACATTGCTTAACAAGAACCAGTGTTTCAACATTATATAGATGTAACCCCCTATTATTTTGAAATGATGAAATGAGGAAAAAATTTCTTCCCTATTTTTTCAAATTTACACTAAAACAAGGATTGCTAAATTTAACTACAATTTTATTTTCTTTTAATCATTTCACCCCAAGCAAGGCAATAAAGCCACTAAGACATAAGGGGTTACTAGGAGTGAAAGAGAATGAGTAGACTTTAGTGAAGAAAAAGGACAATAAAAGAACAGAGTTCAGGAAGACAGAGGATGACAACTGGTGCCACTTTTAAATTTTTAAAGATTGTAGTTGGCAGACACCAGAAAAGAGTTCCACAGACAAAAGAAGAAACTATTAAAATAGAACATATCTAGCTAGTTCAACAGTAAAATGGTGAGCCCTAGTTGCCAATCTAGTGTTCTTTCATGTGCCATGTCCTTCAAGAACATAGGCGATCATGTCTTTCCACATCTTCCTGTCTCTTAATAAGTTTTGTTTTTTTGTTATTTCTCCCAAACTTTTTTCTATCATCCACTTGCTCAAGATTATCAAGTATATTATGGGCTGCTTTCCTCTCTTTCCCCAAATCCGTCCCGTGAGTATCGGATTTTCCAAGTCCTCCTTCCTCAATATGCCCCAGAAATTTCAACTGCCTCTTACTGATGTTAAGTATAAGTTTCCTTTTTGTTTTCATTCTCTCCAAAACCTCAATGTTACTCACATGTTCAGTCCATGGCATCCTCAGCATCTTTCTGCAAAACCACATTTATGTTGCTTCAAGTCTTCATCTTTGAAAAGATTGTCCAGCATTCACTGCCATACAGGAGGACAGATATCACATAACAGATCAGTACCCTTTTCTTTGTCTCTAACAAAAATTTTCTGTCTCTTCATATTCTGCTTAGCTTTTGGAATGCACCTTTGGTCATCCCAATACATATTCTGATCTCAGTCTCGCATTTTTCCCCAAAACTTTGTTGTTGCTCACATGAGTAGTAAACTTAAATTCGTGCAGTCAAGGCACCAAAGAGGAAAACTATTATAATAGAACCTACAGTCACACCTAGTTATTTCAACAGTAAAATGGTGAGACCTAGTTCCCAATATAGTCATTTGCTTAAATTCATGCAGTCAAGGCACTAAAGAGGAAACCTCATCAGAACAATTGCCATGAAAATATTTC
Organism: Acanthosepion lycidas; assembly: GCA_963932145.1. Taxonomy (NCBI): domain Eukaryota; kingdom Metazoa; phylum Mollusca; class Cephalopoda; order Sepiida; family Sepiidae; genus Acanthosepion; species Acanthosepion lycidas. Next base: position 47,453,135 of record OZ010593.1, on the reverse strand, counting down.
TAGAAATGACAGAAGTTGAACTGGGCTAAATTCAAAAGTCCAGTGCCATTAAATGCTTTAATTATTAGTTGCTCAAGTTAATTTAGAACTATCCCCAAAAGTCAAAATATTCAAAATTTCATAGCATTGAGCTTTCAAAAGTATCCTCATCTGGAAATACTGAATTAAAACTGAAAATTATTAAAATTATTTTTCTACTTCAAATATTAATTATTGTATCTCGATTAACAGAAATCTCCAAGTCATTTTTTTTCCCACTCCACAGCCTGTTTTCAATTCCCAACCTATGTTGTAATGTATACATTAAAGAGTCCCTACCTTCCTACCATGTTATTTCAGTAATCTACAATTACAAATGTCAGTGTGATGCTAAATATATTGGCAGAACTAATAAAAACTTAGAGACAAGGATTGATCAGCACATACCAGGCTAAAATCTGTCAAAAGAGGTTGGAAAACTTGCATATGCTTGTGAATAATTAAATTTCTGCAATTGCAGAACATTTAATAATTCAGATTGTGCTTCATCTTTCAGCAGGGATTTATTCACCTTAATTTATATTAAGTCTAAGCAGCCTTCCCTCTTTAAACAGAAGGAATAGCTGCTGCATCTAAATGTAATCTGTCTGTGATTCATACTGATGATTCCATGGTATTTTTTTTTTCATTCCCTTTTTTAATCATTGTGCACATATGTTTTTTTATTTTCAGTCGGCTAACTAAAGAGCAATGAACAATAACCAGTTAGCCCCTTTTAGCTATTACATTTTTTTGATCCATCACTTTATGTTGAGTGTGATGGACACAGATAGCCTAAACAAGCATACACGCATATATTAAGGTTAATTTCCGCCTAGCAACAGAAGAGGTCACGTGGAAGTCTTGTGACATTTTGGGAAAGCAAGTCAAGAGGTTGACTGACCCAATTACCCGTAGCAACAAATGTCTAGACAGAAGCTAGACAGGGGACTGATGTAAGCTGGAATTCGCGCCAAAACTCAAGACACGTGAGAGTTAAAAATTTACTTGGGAGTCAGTTGCTGTCTTGTCTTTGAAGGAGCAGGACTCGAAATCGAAGCACTGATAATTTATGAACGGAAAGATAAGACTCATTTGATAATGATGGAACTTGTCCGATTCATCCCAGGCAACTCCGGACAAGAAATATAAGAACAAGTATTTCTGTTCGATAACCCCAAATTGAAGACGCAGAGAAATTTGTACGCTGAGAATACAGCCTGCATTTGAAGGAAAGAGAAAACCAGAGAGGAAGAAAATATATATCTGTTACAAGCTGAACTGTGTAAAGAAAAAGAAAAAAGAAAAAAGAAAACCAGAGAGGAAGAAAGTATATACCTCTGTTACAAGTTGAATTGGGTAAAGAAGAAGAAAAAGAAAAAGGAAAACCAGAGAGGAAGAAAGTGTATATCTCTGTTACAAGCTGAATTGTGTAAAGAAGAAGAAAGAAAGAAAACCAAAGAGAGGAAAGTGTATATCCCTGTTGCAGTGAGTCGGGTTGGAAACTGAACTGTATACAAAAGAAGAAAGAAGGAAAGAAAAATGGAAAAACAGAGAGAGGAAGAAAGCGTATATCTCTGTTACAGCCGGACAGTGTGTGAAATCGTATTTGTGTCAAGAAAAGAAAAAGGACAATGATAAAAAAAGAGAACTGAATATAAAGATAAGTAATCATATATTTTGGACCCGTATTAGAAAGATACACATACATCCATAAAGATTATCTTCTTACAAACACCTTTCCACATGTCAAAATAATAATTGTAACTCCTATCCCATCTCTTTTGTGTATGCGTCGATTTCTGCATTTGTAGTTATTCATACTTATATTTTTGTCCGTTCGGGTTCAGTCAAATCTATTTGGAGTTAGGCAAATTTTGATATCCCAACATAAGTCTTGAGATCTGGTCGTCAGATGTTTTACTCGTGCTTATATTTTCTTTTATTTTAATATTTTGTATATCTGTACATATTAAAGTTCTTATATCAAAATTCACTAAGCCTTATCGCTCATCCTTGAATTGTGGATCAGTATCCGCGTTGAAACTGAAGCGGACCTGGGAAAAGATTACTGTTCGATTATCCTAATCAAACAGTGTTCTTAAAATATTTTTTTGTTTACCAATTGTCCATTATCACGATCTGGGAGAGATAGCCTGTATCTCTCCACAGGCGTGAGAATGTATATATCTTCTGGTCGGCGTATGATCGCCTTATAAACCCATTTGTCGACTAGGGCATATGACATGAGTAAATTTTTTTTTTTTTTCTTGCTCTTCCTTCTTCTCATATATTTATATATATATATATATATATATATATATATATATATATATATGTATGTGTGTGTGTGTGTGTGTGTGTGTGTGTGTGTGCATTTTTTTAAGCCATAATAAATAGAAACTTTTACATGAAAAAAATCTCCACAGGTACATATTATAATGATCTAATGCTTGTGTTTTTTATTGTAAAACATCAAAACTACATTGTCTAGCTTATAAATACATAGCATTTCTATGAGTTTCCTTACAAAGAACATAAGAGGAATAAACAGGGGATAATCCTTGATCTCTGTCATAATGGCATACCAGTGATGGTACTTTCATAATAATAACAATAAATCTTGGTGATAACTAATACTTGCAAATAATTCTAATTCCATAAATAATAAGTGAAGTGACATCAAGCAGAGGCAGCATTTAAAGTCTTTTTTCCCCTCCTTATTGAAGACATTATGAATAAGCTAAAGTTCTCTGCATGCTGCCTGCTGTGTAAATAGTTCTTTGACACACTATTTCAGAAATGACTGATTCAGGAGGGCATATACAAACAAAACCTAATGAACAGTAAGTTTTTCCAAACAAGTAGTTTGACAAAACAACTACAAACTTTGTTTTCAATGTATATTTAATTTGATAATTAAAAAAAAAAAAAAAAAAAGAAAATTATATATATATATATATATATATATATAAAAAACAGTATTTAAATAAATATATGCTCGTCTGCTTGTTTGTAAAAGACCTAACACTAGAAGTATTCTAACAACATGCACGCTGACTACCAAATTCAGAAAATATAAGAACGCTTTGGGTTTTTTTTTAATCTGGATATTAGGTTTTAAAATTGGTATTTTCCATTCTCTAATATATTCTTGGATATGCAGGTGGTGTACTGGCTACTAGAGTGGAAAATGGAATTGGCAGACAGAGTTCAAATTCTTGCTGAGGTTGTTGGATTCACTTCACATTATTGTTGTTGGGAAAATATAAACAATCTCTTTTCTTCCTAACTATATGTAGAACAATAAAGCAGACTGGGCTTTCTAGCCTTGGTAAAATCAACTCTGAATGTTCCCAAAAACATACATAATAAATTGGATACTAAAGCAAAAGGGAAGTTGTAGAGAGTTATGATCAACTATATCCTGAAGGTACATGGTATAAAAAAAAAAAAAAAAGAAGCAAAAGGTTCATTTAATAACTACATCCCTCAGGAAAACTAGAAAATTTTATGTTTGGATTTTAGCACTGATTTCATTTGAACCAGATATCTGTCAACAAGATTTTGATTTTAATCATTGCCCTCTTACTTATATCACTATTCTTCTATACCCAAATAGTACAAAAAATGAATAAAATTAACAGAATATTTATTGCAATTGAATAAAAAATTAAAAAAAAAAAAAATTTTACCTAAGATTTCATCAAGTTTTGCCAATCAGTTTGTATATTGTCCAGTTAAAAATAAGTTTTTCAATAGTAAGGAATTAATTATATATATATATATATATATATATATATATATATATATATATAATTCCATAACAATTCATTTTCTTTATCATGCATTCTTGGGACAGTTAGTGGAGTGGTTTCCAATTGCTTTCTCAATGGTTTGGAATTCAGTTTTCCTTCTTTTAGACTCGCTGTCACCTAAAACTAGAGAGTTCAGTCTACCCTACTATTTAACCAATAATATGGTGGGGAGTAAGAAGAGATTAATTTGTGCCTTTTCTATGAGCATTTGTTCAAAAATGAACATAAAAGCCTAGACTAATATCCATTGTATAGTAAGCATTACTAACAAAATAAGGCTATTATTAATGTAAATGCAAAGAAAATTATTTTACAGTAAAAATGCATTGAAAATACAGAAGTCAGGAATTAATTGTTATTATTGCTAACAGAATACAGTTATTTTATGGAAAAAAATATATTAAGAGAATTTGGTTGATGTATTTGTTTCTCAAAGCAGCAGCAACAGTAACTTATTTACAATCAATATTGATTAGTATTATTACTGTTCAGCACTGAAAATACAGAAGAACAATGTATTTTTGGTAACTTTCTTTTACTGCCACATGCTTGCCTCTTGTAAGCATTTGATACTAACCACTAGTCATTGAAATTCTGGTGGTAAATGTCAAAATGAAAACTAAAACACAAGTAACTAGATCATAGCCTTCAGGACCTCAAGTTCAATGTTCTAACTCCAGAGCTACTACCCAAGATTAAAATTTTATAGATTTCTCCAGATTAATTTTTTAATGTAACCAGAGACACAAATCTCTTTTGTTATTTGAGTATTGATTAGGAAGAGCTGCAAATCAATATTTTTTATATACAAAACAAAGTATTAGTGAATAATCAAAAACTTATGACCATTCAACAGTAAATAGATAAGTCCAATATTTCTGAATACTCTCGCATTTCCAGACACTGCAGTGACTGCTTAGTGGTTAAAAAAATTGAACTAGACATCTTAAGATTTATAGTTTAATTACTAGTACCTCATAGCTAAGATTAAGTTCACTAAAAGAACATTATTGACATCAAAATAAATGCTCCCTCATGATTCAAAGTTATTTTTCATTGCATTTATTGATTTATTTTCTACAACTTATCAAACCAAACATCTACAGGTTATTTAAATACAAATATTACTAATTAACCTAAGGAAGAGAAGAAGTCAATTCATAATTATTCCCACAGTTGTGCATAAGTGAATATAATTAACCAAAATGGAATTGGAACTTGGCTCCCCAATTAACAATTCCAAGCCATTATCCATTACACCACCTGCACATTCAAGCTTAAAACACCTGTTATTCCCAAGTGGGCATCCATCTAGGTGCTGACCAGGCTTAACTTCAGTCATAATACAGAAACTGGTGTTTCAATGTGATATGGCCATAAGCCCTGAATTTATTGAAGTTTAGAAATAAGAACATCACAAAAAAAACAAAACAAACTAGTAATGCTGTTAAAAATTTTAAAGCAACTTAATGTTAATATTCTACAGATTATTCAAACTAGTATCCTCATTTTTGTTGTTTTTATCATTTCACCTAATATGTTCATTGGCCTTAATTCTTTCTTTCTAATACCATAGCCCTTCAGGATGTAAGCGACCATAGATCTTCTCAGCTTCCTTTTTTATCTTTTTAATTTCTGTAAATTGGCATAACTTCTTGGTAAAGATATTGAAATGATTTCCTATTAATTTCTCAAGTTTTGAATTCAACATTGTCCTTCTAAATTGGCTGACACTGAAATCTAGAGAACCCAGTCCACCCTGCTATTTAACTGGAAAGGAGATGAGATAGATTCGCAAAGGCATTAGGACAAAAGAATAGATTAGGCAAAAAATATAGTCTTGGATTTGCCACAATGATAACAATTACCCAAATTTATTTTGTAATCTTTTTTTTTGTGGGGAGCTTTTTGTAAAACTATCAGCAAAAACTAGAATTAGAGAGAGAGAGAGAGAGAAAATAGATTATAGAATAAACTATATACCCAATAAGTGCTCAAGACTGCATCTGCTAAAATGACATACAAATAAAAGATAAGGATGTTAGTTCTAAGAATTCATGAAAAAAAAAAAAAAAAAAAAAAAAAAAAAAGATATTCCCAATTTTTCTAGAAAAATAGACAAATTGGTGACAAGATGTAGCAACAGCAAAAGAACCCTTTAATGTCTACTTTTTATATGAGGCAAACAAATTTTGTAAAAATGAGTTTTAATTACCAAAACAATTTTTAAAACAACATTTCAGCCATTATTATGCTGAAACTTTACATATACAATATTTTGCTAAAAAAAAAATAAAAAAAAAATAAAAAAATAAATAAATAAATATTTCAATAAAGAAATCTTTATTGATCAGTAAACAATACAGTCTGTCTGAAATTAATATGCAAATCAAATAAACCTCAATAACTCAAAAAGTTCTAAACCAATATTTGTCAAATTTAAACTTGATTTACCCTTAGTAAAATATTTAACTAAATTATCTGTCATTTTTAATGGTTAGTTTTTGAAATATTTGGAATTTACAAAAATGGACTGACTGAAGTTAATATGCAAATTAGCTTAAGACTTCCGAAATTTAATAAAAACATTTTTTCTTTTTGTCCATAATATAAGTTGAGAACATGAAGTAAAGGAAAAGGCTTTAAGCACTTGCTTCCTTGAGATGAATGTAAATTAAAATGAGTTATAGTGAAATAGCCACTTTTGACCAGCACTCAGATCTTTGAAAAGGCTGGAACTGAAGGAGTCAAGAAGGACAAAAGGTGTAGAAATACTTTGTGAATCAGGATCTGTAAAAAAAATCTCCTAAGCAACCTTCTCTCACTAAAGTAAATATTTTAAAGCATCAAAACTGGGCCAAGAAATACATGAAAATTGACTTTTCTAATGTAATTTTCACAGACAAATCTCAAATGACATTTGATGGATGGCCAAAAGATGGTTTTTATCCAATTCAGATGTGCCTGTGGCTAAAAGAAGACAACAAGGAAGTGGTAGTGTTATATGTGCTGGAATTGTCAACCAAATCATTATTGGATCATTCAAAATTGATGAAGGAGTTAAACTAGGTACCTTCAGGAGATTGCTAAAAAGAGTATAACATGACAAAAAAGACACCAAACTTGACAAAAACAAAACTTTATCATCTAAATATTTGTTATTATTAAGAGGAAAGATCAAAGTATTTTGGGGTATTTTTTACATTTTTTAATCGTTCCTAGCACATCCAAAATTTTCATTAAAAATCTTTTTTTTTTTAGTCAGCAAAATTGACAGATAATAGATCATGTCAGCCATTTTTTTCCAATTTATAAAAAAAATGAAAATCTCAGTTTGAAATTCTTTTAAAAATCAATTATAATTTTTTTCAAAACTTTTTTTAAGAAAATCAAAAATTACAATGTTTATTTAAAATATTTTGAACCAAGCTTAACTGTGCCGAAAAGACGTAGTTTGAATATAAAACAAAACATGTCATAACCTTTCATGTCACTTGACAAAGTGACGAAAGACATTCATGACATTTTGATAGCTTACGTGAAGATAATTCCTTCTGCGGAAGGAGAGATGTGATGTTATTTAGATTTAAGTGAACAAATTATTTACCTCGTTATTTTTTAGGAAAACTTTCAGTGCTCTAATTTTTTTATTTTTTTGTACTTAGCGTTCACCTTTAGATTTACAATGTTTCATGGAAAATATATTATAAAGAAATTAAAATAAGATTGTTGAGAGTGAGGTTAAATTTCATAAGAAAGGTATCTAATTAATTTATAGGTACCCTTCTTATGAAAGGTTATCAGAAATGTACATAAAATACAAATTTAAATTTCATAAGATGATACTGATATTTGTAGGTACCCTTCTCAGTTGAAATTGAAAAATCAAACTTCTCCACACGTGTTTCACAAAAATAAATCTATATCTCAAAAGAACATTTATGAAACTGAATGTGGTTTTTAACTAATCTTATAATATTTTAACAACTTAAATGTAAAAATCTATTATAATTAAAGAAATAACAAATAATTGTATTAAAAATTCAGTATTCAAAATTGAGTTGTATTTTTAATACAATTATTAATTATTTGGTTTTGCCTAATAACTTCATTATAGTGTGTATTTATATATAACAAAGCTTACCCGTGAATTCTTTGAGCATAAAAGATTTACAAGAGAGAAGATAATGGAATGGCCATCATCAAGTCCTGATCTGAATGAGGATCTATGCTCAATTGTGAAGATGAAATTATATGAGGGTGGCAAACAAAAAACTATCATGTCAGAAATTGAACCTGCTAAAGTAAAAAAAAAAAATTAAATCAATGGATAATAGATTACTAGCAGTTATAAACAAGAAGGATCACTATATTAAAATGTAAAGGATTGAAAGACTTATTATATATATTTGTTATTTGTTCTATTATAGGTGTTTTCAATATTTTATGATTTTATTACCTTTTTACTGAAGTAAAATGTTGGTTTTGCCTAATAACTTCAAACAGCAGTTTTTTTAGAATACATCAAATAACTTCAATAAATCATTGATACTACCTAAAATTTTAACTCAGACTTTGTTTTGACATCTAAGTTGATTGTTTAAAATTTAACAATTTTGTTGATTTTACTATTTTTAAACTACAATTCTCCATTACAGTAAAATCGACCTTGCTAAACGAAATGCTCCTCTGTGGCTAATTCGGTAAATGACGGTTCCGTATAGGATACAGGTTCAATTCCTGTCAAAGGACACATTTTCTATGAAAATTTCTGAGGCCGGTAAATGTCATTAATACTGTTTATTATAAACAGAACATTTACTTAAATATTTGTATCTATAAAAAGAATGTATAAACATAAAAAATGTCATATATTATAGTAAAGCATCAAGTGAAGAAAAAGAATTCAATATAAAATGCAAGACAAAAAATACTGGAAAATATTTTACTGTGTTTGAGACTAACTTGCTTACCTTTGCTCTGTAGGAATCTTAAAGAATCCGACAGTAGGGTGTGAAGACAATGCCACTTTGGCAGGTGCTACCTCTTGCCTCAAATAGATGTAAAGCAGGTGTGCTCAACAACAAAGTAAAAATAAATATTGTATTTTTTTACATGTTATATTGTACTTTTTTTTCTTTTTTTTTCTTTTAAATCAAATTTTGAACCTAAAAAAATCTTCACATTATATACAGAGTGGAGCAAAAGTACGTATGCAGCTGTTTAACTATTTATATACTGACGTGATATTTTTTTTTAACATGGTAGTGCCACGATTCAGAACCAGAGCTTATTTTGCCAAACTTTTTTTCAGCAATACGGGGTACCTCCTCATTATGCTTTGGCAAAAAGGAGCTACCTTGACCAAACCTTCCCATGAATGAGGTGTAAGCATTGAATGACCACCACCTTTACTTGACTTAACACCAATAAACTAAGTGGGGGGGGGGGCATAGTAAAGAATAAGATTTATAAGAAAAATCCCCACACAGTAAACAAATTAAAGGAGTTCATCTTGGAAGCATTTGACATTGATGTAGATCAGAATGTGTGTCATACTGTGAGTCACAGTGTTCTGGAGAGGTACGAGGAATTTTACAAGATTGAAAGAGGACATTTCAAGTACTTATGAGATTAAGCAGTGTTAAACAAATGTAATTGTAATAAATAGATGTAAATATAATAAAATGTAAAAAAACTGTAAACTACTTTTAGCCCACCCTGTATAAGATTAAAATTTTGACAGAACTGAAAGAAAATATGCACCATGCTACCATAGCAACAGTATTTTCTAAAAGCAAAGATAAATTAGAAATTTTCAACATTTGTAGATACCAATGTAAATTAATAAAATTAAAGCAGCTTTTGAATTTTCTTGTTATTTTTTGTTTAGGATTTTTTTTTTTTTTTTTTTTTGAAAGGCTTTTAATTTTTCATGAATTTCTCTAAAATCTAATGAATACCTGACTTCATTTTTATGGTTTATCAACCTTTTGCAGGTTATTTATAGTCAGAAAATTTTTTTTTTTTTAGATTGTAAAAATTTTTGGGAGATAATGATTTACTGTTAAGTCCTATTAATTACATCATAGCTGGGGAGAAGATTCATACCATTCCCCAAGGGTATTTGTGCATAAGTGAATATAACAAGCCTGACTGAAATCTGAACAGCTCCCCAATTTTCAATTCTAAGCTGTTATTCATTACACCCCCACAAATCCAAGTTTACAGGACCTGGTATTCCCAAGTGGTCACCAATCTAAGTACTGACCGGGCTCAGCATTGCTTAACTTTGGTGATCATATGAGAACTGGTGTTTGAATGTGACATAGCCATAAGTTTTAAAACCTAGAGATAAAATATGATCAATAAAAATAGCTACAAGAGTTGGCCAGTTTTATGGTATAAAAACAAATACTATAGCCACTACAGATGTTCTATTGATAATTATACTAATAAGAGACTGAAGTTATTAGATGACAATAATCCCATGTGATCAAAAATGCTTTTAAAAGGAATTGAAATTTGTTTATAGTAACTAATCTCAATCCTGTTGTCCAAATTGCAGATTTTTGCTCTGAAAATGATTATTCTATTATAATTCTATTTGTTCCACTCTGCCAATATCTTATAAATAATGGACTATTCCATCTTGATCACAACAAATGACGGAAAAGACATCAGAAACATTGTTGAGAGAGAGAATAGAGGCAATAATGCTCACATATTTAACATCCACTTCAGAGAAAATGGAAAACCTTATAAATTTTGAATCTTTTCATTTGTACCTTCTTCCTTCTTTAAATAATGACCTGCATTCATACTTATGATTGTTATTACCATATTTAATTCAAGTTGTTAAATATTTAACAATACAAGATGGAATTCCTATGGGAATTTTATAGCTGTGAAACTCATAAGGAGCTTATTTATTCATTGAATATTATGATACACCAGAAAATCCAAATAAGGAAACCATGAAATTTTCACAAGTACAGCTAGGGAATATTAGTTAAATAATATTTTTCTTCAAATGAAAAGTAGTTTTCTGTACAGACTGGGGTGGGGGAGAGTCAAGCAACAACAAAGTCATGAGCCACCTGTTTAACAAGTTTGAAGAAAAAAAGAAAAATTTTTTTTAAATGTTTCATTATCAATGCATTGTTTGAAACATTCTTTTCAAAGAGGAAAACCCGTTTCATAACGTCATAACTTTATATATAATTCTTATAAAACTCATGGATAAGGTTCAAAGTACAAATAGAAATTGAGAAATTGCAGTTGGAAATCCTTATAAAAAATCAAGGATAACTTCACATTGAGATTAAAACATGAAAATGCTCACAAACAAATCAAGTGATTATGCAATTCTTTTTAAAAGTAGGTAATAGCTAATCTGAAGTTGAAAGGCAGGTGACAATTGTAGTTTAATGCAAGCCAATCAGGTGACAAGGCTAGGAGACATGTTAAATCCTGAAAAGCCCAATCAGCTTTTATTTTAAACCATGCAACAGTCAGTGTTTTCTAGTTACATTTTCTTAAAACATAAAAAATAAAAAAAATTATGAAAGTTTTCATGAATAACAGTGTTGATGTGATTTATTTTTTATAATTTCCAAATTTCTGTATAGAAAAGCAAATGCACAGAAGAGGAAAGGAAATAACATTTAACTGTCAGGAAATTCTATTCTTTTATAAGGCCTGTGCAGAAAGAGTTCAGATATTTTGAGAACCAGTTGTGCAGCCTTGATACAACTTTGAGAGAACCTTACTGCACTGTACATGTATGAACAGACAATTTCCTTTAAGGTTATTCATCCAACAGTCATTGAGCAAGCTTGTGTATTGTAGGACTTGTATTCACAGTAAATATGCATCAAATCAGGCACAAAATTTCAATATTATCCAGGAAAACTATTTGAAAGATTATGAAAGCTTGTTGGAGGATTCAAAGAGTTAAGCCCAGATAAAATTTAGGTACTAATGCTTAACCTTATTAAAATCCATTAAATCTTAAATCTCATGAAAAAGTTGCACAAACATGACCGTCAAATGAACATACCCCCCCACAACAAAAATATATCTTAATTTTTCAATTAATTATAAAAATAAAGTGAAGAAAAAAAAAGGAAAAAATTTATATCCTTAAATTGAATATATTTTAACAGTATGTTGCTCCTTGAAGCATCTTGTTCACGATGGATTTGTGAATCTTTTACACAGTGGTCACCATTTTTTGCCTCTTTCCTCTTCAAGAACCATGCATGCAGATATACCACCAACTTTATCTAGATTTATTTTCAAACAAATACTCCAAAAAATGAATCCTAGTAAATAGTAAATTCATAAATCTGAGAATTGTCAAGTAATCATTTATAGCCAAATCATTAATGTATAGTACCTGTATCATTAGAAAAAAGTTTAAATCATCAATTGATGATACCCACATATCTCCAATGAAACCAAGTAATGATACCCATTGTTTAAGGGTCAAGAGCAATCCTGGTCCCAGATGACCTTAAATTATTTAATACATACAAACACCATCAAAAGAATTCCAGATAAAAGTCCTATTTAACCTATAGATGGGGAGATGGATTCATATCGTTGCCCAAGGGGATTTGTAAGTAAATATTATGTTGGTGCAAAAATAATGTCGTTTTCTCACATATGTTACTATGTGAGAAAACAACATTATTTTTGCATCAACCTAATATAATGAACTCAGCTAAAATTCAAACTGCTTTCCAATTTCTCATTCCAAGCTGCCATCCCACAAATGTCACTGAAAATGACATATATTGTTAAATCCTTACTATTAATAAAAGGTTTTCTTTGGGAGTTTTTTTTAATTTTTTTCTAGTTACTGTTTTACTAAGTTCACTCAGATTCTGTCTTTTCAAGGCAAGAAAATTTTTTCAAAAACTATATTTTAAAAATGTGTTCATTTATATGAATGATGGTATATCAAGTAATAGCAAAAAAAAAGAAAAAAGAAAAAAGAAAAAAAAGCAGCTGATTTGCAACCAATCAAAAAGCAAGAATAACTGAACTAAAATAAAAACTTCTACAAAAATAAAAAATAAAAATTTTCTTTTTACTAAATTCCCAGTGAACTTAGTATTGTTTTTTTCCTTTTTCTGAATAATAAAACTCACAGTACAAAAGAAAAAAAATGTTAAATTTTTGTTCTATGTTTTAAATTTCATCATGCTTACTATGAATCAACATACATGCATCTTGTGACATATTGTGTATTGTTATTAATGCATGTGTTTTTCTTCTACAGTTTTGAAAAAGATCATATAATGAATTCTAGCAACAGAACAGACCCAGTTTCTGTCTTGTGTCACTGAGAAGGCATGATTATTTTGTTGTGCTGTATAGTAGTTTTTGATTGGAAGTGGGATTCATATATATATATATTTTTTAAACTATTTCTCTAAATAAAAAAAAAAATAAAAAATAAAAAAAAACTTTCTCAAGGTTATATTTTTTGTGTTTACATTGATATATAAACCTATTTTAATCTCAATATAGAATTGGTCAAAGTTATTTGACTCATCAACCTGATTATTTTCTTTTGAACGTGTTCCAGAATCATTATCTACATACTGTATCGCTTCAGGAACTTCTTATACTTTGCACTTGTTAGTAACAAGTGTCCTTTTGCTATTCTACCCACCCACTCACACCCGCTAGTCAAGTAGGTGACCAGTTACCCCCTCCCTCTACCTAGATTAGAAACAAGAAAAAGAGTGCAATATCAATCTGCCTATAGAGCACTGAATGCTGGACAATTTCCTCACAGATGAAGAGAAGACTTTGGGCAACAGAGATGCGCTTCTATAGAAGGATACTGAGAATACCATAGACAGAACATGTAAGCAACAAGGAAGTTTTAAGGAAAATGGAATAAAAAAGGACACATATTTAGAAAGAGGCAGTTGAAATTTCTGAAGAATTTGACACTCCCAGGACATATTGAGAAACAGGGGGAAACAGTAAGTAGGCTACCTAAAAAGCTTGCAAAATAGGGAGTGAGCAGGATAGTAAAAAGATGACTACTGCTAAAAAGGATAGGAATTTATGGAGAGCCATGATCAACTACCTCTTGAAAGATGGCACATGAAAGAAGCATTCCATCAAATCTTTTGACAAAAAAATTAACCAGCTAATAATGAAATGGCATTTTCTGTTTGTGTTGTGCTAAAACTTGTGTCACTAGAATAAGTTTCATTAAATTACATTTGAGTTGTTCAAAGATGTGTACAGCATAGCAGTTATGAGTACAGAAAGCAATCAGCATGTGGAGTTGATTGCATTCACTTTCACACAACATTCAGAAAGGGTATGAATCTCTCTCTTCTACCAGATACGAGTTAAATAGCAGGGAAGAACATGTTTTTTATCCTTGGTTGGAAACCAGTCTAGGTGAAGGACAACTTTGAATTCAAAACTGCTTGGGCATATGGCTGGCAACTCCACCCCACGAAAAACCTACTTGTTATGGAAACCAGTGTGGCGAAGCTGTGGTCCAATACTCCATGGGGGAGTCTAATGGGGTTAAAATGTGTTATGAAGAAGCAGGCAATGTTTCACTTTTTAATTATTTATCTGCTACCAGTTGCCTTGCTACATACCCATTAATCTTTCTTGTCCACTTGTTAAAATCTTTCTTTGATTAGCAATTCATTTTACCTTTGGGAAAAACCAGAAGTTAAAGTAAATCTAGACTGTAGGGTAGGGGGGATTTGGTTAATGCAATAATTTACAAAAACATACACTGAGACATGGCTGGATATACAGACATTATATAACTACAACTGATGACCTAACAACTGGTAATGACTACACAAATTTAATGAGTGAAGCATTTTTGAGCTTCAGTAAATCATATTGTTAAGAGGTGCATAGTATTTGATTCCGAGGAAAATAGCAAATGTTAGCCTTTACTCTGCCTTTTTCAGTTTTGTACCAATTGAAGCAACTTCATGTTACCATTAAAACATAAAAACACCACCACCTCTCATTCACATTTAATATTACAGTAAAACTTACATTACCAATTTTCCAGCATCCTTGGCAAACTTGGACCTTCATACGTGCACAAAAAAGATAAAATAAAAGATTGTAAAAAGAATAGTTTTTCTATTGATACTGCTATTTTAACTACCTTCATTCCTCAGCAATGTTGTTTCTTCTTTATCTGCCATATTTCCTCAGCACATAGATGATCATGACTCTCCAAAACTTTCTTGTCCTTTGTAGCTCATAATAAATTTTGTCTTTTCACTATTTCTACTAAAAGCCTATTTCACCATCCATTTACTTAAGCTCATTTAAGTATGTTATGCACTATTTTCCTCTGTCCTTCAATCTACCCTGTGAGTATCAGATTTTTCAAGCCCTCTTTCCTCAATATGTGCCAGAGAAATTTTAACTGTCTCTTCCTGAAGTTTTTTGTTTCCATTTTCTCTAAAACATCATCATTGCTCTCACATGGTCGATCCATGGCATCCTCAGCATCCTTGAGTAGAACCATATGTCTGTTGCTTCAAATCTCTTCATCTTTGAGGAGATTGCTCTGCATTCACTGCCAGATAGTACAGATATCCTATAACAGTTCAGTAATCTTTTCTTTGTTTCTAACAAAGTTTTTCTGGCTCTTTTCTATCCTACTGCTTAGCTTTTGGAAGGCATCTTTCACTATCCCAATGCATCTTTGGATTTCAGTGTCACACTTTCCATCCTCTGTTAGGACACTTCCTAGATATTTAAATTTTTGAACTTGTTTGATTTTTGTTATTTCCAATTTGTAATTTGCATTTTGTGCTGTTACTTTTGTCAATAACCAGGCATTCTGTCTTCTTGCAATTTATGTTTAGTTCTTACTTTCCTTTACTACCTTCTCTAAGAGCTTTTGTAGTTTTCTTTCCATGTCTACTATCAATACTGTGTCACCTGCATAATGTTTATTTTTAAAAAGCAATGATTAGAATTAAAATAAAACCTAAAAATATGAAAGTGAATTTATACATTTCCTCTTTTTTCTTTCGACTCGACAAAAATAAAAACTTTACTAGATTGTTTATTGGAGTGGTTGGCAGAATATTGGCTAATCGCCAATTGATTCAAACTTTTATGGTAAGTAAGGATTTCCTTATAGTTCACATATTTTCATAATTTAGTAAAACATTTATAAATTTATGACTAAAAAATTGTTTTCATATTTACTTCTTTATAAATTAGTAAATGATAAATATTGCATTGCATTAGTTTTAGTTTTAATTGTATTAATTTTTTTACAATGTTGAAAATATAAAATTATTCTAGTTAATAAACAATCTAATATTTAATATTTTTGTTGTAAATTCAAGACCAAAAAAAAAAAAAAAAAAAAAAAAAAAAAAAAAATGTATAAATTAACTTTCATCATAAGTTTAGATTTCATTCAAATTCTAATCAGCGTTTTTTAAAATAAAAATTGCTGAGGAGCAAAGATTGTTGAAATAATAGCAGTGTCAATGGAAAAACCATACTTTTATTACAATAAATGCTATGAAACAAATAATATATTACGTTTCCTCAATATCATGTTAAACCATACTGCTAATAATCTAAATGCCTATCATAAATTTAAAAACAAATCTCAAATTTCTATTTGCACCATAAAATAAAATCCAGAAAAATTATCAGATTCTGTTTAAGATAATTTAGAATTTGTATGAGGAGAAATACTTAGGAAATATTTAATATTAAGCTCCAATATCCTAATGCTAAAAAGTTTTCGAAAACAGAATAACATAAATAATAAAACTAGTCACCGAATACTACCTACCCTATCAACTCAATTATGACTACAATTGAAAAGAATTTATTTAAACTAAATATAAAACTTTACAAATACTTATAAAACAATATTTGATACAATACAAAAATAAATAACTTAAAACTTGAATTAGGAATTTATACTTGAATGTAAAAAAAAACAAAAAAAAAATGTGAGACATCAAAGAATTTAAATAAGAGATTCTACGAGCACTAAATCCTTTTTAGAAAACAATGCATTATTCATTTATCATAATAAATGCTCATAATTTCAACTTATATGCTGCTTTAATTAAGAGAATGTAATTTATTAAGCTGAAAATGTATAAAAAGTGCACTGATTTCCGAGTCTTTCATCATAAATTTGTGTCCAGTTTCTGACAAAATATCACCTTAAATCTTTTGCAGTATAGGATATTAAAACAAAAAAAAAAAAAAAAGTGTCGAGAAAAAACACTACATTGCTTTTTGCAAGTCTGAAAGTCCAAGTCAGCTATGCATTTGATTTAAGAACTGTACCAGATTATCCACTTTTTTTTAAAATCATTTCAGGTAATAATGCCACTAGAATGAGGGGTGAGGGTATAAGGAATTAAAAAGAATGAGAGGACTTTAGGGAGAAGTGAAGAAAAGACAAAGGAATAAAATTCATAAAGACAGAACATGGCAACTGACATTGCATTTAAATATTTGAAGATTGTTGGTGGCTAGGAAGCAAGAAAATGGAAGGCAGTTCCACATGTGAAAATTATGAGTAAAGAAACCAGAAGTCAATTGATAACAATTTAGTAATACACCTCTGACCAAGTAATTATGCATCTCTTATCTCTACAGCATCATCGACTGTTAGAAATTTATATTAAAAAAATGCCACCTGTGACTGCCTGATGAATTAGCCTGGTGATCATGTGAAGTTCAAATGCTTGCTCATAATTTTGTCCAGGTTAAAAAAGATTCCAACTCGTCAGTTGCCAGAAAATTGGTGATGCATCTGTATTATAGAATTTGGTAAAGTACAATTACTGGTAATCTATAGCATCTGGTTAAACATTAGTCTACCAGATTTACAGATAAAAGCTGGGAAATATTTTAGGGAAATAAAAAATATTTTATATTCCATCAATTACTATTCTTTTTTTTAAAAGACTCCACATATTTTAAAACAAATTGCATTCACTGCATTATACTAATAATAATAATGAATGCTAAAAGTAGAGATATTAATTTTTAATCAAAATTTAAAGCATATTCTCGGTTCTTATTGCTCAAGACATTATTTTTGTGGATACTGGCCTGTGTGTTCGAGAAACTTAAGAAAGGTGTGCTCATTGGCTGGGTTTGAACCCACATCCAACTTTGTAAGGAAAACTATCTGATCCAGTATGTTTCAAATCACTCGGTCACATGTGTGACAAAAGAAATAAAAATAAGATAAAGAGAAGTAAAGGTAACGACAGAAGACCAACTAAGTTTTATAATAAGCAAATAAAAAAATAGTTTTATTATAATTTTAGTGATTATCGTCAGCGGCTAAAAATGAAAAAACAAAGGCCGGAAGTTGAAAATACTTCAAAATAACTTCAGTTGGAAGTTGCGGGGGTTTTGTGGTATACTTTATATGCCAGGTCGGCTTTAAAGCAGATTTGTACAACTGACTTCACAGATTAATTTGCTTAATTTTGGTGCCAATCAACAAATACAAATACCTGGTAAGGTCAACTGACCACATCAAAGAGTTCTTTGAAGTCTTATCTAAATAACCCAGAACTCTGAGAAGTTTCATTCATAAAAATAGATTTCTCTTAAAACACGGATAGAAAGTGTATCTCAGCCTAGGAATGTTCAATTATCCTATTAATGAATGCACATCTTTTCACTCAGATCTTCTTGAAAATTCATGTCCACTAACTTTATTTTTTTTCAAGTCCAAAATACTAAGTAATTTCTAAGAAATTGATGGATTTTATTTTTATCCAATATTATTTCTTACACTCTTGATCTTCAGGACTCAGGTGATCATGGCTCTCCACAACTTTCTATCTCACATGGCTCATAGCAGTTTTTCTCATAATTCCATCCAGCATCCAGTCAAACAAGCTCATCAGGTAAGTGATTCACTACCTTCCCCTATCTCTTGCCTTTAATATGCCCTGCAAGGGTTAAGTTTTTCAAGTCACCCTCTTTCATTATGTCTCCAAGGAATTTCAGCTGTCTTTTCCTGATTTTGAGTATAAGTGTTTTTTTGTTTTTTTCTGTTGCCATTTTCTTTAAGACTTCCTCATTGCTTACTCAATCTGCATATGAAATTCTCAGTATCCTTCTGTAGAACCACATTTCTGCTACTTCTAGTTTTTATCTCATCTTTGGGGAAATTATCCAACATTCACTGCTATCTGATCAGTCAGTTCAAATGCAACTGAATTATGCTCCTATAATATTAATACTTTGACGGATACATTGAAATAATCAACTACACTATTTTGAACATAAAAATCAGAATCACAATTTCTGCTCTAATGCTATATCCATAAGTGTAGATCCTAATCAAATGAGTAATAAAAACTTGGCAAAAACATTTACTAATGAATCTTCAGCAGACAGTATAATTAGTAGTCTGCCGAAATTATGACTGGCATTTATGTGCTAAAAAAAAAATATATATAAAAAAAATAAAAAATTGAATTAAGCCAAATAATTAAACTGGCAAAACTTTTAATAAGATTTTGGACATATTAAAAACTGATTTTCAGTACTAAAATTAATCAAATAACATTTTGGGACAATTTTTAATACTTATAGTTCAACTAATACAAGGCCTAAGAGCCACTTGAAGTAGAGGGTTACTGAATGAGATTGTATGAACATGAGGAAGAGGTAAGAACTGCAGATTAAAAGGACATGCTGCAAAGATAACAGGTGACCCTAGACTTGAAGAGATTAACCTTCTTACTAATGGAATACAAAGGGAATGGGGAAGACCAGTTTCACTGTATTTGGCATAGCAAGTCTTAATGGTCTGAACTGGTAGCTCATCAGAACATCTGTGGGAAAAGGGATGTAGAGTAGTTCTCAGCCCATCCCACTTCCCAAAATCTAATTAAATAATCAAATATCAGTTTTTGTTAGAAAACTAAGAAATTTTCAGCACCCTGTGATTGTAGCATATGATACACACACTGCACCAGTACAGGACATGGTGCTATGAGCGAGAAAGTGGGCATAAGCATTTGTCCACTTTAAACTATTTACTTGTACAAGTTGTTCAATAAAAACTTAGAATTTACTGAACGATCATCCATCTTTCTCAACAGGAAATAATAAATACACACACACATATATATATATATATATATATATATATATATATATGAGAGAGACATGTTTCATTGGATAATTTAGACAAGTTTTGTCTATTTTCAATTGGATCCTTTCATATTCACAGACAAGTTTTTTGATGTCATTATTAAAAGAGAGAAAAATCGCAATGTTGATACATATTTTATTCTGAGTACTTTCGACATAGCACAATGTCATCATAAAGTGTTGTTTATTTCAAGACAAATATTGTAGTGTTCATCTTCAAAGACAAAAATGCTGTGTTCAGCTGAAACTTAGTTTTTACTTGTGAGGTGAAGAACACTGAGTGAATATGTGATCCCTTGATACTGCTTCAGGGGAGGTAACAAGGTATGGTGTATCGAGAGTTTTTAAGAAATAAGTATTAAAACTATTAGTGCAAACTTCGATATTTAAAATTATATACATTTTTGCAGTGTTCATAATTTTATTAAAGTTTGTTTTCAATTTTTTAATATAGATAGCTTCAAGAATTTTTAGTTTATATATCAATACAGTAATGTTCTCTCTTCCTTTAATAATGACACCAAAATGCTTGTCCATGAATATGATCCAATTGAAAATATATATGTTTGTATGTATGTGTGTGTGTGTGTGTGTGTGTGTGTGTGTAAGTGTAATGTGTGTGTATTCCCAAAAATCATGGGATAGGTACAATGTATCATTTTGGACCCCCTTCTAATGCAGTACTAATTCCAGTAGTAGTTGGAAGACCTCTGGAGGCAAACACTCCCACTGGTTTTGGTAAACTTGACTCTTGACTCCTATTTGTCATTGTACTGTGCTAAGCTTAGTATCATCTTAGTGGCTTTATTGACTTGTTTGAAGAGAAATTATTTAAAAAATAAAAATAAGTCAAATTATATTGATAATGTTTCATCTCAAAAAGTAAATGAAACATTTCACTCTACATTGCTATTACTATGGCAGATGTTTAGACAAGTTACATTCCTTAGTGTTACCAGCTCAGGCATTCACAGCTAGAACCCACCATATCATATTCATAGTGGCAAACCATCCCCATTCCTTGTGTTCCTTTGATAAAACAAGTTCCACTTAGAGAGCTTCTTCCCAAGAATTGTTACTTTGTGGAACAAATTCCCAATTGAATACTTCCCTGACAACTACAATCTTGGTCATTTTGAAGTCCAGGGTAAACATATGTATCCTACATGTCCCCATAATATTTTCTTATTTCCCCCCTCTCTTACAATATCAGTCAGTAACACTACCTTGAGTGGCCCTTGGGCCTTGTAATGGGCAAACAATCAGTAAAAAAATAAAATAAACAGAAGTTTTTAACTTATTCTTTGATATTGCCATGAAAAGAAATTCTTTTCAAATGACTAGAAGATCCAAGTATAGTAATATCTTTGATTCCCATCCTATAAATCCACAAAGTCTCACTGTCCCATGTGATTGACTCAGTGAAAGATGGTACACTTACAGCAGTATAGGTGTAAACACCCATCCTACGTAAAGGATAAACAATGATTTACTATTTAACCTGGGCAAAGCACAAAACATTGTTATATTGTCAAATATGTGATTTTATGCTTCCTTTCCATCTGAAACAGGAAATATTTGTTCTTTAAGAACAAAAAAAATCTTTGTAAGAGTCACAGTAATATAAAATACAGCCAGTAGTATATCTTTTTCATGTGTATTTCTTGGTGCATCAATATCTATAAGAGTCATGTCTTATCAACTATCATTTCCACTTGAAGAAAAATTTGCTTTTAACACTATAACAGTATATTTATAAATGATGATGAGTACAGTAGGGAGTAAAACTATTGCAAACGATAAAATCCTTATGCCTACTTTTATGGATTCAAATTCCTTTCCAAATAAGTTTGAAAAAATAAAATAAATTACTTAAACATTTGTATACATTTTTTAGATGAGGTATTATAATTATTTACATTGTTTGGACCTCATCTTTATTGACATATTCACAATGTTAATATGCAATAAAGATGAGGACAACAATCCAAGCAATGTAACAATTCAACATCGAGTGAAAAATCAGGCACGTGCAATAGGAAAATAGAGTTTGACAATGTTTATTCTTGTAAGTTAATGCTGAGCTAAACCCTTCTGTTTTGACCTCAACCTTCAATAATCAGCCTCTTTATATAATGATTCATTATTGTGAAAAATTCAAAAGGAGATTTTAATGTCCGAGTTATGTTGACTGGAAAATTTTTTTTTTTTTTTTTTTTTTTTTTTTTTAAATGCTATGTTCTTTCAGGACATACAAGATTATGACTTGCCACAGATTCCTTTTCTTTATTATCTGTGAATTATCATGCATTAGTCTTAACCTGTGAAAATTTCAGTTTTCCTACTTTAATATTCTGACGAATCTTAAGTTAATGTTTGAGTAAGCTCATGGAGAATTTTATGACAATAAAATATCTGTAGAAATTTCTCTATCACATCATTAAATATTTGAGTTTAACAACTTTAACAAAATATTGCAATAACAATCATAAAATATGAATGTTGGTCATTATTTTAAGTAGATACAAATGAAAAGATTAGAAATTGATAACTTTTCCATTTCAATGAAACAGCCTGTAATCTTGCCTTTCTTTCATTTTCTCATTGAAACCAAGTAGTATCATTTCCCTTCTTTCTACGTGTTTAAAACAGAATAGTTCTTAAACAAAATTTAAGAAGTATTAGTAGAGTGTAATGGTCATGTGAACTAACGAGTGGGGTGGGGGATAAGCTCAATTATAATAGAATTCTTGAAAAGAATAGGAATGTTTTCCTGTTGCCTTTTCCAGGGTTTGAAATTCAGAGTTTTCTTTCTCTCAGACTGGTTGCTGCCCAAGACTAGAGTGCCCAGTCTATCTTGCAATTTAACCCATAGCTGGAGAGGATAAAAGTTTTCTATATATAACCAGATCACTGATAATCCTGCAATTGATTGTTCAGTGTTTCTTTCTTGAAGGAAAATTCCAAGAGACTACTCTATCTGATATCATAAGAATGCCTAACATTTATCTTCTGAATTTTCTGTTAAATTAAAGAATCTAGTAGACTAAAATTTACTCAGTATTTTTATGAAGACTAACAACATAATATTGTAATATTAAATATAAAGTGGGAATAGTCTTATATGTCTTCAAGTACAATAACTGTAATTTTCATTATAACCACTTTTGTTGATATGGAGACCACAGACATTTGTGAGATTTGCAGTTTACTATATTTACATTTAACCATAGTAATAGTTTCAATCATATTCTATATTTAGTCAGGCTTTGTAAATATAACAATAGTTTGCAAAAGAAAGAAAAATGTCAATGTTGTTATCAAAAAAATAAATAAAAAGATCATTGTGTGCAAGAAACAATTTTTTTTTTAAATATTGGAATGTCATACACATGGAACTGGTTTGTCAACTGTGTGTTATTATCTGTGGAAGCTTCCAGAAATTTATGAATAAAAGTAAAATATTTTTCATAATTTTGACAAACATCTTAAAGGTACAAATTATGAAAAAAAAAAAAAAAAAAAAAAAAAAAATATATTTATATAATCCACCGATCTTTCAATCCTTAAAAATCATGAAGATAATTACATATGCAGACTGCTATCATCCCACCCACTTATGAACAAAATGACAGGTAAGCTCTATAGATCAATTCCTCTTAGTAACTAGTTATCTAATGTAAAATTTCAAGATGCACACTATCACTACATTACTCATGTTATAGCTTTGCATTCCATTCATGCTGAGTTTCATTTGTTTTGTCACATTGATTACCAATACAACCATTTTTTTTTTCAAGACATTTGTACAAAGACTTGTTTCATATTTTTTATACTTGTATACAATTTTCAAACATAACTTTAAACAGGCATACTGTCAAAGTATTGCTAAACATTGTTAAACCTTGTTTTTTCTTTTTCAAATCGTGCTCTTCTGTAAGAATAATAATAATAATAATAATAATAATAGTGCATCCGTTCATGAATGGATAGTGGGGGAACAATCACAAGTGGTCAAGACAATTGTGCTCTTTAAGTTTGAAGGATGAGTCAGCCAAAACAACGGTATAAGTATAATGATAATGACAGTATAAGGAAAACTATTGTACACCATAAAATCCTTGTGCTTACTTTTATGAATTCAAATTCCTTTCCAAATAAACTAGATACTTGGAAGCACTTTCAATCAGAGCACATCTGAACAGACTGTTACCCAACCTGAAATTATTTCTAACAGAGTCCCACTGTTTTAGTCAAAACCTGTCACCTGTGATGCATGTTGCCTGATATACCCTTATCAAACTAGGCATCATATTTGGTACATTTGGCTTTGTATATGTGTACCTAAGTGTCACTTTGTAAGTGTGGTTCCTTCATACTCAATAATAATGAGAGACACACTATAGTTATAGACAGAAACTGACATATGATTTTTTTGAATGTTGGTACATGTTTTGGGATTTCTATTACCTTTATTAGCTAAAAGGTTTACATTGAGTTGATTTTGTAAGTACACTACAGACTTGTAATAACCATAATTCAAAATTCTTAAAGACAAGCAATTCAAAATTCTAAGAGTTCTACATTGTATTGTGGCATTTGAACTTAAGAATTAAATCAATTTAAATCTTTTAATGATGGAGAGAATAGAAGTTGCAAAACATGTATCAAAATTCAATAAAAAAAATGTCACATGTTATACAGTTTGAGTCTACAATAATGATGTAGTAGAAACCATATCACAAATATTTGGCTGTGATGTATGTGCCGGGTATACTAATGTCAAACTTTTTTTTTTTTTACTATGCATCAGCCTCCAGTTTTTGAAAACAAGCACTTTATATAATATAGAAAAAAGCCAAAGAGACACTGATAAAAACATTGTGGTTTATTGTGGTGAATTTATTGTATTTATTTTGTTATAGTTAACAAAATCATTTATCTCAAGTTTTTGGAACTTTGGATACAAAAAAAAAAAAAATCATGTATCTCTAACACATTATATAATTTTAGGTAACCAACATTTGATTTACAAGAATTCTCATTTACTGAAAAGAGGGCATATTTCAAGCATTTGACTAGTTTATCTTTCCTTTCATTTTTGGTTCTTTTTCATTGCAAATATTTGAACTGTAAGTTTATAGCCATCTGTAAACTGTACAGACCAGAAGTAAGGAATGAACTTTTCATGGGACAAACTTGCATCACCATATCGAGAATGGTTTCATAATACCAACTGCTCTACTTTCTGAGCTATTAGAAAAGCAATTAAAATAAAGATGAAAGAAATAAAAGTCAGAAATGAATAATGGTTGACAATACTTCAAATTAAAATTCAAGATAATACAAAACAAAATAACCTAAAATAAGAATTTACAGTAAAGACTAATGAAAAGAAAAAAAAAAACAAAGTTTTATAAAAATACATATTTACATCATTAGGACAGTTGTCTTCATTTTTATTGCCATATTCACGACATTTCAGCCGGTTGTATATACTCCAATCTTCAGGTAATATATATTTGAATTTTAAACCAAATCATTTAGTTCATGAGGGTAGATCATTCTAATTCCACATGCCAAGCCTTTTTTTTTTTTTTTTTGGATATATCAGTTTCAGTTAATTCCTTTCTAGCATCACACCTCTCTAAGTTTTTGTTCCTTCAGCTGTGGGGAAGTATTGAACTTACAAATCTTTGGGTCAGGTCACTTTTTGGATTACTTCAACCAATGCTTTTATCCAGTGGGCCAGGTGTATCTGGGGAATTAACTGAAACCAAGATACCCCACCTCCCAAAAAAGGCATGGCACATGGAATTAGAAGAATCTACCCCCCCATGGACTAAAATAGTTCACTTCAAAATTGCAACATATATCACCTGAACAAGGTTAGAGCTTACAATGATTGAAAAATTGTGAATATGGCAATAAAAATGAGGACAACAGTCCAAACTGTGTAAATAGTTACAATACCCAATCTCAGAAATATAGACAGATAAAAAAATTGATAGGTGAAACATAGGGGATTTAAATAGAAGCTTTATATTAAAAGAAAAGACATCTTTTATGAAACAATACACTCAGTCATTCATCTTAAGTCTGACTAATTTTGACTTATCAAATTCAGTTTTAATTAAAAGAGAAATTTATTAATGCAAAAATGTATAGAAAGTGCATTAATTTCTGAGTCTTCCACAAATTTACATCCAGGATCATACACCTTAAAACTATTACATATGGAATATTTAAAAATACTAAAGTAAGTAAGTCAACTAAAATAAGGATGAACAAAGTATTATTAAAAAATTGACAATGGTTGACAAAATTACATCTAATTAAAAATGAAGATAGTAATACTACTAATAAAGCAACTAAAATTAAGATAAAAGAAATAGTAAAATAAAATTAATAATAGTCAACAATGTTTTATCTTATAAAATAAAATCCAAAGTCATATTCATTTGAATCTTAAACTAATATTTAAAGGTAGTTCTTTAAAAAAAAATGTAACAATCATTTTAAGACTTCTGAATACTTCCCAGAAGAAAAAAAAAAAGAAAAATCATTATTCTCTATATGAAATTTCAAGTAAAATAGTTCTTGAGCTTTTAACTTTATAAATGTAAATATACACACAGAGGAAGAGAAGGAAAAATGCTACAAGTACAGCACTAAATTTTCCAGGTTCCAAAATGGTGCTCAATTATCCATTTTACTAGATCAACAGAGATCAGATAATAAGTGATCAAATAATATACCTCTGACCCAGTAATTATGCATATCTTCAAGGGATGAGGACTGTAAAAACTAATAAAGCCCTCAACAGACTTGCCTGAATTTACCACATCAAACAAATGTTACATGAAAATTGAGTGATACTTAGTCTTCATAGAGTGCAGAATTTCTTGGTCTTGGGGTTGGAGAAGAGTTTGGTGGGAAATATGCTGTATACACATTATTCTTAATCAGTAGTGTCACTCTAGGATGGGCTGAACAGTTGCCCAGAGTAAGAATTTTATAGTTTACCATTTGGATTACAGATGTGCCATGGCATTTGGAATTTTAGCCGAATTAAGAATTGTTGATCTATTTGTGTCTATACGGAAGGAAAAAAATTGAATATTAGAAATATTCCATAAATTATTCTGACGAGTATGCACTAGGCTATTGTTCTATAGGACAATAGCCTAGTTGATTAAAGCATTGGTTCATGAATTTGGTGATAGTAATTGGGAGTTCAATCCTTGGGCCAAGCATAAAGTAACTGAACTCAATGGAAATAGCCAAGCAATAACTGAACAGTACTAAAAATAAAAAGTAGATGAAATATCCATAGATATGGGAAGTGTAACAAGAACAGTCTATCCTGTTGATTAAAGAAAGGTGTCCGTTCAGAATTCCCGGTAGATTACCCAGATCAACATATAAACAGGAAGGTCAGAGGGTACAACAATTGAAATGTGATAAAAATAAAGATGAGGACAATAGTTCAAATATAAAGATAATTCACAAAAATTCAGACAGAGTATCCTTATCTTTGTTATTTTGAGTATCAATCAAAATAATTCAGTTTACACATTATTCAGTTGTATATTTCATCAAGTGATCCTTGTGCATGGTCCAATATTTATTGGATCAGCATCATCTCAACAATTCTGGATCAAAAAATCCAAGAGAGACTCTGTAAATCTTTGAACTAAAGATAAAGATGGAGTTCAATAGTCCAAATATAAATAGGGTAATAAAGATCAATCATATTTAATAGAAAGAAAGCAAAAAAGAAAGAAAAAAAAAAAAAACATATGTCAATTATCAATGAAGTCTCATTGCTTTACTGTTGAATTAACTAGATGTAACCATAAGTTCTATTTTAATACTTCTTTTTCTCACCTGTGGAACTCTTCCAGTTTTGTGCTTCATACCTTACCCAAAATACACATAAATGAATATAATGAATCGAGTAGAATTTGAACTCGACTCAAATTTCTCATTCCAAGCCACTATCCATTATACCACCTGCAGAAAGCTTGAAAGTGTTGTGTGTAGGAATAACATCAATTTAATGACTTTGCCCTTTGTTTACATAATTTTTGGAAACAATTCAAAATATTTTTGTACGCATACAAAAATGAATTAAAACACCAATCAAGTGCTGTCAGATATAAATAGAGCCACTATTATGTTTGTATAAAAATAGGATTAACTGACTGGTAGAATGGACATAAATATGAATTAGATAGCCTAAACATAAGGCTGTTTATATGAGCAACTTTGTAGCAGCCATTTGCTACATTTTACTAGTGATTTGTGCTGTTACATTGCTATCCATCCAAAGAGAGGATTCCTTTCAGGAAGGAATAGCATATACAGATATTTGTACTAGCCATGAGACTGGCATAAAAAGAATCACAAGCCTGACATGTAAGTGAAATAAAGCTGGAAATCTGGAGAAGTTATAGCCATTGAACCCCATTCTCTTGGGATAGATAGCAATGTAGCACTACAAATCAGCAGTGAAGGTCAGTGTAGTAATATATTTGTAATATATCTGTAGTAATCCGTTTCACATTCCTCACTGCCAGTCTTTGAACCTCATAGCTGGCTCATTCAAATATATTCCTTACCATCTAATCCTTCTCCCAACAAAGACAAAATCTGATGGCTTTTATGCTACCCTCAGTTATGCAGATTTTTACATACCCACCTACAGGCATTTAATTAGTCCTAAGACAGTGGGTAATTTACATGACCGTGTATGGCACAGGTGATCTTGTGCCTCTTTTATTGGAAAGATAGGTGAAGTTCATTACAGTCAACAAATGACCAATACAAAATTGCTCATATAAACAGCCTTATTGAGCAACTTTGTGCTAGCCATTTGCTGATATTCATTGCTAATTTTTTTATGTTATACAAGAAGCAGTTCTGAAATGGGAAACTTTACCCCAATATCAAGTGAGAGTGTATTGGCAAGTGGCTATCTCCTGGAGCAATTTACTTCTGAGCATGTGTGAATACAAAGCAATAAATTCCCTGCACTTAACACATTAGAAAGTGTAGTTCCTGGTTTAATGGATTAAAAAACAAAAATAAGTTTATTTCTAATAATCTTTGAAATCTTAGACATCCAACTTTAATCTGATGCACTTACACTCTGCAATTTACAAAGTTATAACAATTTTTAGAAAAAAAAAAAATAAAGCATTCTACATATATTTTTACAGTGTTCTGTAATAAATTATATGGAAAATTTAACTTAATTTATTCTTCAAATACATGAAATCATTAAATTAAATGATTTTATATTTTTCTTAAAGTAACCTGCATAAATCTTTGCAAAGCATATAAATTAGGTACCGCCACTAATTTGATATAAATTTTCAATACCTAAGGTTTAAAATGAATTTTAAAAAATGAAAATGCATTCTTGAAGATTTCTTTTTAGCTTTAATTAAGAGCTAAAGGATTAAATTGACTATTTCCAGTAGGTAAAATACTCCGATGCATTTCAAATAAAAATTATATAGATTGAAATGTCAAATATTTGCTTGATTTAAAAAAATCTGTTTTTACAGGAAGCCATTTCTTACATTTTAACAAGTTTTAAGTTGAATTATTTAAATTTAATTATCAATTTTAAAAATTTTCCAAAAATAAAATATATTTGTGACATGTTATTTGAGTAAAATTAGCAAATTTAAAGTTAAATTAATCTGATTTGAAACAAATATTACTTACTTATAGCATAAAAAAATTAATATATACAAATATTTAGTGACAGGTCCTGTTTTTCTTGTGTCTTTATTGACATTATCAATAAATTATAAGGTGTTGACAGCTAATATGTATGACCAGAATTGACAAATTTATGAAATCTAAGTGAATTCATTTTTTTTTGGGGGGGGGGGAACTACCTAGTAATTTTAACAAATTAACATGAAAAATGGGAATACTTAAAATTAACAAAAAACAAAAAAAAACAAAAGAAAAATTCAATTATTTTAAAAATATTAATGCAAAACACCTTAGCTTTCAATTTTTGATTCATAAATATAATTTCTACTTCATTACAATATCACCTAAAAGAAATATAGTGCGAGAGATTTTTTAATTATAATATATTATATATTAAAAAAAAAAAAAATAAAAAAAATAAAAAAAATAAAAAAAAAAAAAAAATGAAAAAATTCTTGTAAAAATTCATTATTCATCAAAAAAAATTTTTTTCCCTTAAGACAATAATGTGCTAAATATAACTCATTTACCAAAGCAATTAAAAGGTTTTCTAATTAAATAACGTCATAGTTTTATTATATTTTTTTTAGTTTACCATTCGGAGCAGATTTTCTGAAAATGAGCAAAAGTTTGAATGAAAAAAAAAAAAAAAAAGAAAAAAAATTGGATGATTTACATTCTCCAAGGAGTCCTACTTTTAACTAATAAAAAAAGGTTTGGACATATGATTTAATTTCTCAAAATTTCATGAAATTAATAAGTGGGATGTAACATATGTAAAATAAAAAAATTTTTTTTTTTTACCAACATTTTCTAAAACAAAAATTTTCAAAACTAATTTAACACATTTCTGAATAAGTTCTGAAAGTTTAATTAAAATCCAACAATTTTTGCGAGAATTTCCAAATAAATGTGTTTTCACTGGGAAAAAAAAAAAAAGCGTAAAAATACTTCATTGTGAAAATTACATCACCAACATAAAAAAAAAAAAAAAAAAACAGGATTTTTAACAAAAATTTTCAACATGTTAGAAAAGTTTAAAAAATTTTTAAAATAATTAAAAACATACTTTGGTCATTCATCTTAATTACAAACATTTTGACAATAAAATATTTTTTAATAAGTTTTGGGCCTTTTTTCATCATGCTATGCTGATTTTTCTCTGTCCAGACTTGCCAATCCAGTAATGATATGTAACCTGGTCTCACTTTTATTATTTTCAAAATTGAAAAAAATGATAGGGGTGGGAGTAATATGAAAATAGTCTTTGAAGTTGGATTTTTATGTTCTAGCATGAGCAGTGAGTTAAAAAAGAAAAAAAAATCTACAGCTTAAAGATAAATTTAAATTTAAAACCAATTTTTTTTTTTTTTTTCACAAAGTATTTCTTTTGCTTGAAGATTCATTGTGAGTTTCTACTCATTATGAGTTTCTAGATCATCTTAAGAACAAATTAACAGAAACAGCTTGCAATGAGATGAAGGATTTAACATCTTGTGGAAAATAGAAAAGAGACAGAACCTATAACTCAGCCTGACAAGTTTTGTGGATTTGGTTTCAACATCAGTTTGTACAGAGTGGATTGCTTTTATTGAAAATAAACTACACCCACTTATACAGTAATCCATCCTTATCTGTGGGGAATATGTTCAAAGACCCATAACAGATGCCTGAAACTGTAAATGGTACTGAACCCTATATAATAGCCAGTTATTCTAGTTTTCTGAGCACACCCATCTGATAGGGCAGCTATTCAATCCCTGTTGCAGACACCTACTCAGGCATATTTTTTATCTGTTCAATACGCACAGAGTTCACCTATGGTTTATGTTGCAACTAGGTTGAACAGGCCTTAGTTATAATTTCTGGGAGAGAGTGCATAATCTGGCATAATCAACTGTTTGAACATATACGATAATGTTTTTAATTTCCAAACGTTGTGGCCATGTTCCTAATTGGTATTCTCGAGAGTTGGCTTTTTCTTTTTAACATGTGGATCAGTCATATTTTTCACAAATATTTTGCAGGCAGAGGTGGGTGGGTGTGTATATATATATATATATATACACACACACACGTTTTATTTTTTGTTTTTTCTCCTCCAAACATACTTACCTATAATAAAATTACTTTATAAATTAGGCAAGAACAGGTTAACAAAATCAACTACAGTCAGGATACTAGAGTCACTGCAAGTTCCATGATCATTTCATTAGCCACATAGTATGTGCTTTGCCAGGGCTACATCCGTTTTTGAATTCAGAGATTTTCTTTTTTCTAAACTAGTTGCCACCCAAGGCTGAAGAGCCAACTGTCTTACTATTTAATCCATAGCTGGGAGGAATTAGATTTATAACTTTTCCAAGTGCATTTGCACAAAAGTGAAGGTAATGAAACACTACTGGAACACAAACTCAGCTCTGACATCTCATTCCAAGCAGTTATCCATTACGCTATCTGCATCGTCAAAATAATTAACAAAATAGAATAATTATAACAAGATAATGCAATAAGTTAACTCATGGTTAAAAAGTTCATTCTTCCCATAATTCTTACCAATATATAATTTTTATATTTCTCATTATTCATTCAAATATTTTAAGTCCCCCCCCCACCTCCCCAATAAAGGAAGCACTTTATGCCTTCTTGTTAGCATATCTGAATTGTCAACATCAGTATTCTTGGGTTTTGGAACCAACTATCTATATTGGGGGTTGGGAACCCCTGGTCCCCAGGCCACATATGGACCTTGAATTATTTTTGTACAGCCCGCCAACTTAACCATAAGGGATTTGCATTTTCTGTTGATTGCGTTAGTTATTCCTGTTGTAAAATAAGGAACATTGTTTAAATAATATAGCATTAACTTCATTGGTTTTTCTTTAAACCTCCAGACCAAGGCAGCCTTCTTGACAGTGCAGTCTGAGGTTGAAACAATTTATTATAGTACATTTGATATAATGGCCTCCACCGCTTCAAGACGCTGCATAACTGCTATCTCCAAAAGATTGCCAACTGCTGATCTATATCATAAACAGTGTAACTTTTTTGTTTTTTATTTGCCTATGAATTTACCACATGAATTATAAAAATGCGAATCCAGGTCTGATCTGAATGTCTGACCTGGAGATAAGCAAACAAGTGACATCCATTACACTAGCTTTCTGTGGATTGAATAGCTCAGTATATTAACTTACAAATACTGTTAAGCAGAATGCCCAGATAATACACTGATCTGTAATAAGCCAGGAGGTAACCCTTTGGAAATTACATAGGGCTTCATTGTAAGAAATAAAAAAAATTCAATTTAGGAATAGATTGATTTTTTTTATATACATGCATACATATATATACACAGCTAATCGTTTTTAAGGTTATTAAGAGCCAAAATATTTTTTGATTGTGAGAATTTGGGGGGGGGGGTACTGATTTTCTGATACAGGTCCTATTTAAACAATAGCTGGGATTCAAACGTAACTGGAACAATAGATTTATAAAAAATAAACAAGTATATAAATAAGTGGATTATTTTACATTTTAAAAAACATGGAATACAGATTAAGCCATAAAAAAGGGTGAGGATCTTAAAATTAAAAAAAATAACACATGAATAACCTATGCCTTGTACAACTTTGGCTAAGGTGTAGCAACTGTAAGTATTTCTCTTGCCATGACTGGCTGAGAAGGGAAATAAAGGCAGATTCCCATGGGTGTGGCATCTAACTCTAAAAATAAGTTCATAAAAAAAATTCTAAGAGACTTGCTTTATGCATTTTTATAGAGGCATAGAATTGCATTACAGTATCGTTCTACAGACAATCTTCAGGTCTGAAGTTTGTATTTAAGCATTAAAAACTGTCACCACTCAGTTGACCCCAGTGTCCACTTTTATATTTACCCATCACTGATATTGAGCACTTTTACCCATACATACAGCATACCTTAAAACTATATTTTTGTCTGTATGTGTGTGTGTGTGTATATATATATATATATATATATATATATGAAGGAAATTATCACAAAAAAAAAAAAAAAAAAAAAAACAATGTAACAAACAAATGCAGAAACTAAGAAAATTATCAATTTTCATTCTACAAAGTTTAGAAGCAGAAAAAACTATTCGTTGACAAAATTTGTGCTTATTTAAATCAGATATATCAAAAAGGTTAAAAGTTAATGGTTTCAAAAATAAGATAAGTATATTTCATTTGGACAATCTGTTCCTTGTACATGCCTACCACACTTAAACCATTCCTCCCCCCCACTTTTATATATATATATATATATATATTAGCTAGATTTTTTTTTTTCCAAGCATTATTTTTATCATAAATAAATGTTCAGAAGTTGGTAAAACATTTCAGTGTTTAGAAAGAAAAAAAAAACAATTGTATATATTACTTCTATAAACACACAATTACTCGAAAACAAGTTTTGCAGTTTAACTGCTTGCTTAACATCAATAACTAATTTACCAAATCAGTAAAAATACTTTGAGTTTAAGCCTGGGAGTAGTACTGTTGAACAGGAGTAGAGGTTTATCCCTCCCTTGTTCCCTGTTTAGGATTGGATTTCTGAATTTTTTTTTTTTCTTTTTCCTTATCTTTCACTTCCAGTAACCCCTTATGTACTTGGCAGCATTATGGTGTGAATTGATTAAAAACAAATAAATAAATGAAATTGGCAAGTTTGATTAATTTTTGGCTGCTTGCATTCACATCATTAATACACTTGGCAGAGGAAGAAGAAAAGCATGAATTT
Organism: Acanthosepion lycidas; assembly: GCA_963932145.1. Classification (NCBI taxonomy): domain Eukaryota; kingdom Metazoa; phylum Mollusca; class Cephalopoda; order Sepiida; family Sepiidae; genus Acanthosepion; species Acanthosepion lycidas. The sequence continues at coordinate 47,418,606 of OZ010593.1, read as the reverse complement.
TCTAGTTTTTACTTTGTCCCACTGCCAGATATCAATAAATAAAAAAAGTCCTGGTTTGTTAGCATGCCATAATAGTTGTCAGAAAAGAGAGTAGATGAGTAAGTACTTGAACAAACCACTCACCCATAAATACCTGCCCAGATAGTTGCAGAAAAAGTTGTTAGATCTTTTGTCAACATTGACAGGATCTAATTGAGAATGTTTAAATCTTAACTACAGGTAATCTCAATTGATGACTGTAAAACTTTAATAAATAAATAACAAGTGGAAGGTTTTTTGTTTTTTTAACCGACTGATTTATACCTTATTTCTTTGAAGAAATTTAGTTTCTTTCCAAGCTTTTGCAAGTAATATCCCGGTGAACAAACTAAAAGGAAACTTTCTTCTGAAAAGATGGATCGGTGTGCAAACATGTCATGTATCCATTGAATTTTCATATAAAAACTCAGTAGGGAAAGGGAGTTAGGTAACACGAAACAAGGAGATGGGGAGAGAGAGAGAGAGAGGAATTTTGTTTATTCATCACTGCTTGAGAAAATTTATTAATCAAAAATGATACTGGACTTATTTACTTAAGTGTAAGAAAAGAATATAAAAAGATATGAAGATAGCATAAAGGATATATATATATATATATATATATATATAAAAAAACACACTACTACAAACAATCTGTCTTAAATAATAAAGCCCATATAATAAAATGAGAAAAAAAATGAATGGTTTGTATGTTGTGGTTGGAAGAAAGAAAAGATAGGAAATGATAAAGGAAGGAAGGAAGGAAGGAAATGACAGAAGATAAAAAGGAAGGAAGGAAGGATGAAAATGACAGAAGATAAAAAGGAAGGAAGGAAGGATGAAAATGAAAGAAGATAAAAAGGAAGGATGAAAATGAAAGAAGATAAAAAAGGAAGGAAGGAAGGATGAAAATGAAAGAAGATAAAAAGGAAGGAAGGAAGGATGAAAATGAAAGAAGATAAAAAGGAAGGAAGGAAGGATGAAAATGAAAGAAGATAAAAAGGAAGGAAGGAAGGATGAAAATGAAAGAAGATAAAAAGGAAGGAAGGAAGGATGAAAATGAAAGAAGATAAAAAGGAAGGAAGGAAGGATGAAAATGAAAGAAGATAAAAAGGAAGGAAGGAAGGATGAAAATGAAAGAAGATAAAAAGGAAGGAAGGAAGGAAGGAAATGACAAGATAAAAAGGAAGGAAGGAAGGATGAAAATGAAAGAAGATAAAAAGGAAGGAAGGATGAAAATGAAAGAAGATAAAAAGGAAAGAAGGAAGGATGAAAATGAAAGAAGATAAAAAGGAAAGAAGGAAGGAAATGACAGAAGATAAAAAGGAAAGAAGGAAGGAAGGAAGGAAATGACAGAAGATAAAAAGGAAAGAAGGAAGGAAGGAAATGACAGAAGATAGAAAGAAAGAAGGAAGGAAGGAAATGACAGAAGATAAAAAGGAAAGAAGGAAGGAAGGAAATGACAGAAGATAAAAAGGAAAGAAGGAAGGAAGGAAATGACAGAAGATAAAAAGGAAAGAAGGAAGAAAGGAAGGAAATGAAAGAAGATAAAAAGGAAAGAAGGAAGAAAGGAAGATGAGGAAAGAAGGTCACAGTATATAGTGCCTATGATGAGGAATTCACTACCAAAAGAGGTAGTCAAATTCATGTGGACTGGGAGTGGTGATGAATGGGTTGTTGAATAACAGTTGTACATCAAGACCCACTTAGTACAACAAGGACTTGCCTGGGCAGAGACAACTGCTTTATTTTGTCACTGACACTGGAGTTCTGAGAGAAACAGCCAGCAGTTATTAATCAGTATACCTCACTCACTAGTAATCAGAAATGCTTTAATGATTTTACACAAGACCTAAAAGAGAAACACAAAATTACAAATAACAGACGAATCATCATGAATGTTGCTAGATACATGCTCATTTACTAAGCTCAGTTTGATATATAAGCTTATTGACCAACATTGTAACAGGCATCCTTGTAGTTACTTGGGAACACTTTTAGGGAAAGTTGTAATGTATGCCTTGATAGGGTAGGAAAGTGTTATAATAATTATAACTGGCTAGTGCAGTGTTTCTCAAATTTTTTAAGCAATGGCACACTTTTAGAGTAATAGACTTTTAAATAATTGGAAAATTGTTAAAATCAAATGCTCAATGGTGCATAAGAGAAACTTTGACAATATTAATTCATAATTCAATATAACTTTGTAAAATTTTGAATTATTTCAAAATGTTTAATACAATTATAGGAAAAAAGGTTAATATTCATTTGTTCAAATAAAAAGGAAAGTTTTAAAAAGTTAAATTATAAAAATACTTTAAAAAAAAAGAAATGAATATCAAGAAAAAGTATTTAAAATAACATAATCAAAGAATAATGAAAAGAATTATTTGAAAAAGTTTAATACTTATTCAAATAGCAACACTGTTCTATTACTACATCCATGCGTGGCACACTTGTGTGCCATGGTATGGCCATTGAGAATTACTGGGCTAGTGAAAAGAAAGTTAAACAGAAAATAAGTCATTTTTCATTTAAAATTAGGTAATATTTTTATTTGTTATATCTTAATAAATATATTTCATTTATAGGAATGAAATATTGTAATAAACTAGTTTATCTGAAGAACTACAATAAATTAAAAATATTAAAATATTACTTATTTCATTATAAATTAAAATCAAGGCAGAAGATAAATTAAAATATTACTCATGAAAAATATTCTTTGTGCCATGTCTCTTCAGGATGTGAGCAAATCATGGCTCTTTACAACTTCCTATCTTTTGTAGCTTTTAGTAATGTTTGTCTTTTGTTGTCTCTCCCAATCCTTCATCTGCCATCCATTTATACAAGCTCATTAAATAGGTTACTTGATGCTTTTCTGTCTTTCTTATCTTCAATATGTCCTGTGAATGTCAAAGCCCTCTTTACACATTATATGTTCTAAAGATTTCAAATGAATACGTGTCATTTTGTTTCCATTTTCCTTAAAACTTCATTATTCACATGTTTAGTCCATGGGATTCTTAGCATTCTTTTGTAGAACCACATTTCTGTTACCACAAGTCTCTTCTTTATCTGTGAGGTGATTGTCTAGCATGCACTATCATAGAGGATTGATATTACATAAATGTTTACACTTTACTTTTGTAACAAAGTTTTCTTGTTTCTTAATACTCCGCTGAGCTTTCAGAAGGTACCTTTCATTATTCCAAAGTACCTTTAAATTTCAGCATCACATTTTCTGTCCTCTGATAGAACTCTTTCCAGATACTTAAATTTTTGTATTTGTTTGATTTCAACATATATTTCTTAATTTTAAATTAAAATAATTTTCCTTTCCATAAACCAAAATTTTGATTTTTTTTTCTATCCTGAAAAAGTATGGCTTATGACTACCATTAGTTTTCCAGTCACCAGAAACAAGTTTATCTCACATATCAAGTTCTGAGTGTAATGATTTCAATCCACACTCAGTGTCTCACAAATGCAGGTTAAGAATATCTTAGAGAGCAGTTGTCTATAAGCTTACTATTAACAAATGCAGCAAATCAAATTTCAACTATGTGTTCTACTACTATGGCTTTAGATTGCACTAATCTTAGATTCTGTGTGCCACGTCCCTTCAGGATGTGGGTGATCATATCTATCAACAACTGTCTTGTAGCTCTGAGTAAGGTTTGTCTTTTTGCTATCTCTCCTAATACTTGCTCTGCCAAGCTCATCAAGTAAATCTTAGGTTAGTAAAAAATAATACAAGTTACACATCAACCAATGTTTAAAATCACTTTTAAAACCCTGGTCTTTACAAGACTTGGCATTACTGTCGGTTTCAGGATAGATCAGAAGATACATTTATATTGTAAAATTAACAAAATGCCAAAAAGCTTGTAAAAAGGGATTTAAAAGGTTTTTTTTTGGGGGGGGGGGTTAAAGGATTTTATATATCAGTCTATATCAGGGATAGCCAAATTGCTTAATGTAAGAACCACATACAATAAAGTTCAGATGTTTGAGAGCCGCAAGACATGAACAAAATTTACATATACATTTATGTTACATAAACATTTTGTTACAAATGTTTTATGTAAATATTAAGAAATGAATAAATATTATATTATTGTTTAATAAATATACATATATATATATATTACACACCAAATATTTTCAAAATTGTATTTGTATGCAAAGTGTACCAACTAAGTCAGCACAATTCAACGTTTTGTGTTACACCGCATTAATGTACATGACATAAGTTTGGTCCCCTTAATCCCCTTACCTATGACCCCTGTCTTCTGACATTCCTCTGTAACCCTTTCCGGACAGAAATTTCTTTAATCCCTCTGCCTCCCACCATTCTTCCCTCAGAACTAAAGAACAATGTCTCACTCACATCTAGCATTAAAATTAAGATTTAAATTCTTAAATTACATTTTAATCCATAACCAGTAAATAATTATAAAGCTTTAAAGAAAAAAAAAAGAAAAAAAATTTTTTTTCATATATACCTTTTATATTAACTGCAACAAAAAAAAAAAAAAAAAAAAAGAGCTCAGCCAACATATTTCCATGAGCCACACATTGGCTTACAAGCAGTGGTTTCAGTGGTCTATATCTTACTTTGTATTGGCTCTATTTCTCACATTGAGCATTTCAAAAGAAAAAAAAAAAAAAATACTGCCAATGATGTGGGACTATGTCAATGCCTCTAAAACTGAATTCAAAGCTCAATACAAACTGTCTCATGTAAATCAATAAAATCTGTCAAATCTTATACACATAAGAAGCAAAATAAATTCTACTGAACAGGATGTGAAAATTCACATGGCTAAAGCTTGGGCCACCTTGAATAAAAATGATTGTAATCTGAAAAGCTGATCTATCAGACAACCTTAAGCAGAGATTCAAGTCACTGTAGAGGCGATGTCAATATATGGTGCCACTGCCTGGACATTAACTATAACCCTAGAGTTTAAGCTTGATGGAACCTACACTGGGTTGCTGAGCTATACTTAACATCTCCTGGAGACAATATCCAACTAATTCACAGTTCTATGGACCCATCCCTGATATTTCTACAATCTTATATAAAGGCAGAATGCACTTTGTATGACACTGCTGGCAAGCAAGACAAGTGATCTACTCTTCTGGACATCTAGCCATGGAACAAGACGAGTTGGTCACCCAGCAACCACCTACATTGACCAGCAATGTTATGACAGAATGCATCCCTGATGACCTTCCAACCTTGATTGTTGACATGGCAAACTCATGAATGTCTGAGCAAACTTATTTGAAATATATATATATATATATGCACACTCTCTCTCTCGCCCAAAATCTTAAGACCAATGAAAATAAAGAAAGAAAAAAAATACCTTATGTATTGTTAGACTTAACTACTTATATTAGTAGAGCTTAAAGAAAATAAAAATAAGAAAAAGGAAAAATAAATATTAAAAAATTTTGAGCATTTAATAGACAACATTTGAATACTGGGAAATTAGGCTAAATACTAGCTGGTCAAAAGTTTCAGACTATTTTTAGATGAAGCTTTAATTGGTAAGCACACAATGAAATTTAGTCATTTGGGTTCAAGTATTAGTGCAAAGAACATTTTCCACTGGTATTACCTATGTTACATGAGGTAAAAACATGACAAAGGCTAAAAACTTTGCAGAGTTTTAATGTAACAATTGTTGAACTATAAACACAATGTCTCTCTCAATGTGCTATTGCTGTTGAGATTGGATGTAGTAAAACTGCTGTTGCAAATTTCTTAAAAGACCCTGAGGAATACAGAACAAGAATTTCAAGGAAATTTTGTCGGCATTGAGCATGAGGGCTGTCTGGCAAGACCCCAGACAATCACTGAACCAGATCAGCTCTTAGGAAACAGAATGCAGCTGAAGAACAATAATACATATCTTCAAAGTCAATGCCTCCTTCCCCACCACAAAACAGCTCAGTTAAACTTTGCCAAGAAGCGCCAAACATGGGACATAGAAAAGTGGAAGAAGGTTTTGTTCTGATCAGAAAAAATTTAACTTGGAAGGTCCAAATGATTTCCAATGTTACTGGCATGGTAAGGATATCCCACCAGAGACATTTTCTATATGACATGGTGGAAGGGGTTCCATCATGATCTGGGGTGCTATCTCTTTCCAAAGAATAATGGAGCTTCAGGTTATACAGGAATGTCAAACCACAGTTGGTTACATTAGCATGTTGGAGAGAGCATCCTTGCTTGTGTGAAAAGGACTGGATCTTTCAGCAGGAAAACACTGCAATCCATAATGCTTACAGGACAAAAATCTTTTTTCTGGCAAATAATGTGATTTTTTTGGACCATCCTGCAAGATTGCCTGACCATTGAAAATGTTTGGGGTTAGATGGCAAGGGAAATCTGTAGAAATGGACATCAATTCCAAACAGTGCATGATCTTCATGAAGCTATCTTCACCACTTGGAATAACATTCCAGCCAGCCTTCCGCATACGCTTATATCGACCATACCACATCATTTTTTTTTTATAATGATGGCCGTGCAACTTACTACAGAGACGTCTTGTTGGGCATTTTTTTTACTCAGTCTATGACTTCTTTAATAATGTATGGTCTTAAAGTTTAAGACTTAAACTTTTGACCAGCTAGTATTTTTAGCCTAATTTCCGAGTATTCAAATCTTCCCTATTAAAATTTAATAATTAAATGGTAAGTTACTCAACTATAAGGGATGAGTTTTTATGCCGAGGTGCCCTTAAAAAAAACAAGCCACATCCACGTCAATTTTTACCTTCAACTAAAAAAAAAAAAAAAAAAAAAAAAAAATGAATTTTATTGGGGGGGGGGGGTATTCAAATCCACGCGCCTCCATCGAAATCTGAAAAAAAAAAAAAAAAAAAAAAAGTTTCGTTCCGTTCGTGCTAGTTTTATTTTCAACCAACAGAAGACATCTACCGTCTCCACAGTGTCAAAATGTCGAAACACGAGAGATGACTTGCTGAACTATCAAAAGAAGCTAAAACTAAAAAGTGCAAGACTTCAGAAGACTTTTTCAAATAAACAAGTTTTCTCCTTTTTTATGAACTTTTCAAGAAAACATAGATCGACCAATTTTCCGTGATCTTTGAACAATCGAAAATAGAATATTTTTTCATAAATTTTCATTTTCAATAATAAAGAATTATTTGATTTATATTTTTTTAATCTTTCAAAAATCAAAACTTAACTATCTCGGTTATTTTTCTATTAAAACATGATACTAAAACTCTTTGAACTTGTTTTTCTTTTTGCGACATAAAAAAAAAAAATTAAGAACGAAAAATGCTACGCTTTTTTTCACTCAGTTTTCTTAATAAATGGTCGTTTAGTTTTTCCAAGAAAAAAATTTACTAGACCCCTATATATTTTCAAAGAAAAGAGGTAGATAAAAGGAATTTCTTGCATCTACTGGAAATGTACCCTTCATCAAGTTCTTTCCATCAGCTTTGCTTTCAGAAAGTCAACACCCTCACAAAATTCAAAATAAATTTAAGATTTCTACGTTGAAGTCATATTTTTTTCATTATTTCTGTTGCCTTTTTTTTTAACAAAAAAAAGTGCTATCTTTTTGTTTCAATAGTTATTTTGATTTTTAAAAGCTTTACAACAATCACGTTCTTTCCACAACATTTTTAAGCAAATAATTTTGTAATCATGTTTGTTTTTCTTATGAAAATGTTCCACTGCAATGTATCATTGCTAATTCTAGTCATCATCTATGTTATTATTTGTCAATAAAAATTTGATTTTAAAGCGTTTTGTTTATTTTTATCAATTTTTTAAAAGATTACGTTAATTTTTTTTTTTTTTTTTTTTTTTTTTTTTTTTTTTTTACACAAATAAAAAACAAATTTTGCAAATTCTAAAAAAAATTGCGGTGGTATCCACATTTTTAAGCGGTCCACCAAGGCAATTTTTGTCTGCCCCTATCTTAAGGCTAAAAAGTAAAAACTCATCCCTGTGTGGATTATTACATTATGATTAGTTATAAAAAAAAAAAAAAAAAAGACAGAATCAGTTGTAAGGAAGTCACTGTTCTGGAGGTCTAAAACACTAAAGGTTTTAAAAATATATAAAAAAAAATTTTTACAGTGATGTTCAGTTGTTCACTTTGTACAAGACTCAAGAGCCATTCGAGATAGAGGGTTACAGAGTAAGAGGCACTGTTTATGCGGATATGTTAGGAAGATAATGGTTAACACTAGCAATAGTAGAACTTTAAAAAGAATTATGTGCAAAAGTTTCCTGGCTTTAGACACAGAGAAAAATAAGTTTTACCTGTATATTCAGGCTCTAATTTAAAAAAAAAAAAAAAAAAAAAAAAAACGTCCTAGGAAATTTTGCACACATCCAATAAATGAATTTTTACTAATTTGGAAAAAAAAAAATGGCAGTGGGTAATGTTTTATTTTTCCTGTATCTGAATCATGTGTTCTCTTAAAATTGAAAGGTTAAAAAACATATTCAGCAAATTCTTCTAAACTTGACACATGAAGGAAAAAATTTGGTTTTGAATATTTTAGTTAGTTATAACAACTACCATAAAAGTAGCAGTTGTACTATTAATACATTCTTAACAGCAGTAATTTCTACCATAACACTGAAAAGATGAGTTTAGCAGCAATACCTCTGTGATTTCATTATTGAAGTACAGTTGTTCAAAAGACAAAACAAATAAAAGCAGTCAATAATGTCTAGTCATATGATAGTCATTTTACAAGAATTCAAAAATGTTTACCAAAAAAGAATGTGTTAGAGTAAGGATTTCTGGATATTAAATTAAAAAAAATTAAAATAAAAACAAAAATAGTTAAGAAAAAGTTTATCTAAATAGTTTTTTTAACTACTTTTTTCTACAAATCAAGGATGAAGGCAAATTTTAACTTGTAAATTTGAGAAAAAAAATAAATAAAAAAAATGCAAAAAAAGAAGTAAAATAAGGTAATATTCATCTTGTATGTATGAATGCATGTTAACCTTGTAGGCAGCCATACAGATTTAAGGTGTAGCTGCCGTTGTGGTTTCCATAGCAAGTAATTTTATTTTTATTTCTTTTTTTTGCTTACTCCGCACCTAACCAGTTTTGAATTCAGCTATTTCTTTCTCCCAGGCTAGGGACCCAGTCTGTCTGCTATTGAGAGAAAAGGCATGGATTCATACTTCTCCAAGGGTATTTGTGCGAAAGTGAGTACAATGACCTCAGCACACCAATCCTAATTTTCACACCGATAACTGCTACACACATCTATTCAGGCCCCAGGAAACAGTAAATTTGTAATATGTGTAAGAGATATTTCTAAATTAGTTGTTAATCAGAAAATTCACCAAATTCCATATTTATTTATTTCCAAGTACTTACAAGTGACTTGAAATTGGTTCCAGCAAACATGGGAATGTTGGAATTAAACAAAAACAGTTACATAAACATCCTTGAAAGTAGCAACATTCAAAAGTATATAAATAAATATGAATTTTGGTAAATTTACCAATTATGTAAGACAACTAAATTGGAAATTTGAAAAAGTTAATGAAAAAATTGGATAGACAGAACTTAGTGATATTATTCAACCAAAACACACACAATATATATATATATATATATAAAATCTCACCATATGATCAGTTTCAAGAATGAATCAGTATACTGAGAATTGATTTTTTTTTTTTTTTTTTTTTTTATAATTATTTCACCTCAAGCAAAGCACTAACACACAAGGGGTTGTTGAGTGTGAAAGAATAGGAGATAAAGAACAACAGTAAGGAGAGAGAACAATAAAAGAAAAGGAATTAAGACAAGATAATGAGTGACATTGGATTTAAATTTTTGAAGATCAAAGTTAACTGGGATGCAAGAAGCCAGAAAACAGTTCCACAAGTGAGAAATGCAAGAGAAGAAACTATTAGCATACAATGTACAGTTTCAAAATATTTCTTGGAATCATATCACAAGTTTCAAATGAACTCAATGTGGCTAATTGTAAATGACTGCCAAACTTGGTAAGAGCCTATAAATAGTCTTACAAAGCTTTTAGTCTATATTAAACTATACACGTATACTATTGACCAAATGTTTGGAGCCATCCTCTAGATTTAACAATTAGTAAGTGGCCTACCTTGTTTGGTTTAACTAACTCCTATGATGCTGAAACTAACACATTAGTGCACAGTGTTCAATTACTTTTGGAGAGTGGGTTATGTAAAATTTAAGAGCTGCCAGCCCTAAGATTACCATTTGCCAGAAAGTTAGATTAGCCAAAAAGAGTTGAAGCTTTAAAGAAAATTTATGCAGTAATGGGTTTAATTCATTATTGTTGTTGAATATATAATAAAACCCTTCAAGAAGAGAAAATGCCTCTGGCCCAGATTGAGCTAGTCTTGAAAAAGGCAAAACCTTCAATTTTCAGGCACTTTTTTGAAATCCAGGTGATCGCCACAAATTTTTATCCGATAGTGTATATTATATTTTTTTTTTTAACTTTTAAGCCAATATCCATATATTTTTATACCTATTAAACTTAGCTATTTTTTTCTTTATTTCATGCACAAAGAATTCTGTCTGGCTAGTTGATTACATTTTATACTTTGTGAAAAGATTAACATTTAGTTTCTAATTTAAAAAAAAAAAAAAAAAAAAAAATCCATTTAGTTTATAGAGAAATTGAGCAGAATTCATTTTTTATGCAAAAATCAATTCTATTTCTGCTTTACAGGTTTTCATTGTTGCATTTTTCCAATAAAATAAAACTTGCTATTAATCTTGTTAATTCACCTGCATTCAGTAAATATCTATAAATAAAACTTTATATGCACAGTCTCTCTCCCTAGAGAGAGAAGTTGAGGAGAACAGGGAGGGAGAAAGAAAAAGAATTGAAAGAGATCAAATCTCCAGAAAGCCAGACTTTCAGAATTTAATAAAAATATATTAAAGAATACAGAAAGAGTAAATAAAACATAAAAATATCAGATTTTGGTAATTACTGAAAGTCAAAATAGAGTTCTATCTTCAATCAATAGCAATTTTGTTTTTTTGAGGTGGACACTATAATTCATTAATACATTTTGAAACAAGAATTAAATACTCAGTTTTTCAAAAATGTTTGGCTAATTTTACATGTCATCCCTTGTTAATTTTTTTATGTCAGATTTTATATGGGCAGGGCACTGAATGAGGATTAAAATCAACCAGATTATCCTTACTAATCATTATTTCATGCTAGGAGATGAGAAGAGGAAAGAAGAGAGACCCAAGAAAGTTTTTAATGCACCAATCATTTCTGATACCAAACTAACAGGCCTGCTGGTTTGAAATAAACTTTAACAAATTTCCATTTATTTTTGTTGTTATTGAATTTATAATTTTTTGAAAATACTAATTTTCACTAAACTTAAAGAGTTCTTTCATGCTTGAACTTACTAGTTTACCTATATCATAAAAGAAAATGACAATATTTAAATAATTTTCTGTATAAGCATTTTCTATTGTCAGAAGAGAATTCTACTTTGTAAAATCATTAAAATAAAAATATCCAAAGCATTGAAGATGACCAGTTTCAAAGTTATTGATGTCATTGAAACAACTCTCCACATTTTACAATTCAAGGCCATTTTCTCAAAGGTCTTATATGGGATGTCAACAGCTGCAAAATGACCGTTCAGCTTATCTTTAAACCCGAGTAAAGGCTTACCTAAGTTTCTTTTTCCAGAGTGAAGCTGGCTATACATGAAGACATTAGTTATCCTGTTGCCACCAATCTGATAACATGGCCAGCCCACCTCAATTGATAAAGTTTAAATGCTTCCAATATTGAACTTTGTGAAAAGGTCAGAATGATATTTTGTCTTTTAAAATATACAAAATTGGATTTGAGATCACAAATTTCTAAGAAGGCATTTCACCTATGAGCTTTCTAATGTCATAAGGCAATAGGGGGACAAATCTCTCATCACAGAGATTGCAGGGGAAGATCGTAGGAGAATGAATTCTTTTTACTGAAACTTAAGATTTTATGATTCTGTGTTTTTCTCAAAACTAGTTCAACCATTTTTAATAAAAAAAAAGTAAATAAAGTGAACCAACCTGAAAGACGTCAGTCGTAATGGATTCTTCATCTAGCTAATGTCTTACCATTATGTGGGAGGTATTTCTACTGCACACTGTATTATCTGCTATTAATAATTGATGCCACTGAAGATAAAGGCTTTCATTCTTGTGGGATTTCCCAAGAAAATATCTTATTAAATACTATGCACCTTCAGGATTGGTTCTCCACAGCTTCTTTATCCGAATTGCTACGAAAGATAGTGAAATGGTTTTGAATTTGGGGTGGTCCTCCTCATAGATTGGATCCCATCCAAGGCTGGAGAGCCCAATCTACCTATTTAACCCATAGCTGGAGGGAGAAGAGATAACTTCTTACTCCCCACTCCAAAAGTGTTTGTGAATGTAATGAACTTGTACAGAATTTGAACTCGTTTCGCCAGTTCCTCTCACCTGCACATCTATAGAGATTTTAAGATCATAGCACCTGGTATTCCTAAGCAGTCACCTATCTAAGTACTGACTAGGCTCAATGTTGCTCAATTTCAGTGACTTGTTTTTTTAATCATTTCACTCCAAGTACAGCAATAAAGTCACTAAGATGCAAGCGGTTACTGAGTGTGAGAAAATACAAGAAAAAAAAACATTACAAAAAGAACAATAATAGAACAAGAATTAAGATGCCAGAAGATAATGATTGAAGTCGCATTTACAATTTTGAAAATCAAAGTTGACTGGAAAGCAAGAAGCTGGAAGAGAGTTCCATAAGCAAGAAGTATGAGGAAAGAAACTGTTAGCATAGAATTTAGTTACATCATTGGATGAGACCCAGCATATTCAATGTTAAATGGTCATAAACAGATGCATTATACACACTGCCAAAGGTATTGCTTGCCTTTGCTTTTCTGTTGTCTATCTTTTTAGTCTATTTGAGTGTCAGAAGTTAAACTCCTGGAAGTGGTTTTCAGTTCTAGGTAGTCAATATAGTTAGAAGGTTAGGCAATATTCATATCAAGTTTTAGGTCAATTCAAGATTACAGTCTTCTAGTCAATTTGAAAAACAAAAGCGAGATGTCATGTACTGCTTGCTGACTCAGGGTGAATGACAAAGACTATGTCATCGGTAAATAAAAGCTCTTTGACCAGCTGCTCAACAGTCATCATATGGGCTGGAAGTTGGCCCAGATTAAACAGTCTATTTGTAAAAAATTGAAAGCATGCATTGTATTCATCTCCTAGTTTTTCAGTGGCCTGTTTCAATGCCATACAGATGAATATTGAGAATATTCAAATAAAGAATCAACACAGCTTCATGCTATTAATATACGAAGAGGGATGCAAGACAAAAAATAAAATAAATAAAAACACTAACCTTATTCAAGTGTCCGTTAAATCAAGTAACCTTCAGGAAATTTTAAACTGAACACTTTATTAAATCTACTACTTTATTTAGTCTCTGTCCATGTCTCATCTTCTCTTTTGCATACTGCCAAGTTTGTACTAAATCAGAGCAGAGTGAATTCCAGTTGGATTCATTACATTCACTTACACACAAATACCCTTGGGAAAAGTATGATGAATCCATCTCCCCTGCAGAAAGTAACAGCAACCTACTGCAGAAAAAATCTGCCTAGTCAGTCACGTATCAAAAGATGCATGATCACCCAAGTGTGTATGACATATGGCACATGTGACTGACTATTCAAACCAAATAGGTTTATGGCCATATCATGTTAAAGCACTGGTTCTTGTACAATCACCCAAATTAAACAATGTTGAAACTGGTCAGTACCTAGATAGGTAACTGCTTGGGAATACCAGGTGCTCTAAGCTTGGAGTTGGAAATCAGAGGGCATAACCCCAATTCCAGTTGGGATTGTTATATTCACTTACACATAAATACGGAAAGTATGAATTCACCGATTCTCTCACAAATATGAATTAATTAGTAAAACTTAGTAAAACTTAGTAAATCATTATAATTTTCAAAAAAATTCTTACAATCTAAAAAATATTTTCTGGCTTTAAAACACCTGCAAAAGGTTGATAAGCTATAAAAAAACAAATCAATCAACCCAGGGATTAAACTCACAACTACTAGGAACCAACACCTTTAATCCACTAGACACAGAACACTTGCCAAGATATCCTTAGAGTAGACATAAACAGCAGAATGAAATCAATCTACCCCCATAAACAGAGTTCAGTTCAAAATTCTCTGTAGGTTACCCAGATCAACAAACACCAAAAGAAGGCCTGAGTACAAAACAGCAGTGTGATAACAACAACAAAGATGAAGACATTTTCTGAATGTAAATAATAAGCCCCCATCCCAAAAATTCAAACAAATTCATTGGTGGACAACCAAACTTGTCCAGGATGTTCCAAAATGCCATCCTGCTTACAGTGCCCAACGCCTTTGTCATGTCAAGAAAAGCGATAGATCCTTTTGTTTTGCAACTAGCACATTTCTTTGATCTGCCCCCGGACAAAAATCATGTTCGTAGTGCCATGAGTAGCTAAAAGAAAGGGTTTTTTTTGTTTGTTTGTTTTTTGCAATAGAAAACACTCTGTTCAGTAGAACACACAAAATTTTTGTCTGCAATTGAAAGATTCCTCTGGCAGAATATTTGTGCAATGTTGTCTGGCTTCTTAACACTTTCTTTTTTTTTTTCTAAAGATTACGTGTCTTGAGGTTTTAAATTTTAAATTAAAAAAAGAAAATATTTTAAAATTTAAAATATTTTCTTTTTTTCATATATTGGATTTGTAAAATTTATATGAAAAAAAGAAATACTTATCCATGAATCGTACTCTCCTATACAAGTCTTACACGATTGTAATTTGTAAAAGAGCTCCTCCCCCCGCAAAAAAAAAAAAAAAAAAAAAAAAAATCACAACAAATGTTAAAGAGGTTAAAAAAAAAAAATCATGGCCTTCCTCAACACACGAACATGATGTTTTTTATTTTTTAACAGATTTAGAGAAATTTGTTTAATGTAAAATGACACTAGGAATGTCGAGAAATCTACACAGACATGCTGCCCTAACGTCTTTTTATCATCACTCCTATGTCGCTCAGTTTTATTTTATTAAATTAAATCTTGTTTCTGTGTCTTATTACCATAGTTACAATTTCTGCCCTGTCCAGTTCTTTGCTTTTCTTTAAATCTTTATTTCTTTAGTAGGAACTTTAAAATAAAATAATAGTAGTAGCAGAAATATATTCATTTCTTCCTAGATTCTCCTTATAGAATCTGTGGCTAGTATCAGTGTTAGTAACTAACTTTTTTTAGTAAGTCGATCCTACTTTACAATTCCTTCGGCAAGGCAATAAAAAAATTCATAGGCACACGAAATTACATAACACATGACTGACAGAGGTGGGAACGTATTCACATAAGGAATTGATTTTATTTTTATTTTTTGATAAGTTATGCCGGGAAAAAATTGTGTTATATAGACGAGAGAGGAAAAATTCTAATAGAAACTAAAAAATACTAAAAGCGAGTTTGGTGGGAAAAAAACTGTGTCTAAAAAAAGTAAACTAGAAATGTGCGTATTAGAAAAGTTCGAAATATATATTTTTTTAAGTTTTAAGTTAAATTTCATAATTGTTAAACATTCAAATTACAGGAAAATCAACTCATAATCAACTAAGTCAAGTTTAGTAATTCTTCCACTATTCTGCTTGATTACCTAGCAACCAGAATGGAAAGACTAATTTTGAAAATTCATTTTTAGTAGAGTTCAACATCTTTGTCTTACTCTTTATGGCTCTTTAAAAAAAAATCTTTTCAAATATTCAGTCAATTTATTTTATTCCAACTTTTGAATTTAAAAAAATATTTTGTTTTTTCGATTCTATGAGATAGAAGTACATTTTAAAATTTTGATAGTGTTTAAAAAAAAAAAAAAAAAAAAAAAAGTAAGAATAATTAAATGATCAAACAAAAATATTCATCAGGCTAATTTTGATAAGATTTTTCTTAAAACGGTTATTAATTTAATTTTATGGATGCACAAAAGCAGTAGCCTAAAAATGTCCCTTAAAGCTTAAAAAAGGCAATCCTTTTTTCATCCATTGAGAAAATAATACACAATTCTTACTAATTTCTTACTTTAGGAAAAATATAAAAGTTTGTTTCTTTTTGCAAAAATAATTTATATAAATTTAAAATAATAATAATTATGGTGTTCCTATATTTATTAAAAAGACGACTGACATTTCATTATTCAATTATTCTGGAAACTGAAACACAGAAACAGTAAATTCCTGAATACGATATTGTCTTTACTCTTATATGGGTTTTTTCTTTTATTGAATACATGTGCTTAAAATTCTCATTTAAATTATTCTAAAGTCCAAGGTTTCATCTTTGTTGAAACAAGAGGAAAAAAAGCATTATAACGTTTCTTGGCAGTCATAATTAGAAGTGTGAGAACGTTACCTTCAGCTGTCAACACTTACCACTTGAAAATGGCGCAATCGACCCTAAAATTGACTGTAGGGAAAATGTAAACAGTAACTTTAAAACAGTTTAATTCTGTTAAAACCACCGATTTTTTTTTCTCAACCCCAAATTTTTACCGATTTTCTTTTTTTTTTTTTTTTTTAAGTTGTTGAGTGAAAAAAAAAATGTTGTCAAATATACTATTTAACAAATAGTCTTTTCGGCGTTTGCAGAGATTTGCCGGTTGTTTCAAGCCTAACTCAATAAAATTTTATATTATATACGCGAACCTAAGGATTTGTTACATGAAAGAGAAGTTAAAATGCAGCGGGGGATACCTTTTTTTTGTTGTTTGGATTGAGTTACCTTACACCCCACTCCTCTCTGAGACAACCCTAATTTTTTTTTAATCTACGTCAATTTGACTATCATTTTGCTCCCGGCATCATTCCATATTTCGTATATTTGTATTCCCCTTTAAACTACACTCCTATTCGTTAGAATTATGCTGTCAAATTCAACAAGATCTGGCATGCTGAACCAAAGAGCCACCATTAAAATCGAGGGAAAAAATAATTGCAACCTGGAGGTGCTAATCTATTCAAATACACAAAAGTAAGCGCACTTCACACTATGACAGCCATTAATAAACTGATGATGCTATTTCTAAAACTTTGCATTTGTGCCGATTATATGATACAGTTAGTTACCAGAAATAAATATTTCAAACTAGTTTTCCTTATCTTAATCTCAGTGATCACATCTAGTAGATGGAAAACCCCGATTGAGCATAGGAAAAACAATGATAATTATAAAAACTAATCTTGTTATAAAAAAAAAAAAAAATGATACTTTATGTATTTTTATACACATATGGTCACCCATATTTTAAAATGGGGTGGCAATTAATTTTTACCCTGAAAAAATAAGTTTAAAAAGAACCAAGAATTTAATCATCATCGAAGTAGAGCAGGCAATATTTCTCCTGTTGATTTTTTTTTTGATATTGCCACAGGGGTGATGGGAAAAATAATTTAAATGCCAAATAATAGTTTAAAAAGTTATGTAGAGCGTGTGTAAAAATGTAATTTTTTTTACACTATCAACACCATAGAAACACAAAGTGCGTGAATGTTAGGAAGTATGTTATTTCAGTTTAATGTTGCTTAAAGAAACGATTTTAAATACAAAGATAGGTCAAAAATCCGTCTGAACAGAAGAAACACCTTTTTAAAAGCATCAACAAAACAAACTCGACTGTTGACGAGGAAAAAAATAGTCAGAAAACAAAGTCATTTACATCATGTCTGTAAAAAAGAATATTTAACCGAAAAGTTAGTGAAATAAATAAAACAGAGGAAAAAAATAAAACAAAAAATTTAAAAAGAAAAAAAAGAGTAAATGAACAAGCTTTAAAAACAAAACTTAGGAACCAAATAAAAATAAAATGTATGTTTATTTTATTTATTATTTCCCCATTAATGACAACGATTAGGGCCTAATCATTAGGCTATTATATTGCATATTGCATTTTTTTTAGCAGTTACTTTAAAGTTTAAAGCTACAATAAAAGGAGGGAAAATAAAAACAAGCTTTTTAAAAAAATCTAAAAATCATACAAACGAAAATGTTGAGATACACAATATAGTAAAAATTTATCAGTGAAGTTTATGAATGGATAAAAATTGCATCCAGTCAAATTTAAAGAGACAAAAAAAATGAATAAATGTTTTCTTAAAAATAAATCCATTTAAAAATGTTCAGACTTCAAAAGTTTGTCCTGTTACAAACATTCTAGCTATGTGTTTCTTCTACCCAAAATGATAACCTGACACACACCTTTCTACTTTAAAGAACGTATAGTACATTATGGCAGTGTACTGTTAGTGTATTTATCAACAAATAATCGCGTAAGACAAACATATTCTTTTATACACATACTTTGCACACACTGTCTGCTTAAAAAGCTTTATTACTTAAACTAAAAGTTAAAATATTAGAAAAACAATTAAGAAAGTAAAAAACTGTTAGCCTTTATTTTAAAATTTTAGTTTTCCCTCTTTAAAGGAATAAACAACAAATCCTTTGAACAATTAAATCGACAATTGTATGCTGGAGAATAAGTAATTAAACTGAAAAGTATTAGTGGTCATTTATACTTTGTGACAGTCATCACACTGACCACACAAAAGACGAAAAGGGTAGAGACAGTGTTAAAGTAACAAGACAAAAACACGTGCTATCTGTCAGATTTTTGTAAATAAATGACATATATCCTAGGTCAGTTTGGCAAAAAGAAATAGTTTTAAAAGTGTTCGGAAATAAACATGTTTTCGCAAATATGAAAAGTGTAAAAGTGAAAAGAAAGCGGTTTATAAAAACAGAAAGAATGATTCAACAGAAGAGAAAGAGTATAAAACTGAAAGCGTGTGTTCGCTTTTATTATTTTTTTTTTTTTCATCTTTTTTATGAGTTGTGAAATGTTCAATATTTTTCTGCTTTTTCACTTACCAGTATTCTGTGAACTACACCGGTAAAAAGTACAGTTTATAATAAAGATGACGGCAACAAAGGCCGAGATATACTCCGTGGTACACATTAGTGTATAATACAGAATCTCTAGCGACAACAGCATAAGGAGACTACAGACCACAATGAGCGTGAGCGAAAGAAGCACGAAATCGAGGCGACTTGCGTATGAAGTAAAGCATCGGTCTGACTATAACTTTACAAAGATCACGCATTGAGAATATTCAACACTTGTCAATGTTAAAAACGTATTGTATTACATTACACTTGGAAGAATAATTTTATAAAGATGAATTTAGCATTTTTCTACATTTAGAATAGATATTCTTATATAAATTTTGTTTTTGACGGGATTTTTTTTTAGAATCATACTTGAAATTTTTAAAGTTACCACAAAAAAAAAAATTAACAATCGATCTGACATGAATAGGTGTAGTGGTGCCTCGACTACAGAAATTTAAAATATAATTCTTTTTTATATAGAGTGGAGGTTTCTTTTATTTAATTTGTAAAGCAAAAAGTTAGATAGACACGTACAATAACAAATTTGCCACTGTGCAATGAAAAATCTGACATATGTGGTGTAGTAACTGAATAATTCGTATTCCTACCAGATACGGCACACAACTCATAGTTGCAATTTGCGGTGGGTCATGCCAAAATAGTCTAGCTCTGTTAGACTTTGTCGCAGACATCAGGCTATGCCGCTATATCTTAAGGTCCTATCACTATAACAGGGAGGTTCTGTCTGTATGATGGATCCCTGGTCACCAAGCCTCCAGTCTATTTTTAACCTGCTTTGTTCAAAAGCTGAGGTAATACAAGCTCTAATTAAAAGTTACCAATACTGTTACTGTTAGTGTTACTTTTTTTAGTTTTTTACTTTAACTTGTTCTTTAATTACTCAATTCTACTAATTAAAGAAAAGTGCGACCAACAAATAAAAAAGTATTGGGTCACAAATAAATTATAATTGCTTAATATCAAATTAATTTGTTTACTAAACTAAACAATTATTAGCACATGAAACGAAGAATTTTTTTCCAGACACCCCTCCACCAGCTGCTCACATACGATTGAAAAGTGGTAGCTTTATTGTCTCAAAAACTTAAATAATTAATTATTAAAACAAGCAGTTTAGGTGACGTAGTCAAGTGTAGCAGTTAGTAAGCTTTAGACAATCACTACTGTAGAGAGTTTGAGCCTCACTTGGTGTTTCACAATACAATTGTGTTCTTGTGTCAGCAAGAAAAAGTTTAAAATAAGAAAATATTTTCGCATCAGAAATATGACCCGAAAAACAAATGGAGACTAGTGTCAGAGCCCCTTAAGAAAGTCCTAACGGAAGTTTTCACTTTGACAGCTTGTGACATACTGAAAATTAAAAGCCAACAAAGCAAAGGCCCATCAGAAAAATCATTTCCAGCTTGACACACAATATTCAAAATCAGCTCGAAGTTAAAACAAAAAAATAAATTATTTTTCTGCTAATGAAAAGCTTTAAATAAATTAAAGAAATACATCTATCTGTTCTACTTTTATGTAGGCCAATCTTTTAAAAGATATTTAACGGCATAAACATAGACATAGTGACCCAGACTAGCACAGAAGTCAACAAACGCTCGCCTTATCACGATGGCAACGAAAAACCTGTTAATACTCAACATGAAAGAAAACTTATTTAATTGATAGCTGATAGTAGTAAGAAAGAACATTTTCAAGTCAACTTTCATTCGTTCTCTTTACTATTTTCAAATCAATTCAAACATTCGTGCAACTTTGAAAGTACCTGATTTCAGGGATTTTAATCCTACAATTCGAATTCATACAAAAATATTTTTCTTCCACACGGAAAAAAGATCATTACAAAACGAACATCATATTACATTTATCCTTATCTAACTGCTTAAATTTCAACTCAGTAAGGCATATTTCTCCAACTAAGCGGTTGTACGCCAATTAAGCAAAAAATAGTCGCCTTCTTTCACTTAAAACCATCAGCTCAGTTAAAACTTGGTAATCAGCCTGTTAAACTAGCATCGAATAATTTACTTATGTGTTTGAGTGATATAGCACTTTAGTAATATATCATTCACACTCAGAAGCAGATTTCCGGTTTATGAACTCACTGGATAAAAAATTATTATCCACCTATATAAAATGCAATATACATAATCTGTACACACACACACACACACACACACACACACACATATACATACATACATATATATATATATATATATATATATATATATATATATATATATATATATGTAAGCAAGATGAATTTTCACTTAGAAATATCATAAAGAAATACACTACCCCAGTCGACCCGAACAAGAAAATTAAATTAATTATCTATGACAAAAAATTTTAAACGGCTAAGCTTATCCTCAAAAATAACAA
The DNA here is from genome assembly GCA_963932145.1 of Acanthosepion lycidas. NCBI lineage: Eukaryota > Metazoa > Mollusca > Cephalopoda > Sepiida > Sepiidae > Acanthosepion > Acanthosepion lycidas. Next base: position 47,397,114 of record OZ010593.1, on the reverse strand, counting down.
CACACCTGCAAAAACAAAACTACAAAAAACATTATTTACCAGTTCAAATGCACCTTAAGGAACTATGTTCCTGATCAAACCAAGCTCATAAATAATTACATAGGAAACACTACTACATGCCTATACAGACAACTTACGCTACACCTACCCGATCATAGCTCCATTAGGACTCATTTAAAGACACACAAAAACCTACCATATACCACCCGAAACATACTAGTAGAAAATACAAACATAATAACCTCATCCACATGTAAAAAAATATATTAAAAAATAATGGAAGCCCTAATAAGAAAAAAGAAAAAAGCCAACACTCAATAATATTAACTATGAACATGGCCACAATATCCTGATCGTGTTTGGTAAATAAAACATTCCTATAGCTCTAGATACATATATAACACAACCCATACATTCAGTTAAAAGTAAAAATAAAATTATCCTTGATAATGGTTAAAAGCCGAAAGTGCTTGGACATGCACAATTTTGTAAAGTTTTTAGACAAATTGTGTCCAGGATAGAAAATACTTTAACCAACACAAGAAAAATGAAATAAAAAGCTTAATCACAGTACCTTGTCAGTCGTCTTCAATGAAACGCACACAATATATATATATATATATATATTGTGTATATATATGTATATAGTGTGTATATATATATATGTGTGTGTGTGTGTATGTGTGACAAAGTGGAAAAAATTTCGTGTCACGCATTTGGTCCTTTAGGACTTCCTCGGACTAAATTTGTTATGTTGGTGCTACTACACATGCGCACGAATTAAGGATGCGTGGAATTTTAAATTTTAAGTCGCACCAATATAACTGATGAAGTCCTAAATGACGAAATGCGTCACACGAAAAATTTTTCCACTTTGTCATACATTTTCCCTCCAATATTGTTCTTCATATATAAAAATTTATATATCATTATCTTATCTTATCTTTTATATATATATATATATATATATATATATATATATATATATATATATAACTAACAGTGAGTAATCAAATGGCCAAATTGAACAACTCCTCAGTGACATGTTTCGTCTTGAAAAGTAATTTCTTCAAAATAATGTATATGTATGTTTGTATGTATAAAATGTATTTAGGCAATCAGAATTTAAACAATTTTGTTGAATTCAGTCGACAAAGTCTGTCTGTTTCATTTATTGTATTTTTACAATTTTCGGTTAAATTGTTGCACGTGCGAATCAAAATCAGAATTGTGAATAAATTGTCCAAAGTTCATGTTTTTGTTTAAATGCTTGCGACGGTCTCTGTCATTATCAAGAACTGAATGTTATCAGTATGACAGACAAGATTTTGTTTTGCACATCCTGATAAATGTTTGGAATGCTAGAATTCAAATTAATTCAACTATAATCATATCGTATATAAATGATGTCATTTGTAAAACAGTTTCCCGATTACACTGGAAAGAAGGCATCAAAAAGTTTATACATATTATTATTATTATTATTATTATTATTATTATTATTATTATTATTATTATTTCCTTTGATTTACGTTGTATATACATTTCTTTCCGGGTTCTAACCAGAGAAATGGCCTCGTAACATTTTCCACTGTCCATTTTTTGTAAAAATAAAAAAAAAACCTAAGATCACATACATTTTACATAGATAAAGCTCTACGTAATGTGTGAACTGTACTTGTAAGTACATTTCTTTGTTTTTCTTTAAAACATAGTCTAGCAGGAAATCCCTTCAATGCGTCTATTGGAAACATTTCCAGTCAATCTGAGGGCTCCAACTACAACTGGAATTATTGATGTCCTCATGTACCACGTTTCTTAGATTTCCACTTCAAGATCCTTGTATTTTGATAGTTTTATTTTAAATCTTCAAAGATGTATTACAATCTAGAAGGACTGTCATGTCAATAAGAAAGGACATTCTGTTTTTGTTGTATTTGATCACGATGTCTGGGCGATTAGATTTGATCGTTCTGATTTGATTGTAGATTTAATTCTTGTGTGTATTGTAAAGTCCCATAAATTTGTTACAGGCCATATCTCTGTAACCGGGGCTGGATGATGTTCATATCATTTTCTTGCGGTTTCCTTCCCGTAAAAGTTTCATATTTTCCAGTGCAGATATTGGCCCACTCTTTCATCCTGAGTTTTATATTCAGTGGGTGCTAATTCTGTGCAATAAGATGATAAATTGTTTCTGGATATTTATCACAGAATCTGTATTTCGGTTTAATACAATATTTTGGTATGTGTGCTTGGAAATTTCTAGTTAGTCAGCAATTTAACACTGTACTACGTAACCACGGATGGGTACGGGGTTTGACTACATCAGCTTGTTTTGTACGGGCATAGTATTGACCATGAAAAGCATTATCTTACCATTGTTTCTGTATTTGGGACATTACATTTGCTTTCGTTTTTACGTTCTTTGCCGCTGCAGTAGGTGTATTATGGTGTAGGGGTATGTGTTACATATATCTAACTTTGGCTAGGAAAGGCGTGATTAAGGAAAGCAAAGACGCTGGAGGTTACTATCCAATGTGGCGTGCACAATGCAATTTATATTTGACGTAAAATAGCACATAGTATAAAATACAAGACAGAATGTAATGATTCAAAACATAATAGAATTTATTAGTGTTTGGTGTACATGCATATAAGCTGAAGGTTTGATAGAGTTATGTCTCTTAGATTTGGAAATATTTGTACCTGAGCTCATAAAGATGAAGTAATTATTAAACTGTAGTTTAGAAGAATAAGTTCCTGTTGCATGTTAGGAATTGTGAATTGGATAAAGTTGGTAAGTGTTCAGAAGAGTTAAGAGTTCGTACTTGCGTGAATTGGTAATGTTCTTTAACGCCTGACTGCATGGTCAAGACGGGAGTTCTTGAAGGTTACATCTTGGCAGCAAGGAGAAAGATGAATGAGAAAACGAAGAGAGAGAGCTTACACGTGTTTTGTTTATATAAGGCTGGGTATCACGTGATCGGCTCAACCTTAGTTAGCGGGAAATTTCATTCCTCGCGTGCAGGATATCTGATTGGTTGGAATTGACCAATCAGTGAGCTAGTTTTGAGATCAACCAATGAATGCTTGTCGCATGATTTCTATGTACTGTATGTATGTAATGGTAGTGGTAGTTACCACAATGGTTTATTTGCACTTCTTCAACCACTTGAAATTTCCTTTTGAATTTGTTGGTTTCCCTTATTACTGAATAAAGTTTATTTCATTCATGTACTTTAACATAGATTATCATCCAGACTTCTGTACTTTCCAGATATCTTTGCAGACCGTCTTTTGTGGTTTTGTAAGACAGTTCTAGTTGAACTAATTCTCTACCTCCCTCGGATCTGGTCACATCTGTATGTGTACAGATTTGAAGGAGGTAGAGGATTAGGATAATATATTAGGCAGGTGAGACGCTTTCCGTTTTGGCATCCATTCGTTTGGTCCAATTAAGGCTTGGGAAAATGTAATGCACCGTAGGGACAGCCAAGTGTTTATGACAGATATTCTGTTTTGTGAATCTAGTTCGGTATTTAACAACATATGCACACGCCCGTAGTATTCTTTTCTTACTTTCTATTTCATTTGGGTATGCTGTATTCCACCTCCTTCGCTGACTCCTAGGTATTTACAGGCTTCTTCTTGTTCCAGTTCCCTAATCTTTGTGACAAAATCTAGATCTATTGAGTGTGTTTCTGTAATTCCCCATTTCTTGTTACTTTTGTACATTTATCTAATCCGAAATCCATACCGATATCATCACTGAAACATTTTAGTATTGAGGATACCCTTCAACTCATTGTCGTTTTTTGGCAAAGAGTTTGAATTAATCCATGTAGAATAGGTGATTAAACACTTTCTTTTTTTACTTTGTATCCATAGTTATTACTGTTTAGTTCATGCAAAAGGGGGGGGGTTAAGGACAGATAAAACAGAAGAGGCGACAGAGAGTCACCTTGAAAGATTCCTCGTCGGATATTCAAACAATTGGCAGTACCTTTGTTGTGAGTTAGGTATAATGCGGTTTTCCACAGTTCTATGCTATATTTAAGAAGGAAATTTACTGTTACCGAGGAGACTTTGTACATTTACTAAACCTTAAGGACCCAAGAGTGCGGCGCATTATCAAAGGCTTTTACGGTAATCTATCCAAATTATTATTATTATTATTATTATTATTATTATTATATAAGCGTTTTATAATTTAAAATACAGTTTTATGGAATGAGGGATATTTTATTTACTTAACTATAGGCTCGAGTATTTTCAATCTTTCCTTGCAGTGAGTGAGTGATTATTGGATACATTTTGGTATCAATTTTTTCCTTTGTTTGGTTGAAGACAAACGAAAGTTCTTTGGATTTAATACTTGTATGGTTTGGATCATTTTTCTGGTTTCCAGGAATAGTTTGAATTAGTCATTATCAAAGAGTCTTATTTTTGCGTTGATAAGGTTGTGTCGACGTGTATTTTGTTTGGTAGTTTTCGAATGAACGCCGAAAGTGCTCAAAAGAAACTGGACACCAATCAAGCAACCTTTTGTTCCATCTGTTATCCTTTCTTGTTGCTATGTGTCCTTTTCACTTCTGTTTTTGTCGATTAATAACTTTTATGATTTCTCTTAACTTGGCCTGTTCTTTAATTCATCTGTTCTTATTTTCTTGCTATTTTTAGTACTGATTTTTTAATTCCTCAAGTCATAATTGCTTATGAAAAAAACTGTACTATATTCGCAACAGTTTCATTTCTTTTTGATATAAACATCATATTTATTAGGTAGATTTGTTTGAGTAGGCATCTCTGTTTTTTAAACAGTGAAACTGATGTCTACAGACCTAGAGATCAAAATTATTAATAAAGAAAATGTGTCTTCCAATAGGAAACGAACCTGTATTCCTCCCCTCATTTTTTTTCTTTTTTTTTTTTTTGGTCAGAGAAATTGCTAAAAACGGAATATGGTCTGATTTCTGTCAGAAGACACATTTTCTTTTTTAAGACTTTAAATCTCTCGGCTGGTAGATATTAATTTTATTGTTTAAACCTCAGAGATACTTAAAACACATGCATCCAATTAATTTATTGGAATAAGAAATAATGTCAAATTAAAAACTTCATTAATTTCAATATATATTGATTTATTTTTATATACACATTTATTCAAACTGCAGTCCTCATCTTGCTTGTTATAGTCATGAAATTTCCATTATTGTATATTTTGGTCTTCTTCAGGTGCCTCTTGTATTCATTAATGTAGCATAGACAGCAGACTGAAAACAATTTACCTCCTCCCAATGGATTACAAAGTGTTCAATTCAAAATTCCAAGAATGTTCTTGAATAAAAGTGTGAGTTACCCCCACTTGGCTTTGCCAGGTTTGCCAAGACACCATTAGGTGGTGCTGTTAAACACCTATAGAAATAGGACATTCCGTGTTTCTTCCTTTTTTCATTCTTTCCTTTCAGCATGCTGTAGTATCAACACTAACTCCCAGCATGGGGACCTCTTTCTCCTGAGTGACTGAACTCATTTCTCACATACATCTATATCTTACAGATACAACCAATTCCTAATTGCTAAATTTTAATGACTTCTTTCTTTGCAGAATGCATACTAATGTATTTTATCTCCTATGTTAATCAGTCTATTGTTATATAAAAACACAGGAAAATATTGCCTTGTTGAAATTTATCTATTTCCTTTACTGGCTTACAGCCATATCACACTGGAACACCAGTTCTTGTACAATCACCTCTTAAGCAACATCCACCTCTTCTCCCCCAGCTATAGAATTGTATAAGTAAATCATTATTATCTCTAAAATATTCTTATAATCTAAAAATATTTTCTGACTTTATATAACCTACTAAAGGTTGATAAACCATTAAAAAACAAATCAATCAATCTGATAATGGCAACTCATCATTTACATGTGTAAATCTTATTTGCCACAGTTTTTAGTCAGGCTAGAATCACTTACTGCAATATGAGCGCCTGAACAAGGCCGAAGGTACAATGCAAGAAACCTTGTGACTATAACAACCAGAATGAGGATAACTGTTTGAATAAGTGTATAATAATGAAAGTGAGTAATAATTGCAGCAATTTCTTTACAAATTTAAAAACAAAATAGTAAACACTGGTCTGCACATAAATATATTTCCAGTACAGCATCAGTGCAACTCCTAGAACCTTATTTAGAGAGACCAATAATAATCAGCAATATTCCCTTTTCTTTACATTCGAATATAGACGCTAACCTGTAGTGTGCCTGATAAGGATCCTAATAATAGATGCTTCTTAATACTGACCAATCAAATACTTTTACTAAATTTAAATTTTTGCTTTCAACCCAGCTAAGATTAATTCCACACTGCAATGTTTTTCACACTTTCAGCCAAAGGCTCTTTGCCCTTAACATATTTTTTTAATCATTTCACCCCAAGTAAGGCAACAATGCACTAGAATGCAGGGACTTACAAGAGGTGAAAGTGAAAGAGAATGAGAAGACTGAGAATAGGGAGGATTGAGGAAAGGACAAATGAAAGGGTTCATGAAAATAGAAGATGGCGATTGATATTGCATTTAAATTTTTGAAGATTGTAGTTATCAGAGAAGCAAAACATTGGGAGAGAGTTCCATAGGTGGGAAGTGCAAGAAAAGAAACTGTTGGAGTAGAAGTAGCAAGGCAGTTGCATCTAGCTAGTTCAACAGTAAAATGGTGAGACCTGATCTAGTAGCACGTTTAAATTCATGTAGTCAGGGTACCAGGAGCTAGAAAGTTGTTGTTTCATCCTTTTAACTGAATAAAAACATCTAGCTTTCTTTTCTGTAAGAAGTAAAATGTCTGACTTGCATCTTCCACTTGAAATCTAATATCTTGACATTATTTCACAGTTTTCTACACTGATATGCAACATATCCTTTGTAAAAATAACATTTACTGGAATGACTGGTGAAGAATAAATTCTACCTTATTATACCCAGTATAGTAACACTTTGTTCATGGGTGAAAGCAGACATGTATGTATGTTTGGGAGAAAACATTTTATATACATATTTACAGAACTTCCATGTGACAATAGTTTGTGCAGGCAGTGAAGACAGAGAAAAGAAAACTGTATTAAAAGGTCTTTACTTGTGAAGTGGCGTTTTTGCACTTGGTGTCAATCAGTCTTATCAGGTGAGAGAAAAATGGTAGATTTGAGATGGCTTCCACTGATGAAGGATAGTTTAAATTCAAAGTTTTCCTTCTCCTAAACTGTTTGCAAGCCTAGTTTGTTCTGCTATTTAACTGATAGCTGGGGGTGCAGAGAGATAGATTAATACCTTTCCCAAGGGTATTAAGTGAATGTCATGAACTCAACTGAAATTTGAACTCAGTTCTCTGAGATCTTATTCTAATCTACTATCCATTGCACCAATTTACTGCAAATTTATTTTCTGTTATTAGGAGACTATACTAAAGTACTTTTTGATTTACTTACTAGAGAATCTCCATATGAAAGTTCTGTGGAGAAACTTAAATTACATTTCTTTTAATCATTTCACCTCAAGCAAAGCAATAATGTTACTAGAATGCAAAGGATTACTAGGATTGAAAAAGAATGAGAAGGTTTTAGTGAAGAGAAAGGACAATAAAAGAACAGTATTTAGGAAGACAGAAGATGGCAATTGGTGCTGCATTCAAATTTTTGAAGATTGTAGGTAGCAGGTATGAAAGAAACCAGAAGACAAGAAATGTGAGAAAAGAAACTATTAGAATAGTTGCATCTAGTTATTTCAACAGTTAAACGTTGAAACCTAATTGACAATCTAGTAGCTTTCATGTGATTTATCAATATGATAAATTTGGTAAAATCTTTATATAAGTCACTAATAGAGCCTTGAAAGTTAGTATATGTTTTTTTTCTGTTGGCCCTGTTACTATTACTGCAACTATCACAGCCCATATAAATTTATGAATGAATGACACACAGACACAAAGCCTCAAGATAGTGTATTGCATTCATTTGTGACTGCCTCAGGAGAATGAAGACTTCATTTAAAGTAGTCTGGATATCAACTCAATAAAAACTGTTGTATAGTATCAATAGTTGTCAGATCTTTATTTTTCTGCATATCTGATATTTTACACCAGTGTTTCTTGCAGCCAGTCCAGAGCAGCACTTCAAAAAGTTCTTCAACCACACCACATATCCACAACAACAATTACCATGAGATATATCCCAATTAAATTATACAAACCATCCTTGTCTGACTGTTAGCTTAAAGAAATCAACCAATCCAGTTAAAGTCCTCTGTGAGCCCAAGCATCCAATAATGGTGTACAATAATCAATTACCAAGGAGAAGGCAGATGGCTTATATCTAAATAATATTAAATATGTTAATGACTCTTCTCAAAGTTATAGACAATACAGATTGAGAATTTGCTGCCTGTAAAATGGCTGTTATTGTTGTTTGAGTTGAAGGAAAAACTGGAATTTCAAATGTTGATTTTCAAAGCAGGCACCCTTCCTCAGACATACACGATTTTGAAGATAGTGCAACAATCTTTCTAACATCCACATTCTCTCACTGAACCTTGTAAATTTTTTTCTTACTAATGTTCACCCAATACAAGGCCCAAGAGCCACTCAAAGTAGAGAGTTACTGTGTGGTGTTACATTAACATAGGAAAGGACAAGTGTTAGTAGTATAGAGCTGAAGTAGACTTTAGAAGGAACAGAAAATAAGGGATAAATATCTACTCCTGTTCAAAAGAACAGGGAGGAGTGTGAACTACATACTAGGCGAACCTATCTACTCCAGTTGGAAGAAGAGAGAAAAAATAATAAAATGAAATAAATAGTTATTGAATAAAATTTCAGAGTTCAGGCTCAGGTGTTAGGAATACAAAGCTGAAGCAGGCTTTAGAAGGAACCAGAAACCCAACCCTAAACATGAAACAAAGGATAAACTCCTACTCCTGTTCAAAAGACCGGGGAGGAGTGTGAACTAGGCAATGTCATTATAATTGATCTGAACTCTAAAATGAAGTACTTTTACTATAAATTTTTGGTTTGTCATTTGTGCTGTAGGATTATCCCACCATGCCTGCTTATAGACTTCACTTAATACTTCTAGGTGGTGTGAAAATTAGTGGTACAAAAGGAAAGGACTCTCCCTCTCTCTCTCTCTCTCTCTCTCTCTCTCTCTCTCTCTCTCTCTCTCTCTCTCTCACTCCTTTTTTTACTTTCTCAGCCATAGCATGCAGTAGGTACAAAATATTGTCCAGTCACCCTTCAGGGAGACATTCTCTCAGTAAGCTAATTACTTAATTGAAGCAAACCACATAGACCATTTGGGTATACCAGGATCTGTAAGCTTGGATGTGTGGTTGATGTAATGGATAATGACTTATAATTGCAGATTGGAGAACTAAGTTTCAGTTCCAGTCAGGTTCATTATATTCACTAAGGCACAAATATTCTTCAGAAAGGTATGAATCTACCTCTTCTCTCCTTAGCTATTGGTTAATTAGTAGGAAATAAATCTACTTAGTAGCAATAAATCATTATTAGTTCAAAAAAATTGTTACTATCTAAAAATAATTTCTGGCTTTAAATAACCTGCAAAAAGTTGATGAGCCATCAAAAACAAATCAATTAATCAATCATTGGCTTCACCCACAATCTCTACTGCTAATCCTATAAATCTTTTTCTTTCTTTTTATGAGCTGCATCTGTTAACACACAAGTATATATTTCTCTCCTTTTTTCAGTTATGTTGTTGTAAAAATATATAAACAAGAATGAAAATTCTGGTTTCACTGGAGTGATTTAAAATCCAACTGACACCAATGGTACTAATATATATATATATATATATATATATATATATATATATATATATATATATATATATATCGATATATATATATATATAAAACAAACAAACCAGGCATCTCAATACACCCCATTATCAGGGATAAACAGATATGGCTCTATATAAGGATACTCAAAATGCCATGAAGAAAACATGCGAGTATTGAGGAAGTCTTAAAGAAAATGGGAATTATAAGGATACTTATACCTGTTGAAATTTCTGGGACACATAATGAGGAATGAGTGCTTAGAAAATTTGACACTCAAAAGGCATATTGAAAGCAAGATGGGCAGAAAGAATCAACAAATTACTTACCTCACAGGTTTATGCCAAGCACCTACTTTGGATATGTTTGCATGCTATCTTATAAATCTTGTTTATCCAGCATTTAGAGATTGAAATAAAAAGTGTAAGGCTTAAATTCAGTGCTCTACCACTGAAACATATCCACAATTTCTTGATAAATGTGTGTATTTAAAAAATAAAGAAATCAAGTGTTGTTCTTCATTTTTTCTCTTTCATTCATTTCTTTTCGTTCAAAAGTTTTTTTATGTTATTGGCCACTAAACGTTAGTGGGGCCAAAGTGATATTGATTTATTCTATTGAGTAAAATTATATTTACACAAATAATGTCAGTTCTCAGTCCATTATTAATTTGCAAGGCATTTATCCATACTACTGCTTTTTTCTATATGACTCATATATTGACACCATATATCCAAATGTTGGCTCAGTTATTTGCCATCAGCAGAATACATATTCATAATTTCATTTGCCATTTAAGCTTTAATTATAAAAAAGAATATTATTTAAACAAGAAATAAATTAAAAAATTAGATATTTAAACAAGAAAAAAATTTTAAAAAATAGAATACATCAATATTTTCAAAAACGTTAGAAAGTCTCAGAATAATCTGGAAAATTAGCCTAAATATGTGTCCTGTATCTGACACTGGATATGACATTGTTACATCATCTTTTGACACTCACAGCCAAAAGATAAAGAAAAGAAAGAGAAGGAAAAAGAAAAGAAAAGAGTATAAAGAGACAAGTATATTATGAAAAGAAGAAATAACCACAACATCCAACATATATGCCCATATACATAGGTACAGGTACACACACACACACACTCAAAGAAGAAGAAAAATCAACCTAATACCAATAAAAAATGCATAAATCATTTTTTTTCACTTAATATAAAAATAACAAAAATAACTTGTGGAGTGAGAAGTCAGGTAAACTAATCATCATTTCTTTGTTATTACAACAAAGTTTTGTATATATCTCTTGTTTTGTCATATCTGAGAAATATTGCTCATGATATTTAAAATGTACGCAAAGTGCATATTAACATATTTCTTTTTTTAATAACTTACTTTTTAGAATAAAGCATGGTAACGATAAGTCTTCATATCAATATTTTCTCACCAATGTGATGTGGTTTCATTCTAACTTTTCTATAAATATTTTCATGGTATCTGCTCTGATGAGCTTTTTTTCCCTAGTGCCATGATGCATGAATTTAAGCATGGTACTAGATTGGCAACTAGGTCCCACCCTTTCACTGTTGAAATATGGAGGCACATTCCTAAAAAAGCAAAAATTATGTTTTTAAAAATAGCTGAAATACTTTTTTTTTAAAAATGAGATTAATGCAAAGCTTCTCATCACTCTCCTTTGCACAATGTTAGAGAAATCTTTGAAGTGTCTTTTCTAGTTTATTCAGCTCTTATTTGCTTGTTCAATCATTCAATTGTAGTAAGAGCTGATGCTGAAAATTTCCCACCCTGAACTACTTTCCAGTAGCAAATTAAATGACCAAACATAAGAATCCTTTTTTTAATTTCTTCTTGGTTGGGCTGAGAGCTTTTCAGCAACCATCTCTTTTATAATACAAAGCAAGGAGAGAAACTAATGAAACAACAGAAATGTGGTTCTACAGAAGAATGCCGAGGAATACCATGGACTGAACATGTAAGCAACAACAAAGTTTTAGAGAAAATGGAAACAAAAAGGAAACTGACAATTAAAATCAGGAAGAGAGAGTTGAAATTCCTAGGGTACATAATGAGGAAAGTGAGCTTAGAAAATCTGACACTCATAGGACAGATTGAAGGCAAGAATGACAAAAGAAAACAACACATAAAATACTTAGTGGCCTTGAGTAAATGAATGGTGGAACAAGCTTTAGGAGGAATAAGAAAAAGACAAAATTTATAAAGTGCTACAAAGGACAGGAAATTGTAGAGAGTTATGATCACCTATGTCCAAAAAAGAAAATGATAAAGACAGACTGGTACTAAAATCTTCCTTCTACACCAATTACTGAAATTTAAAATAGAAACTGATACATTCATACAATCATACGGAACCTTTTTGTTATAAACAAAAGATTTATGTATTTAACTATTTACATTGTTCAGACTGTTGTCCTCATCTTTACTGATATATTCACAACACATAACCCAGTGGATAAAGTAATCCAGTGACTTGATCCAAAGGGTTGTGAGTTCAATACTTGGTCACAGTGTGAGATGAACAAAAACTTAGAGTTGAGTTACTAAAGAGAAATAACTGAATCTGACATATCCCAAAAAGATATGGCACAGAGAGCTAGGACAATCTACTCCAGTGGACAAAATAAAGGGTCTGGTTCAAAATTCCAACATATATCACCTGAAGAAGGCTGGAGCATGCAACAGCTGAAATGTCATAAACATGACAATAAAGATAAGGACAACAATGTAAATAGTGTAAATAGTTACAATACCTCATCTCAGAAATATAGATAAAAGATTATGTAAGCAAATATATGGATATAGATCCGACAGTATGAAGAAAAATATAAACCATCTTCAGGACATATTCATAGAATTTTATGAATATGTCCTGAAGATGGTTTATTAAACCGAAACGTCCGACATTGACATTATATTAACATTAAAACAGCATAATTGCATATAAGGATTTTTGTTTGTTTTTCCGTATATTTTTCTTCATAAAAGATTATGTAATAAACGAGAAAGGAAAGAGAAAAATAATGCTGAAAACATTTGCATTGACCTATGTCAGAGCTCATCAACCTTTTCACCTCTGTAGTTTGGATTGGATATTAAATGAATGGACAGTGACCCAGACAAATGTCATAAAACACTTAAACTGTGAGAATTATCTGTTTATCTACAATGCATCTTATTCTATTTTGTCACAAAATAAAACATGAAAATTATTTACTGTGTAATCAAGGAATGGGCTGGTGCAAGGCTCTCATGACTCCCCTCCACCTCTCACTCTACTACATCTCAATTTTCATAAGGTAGGATTCATATAAAATAAAAATTTTATTGTAAATGAATTATGTACAATAATGAGGGCACCTCGTTGTGGTGTAATGGTTAACAAGCTTGTTTGCTCAAACAATTACAACTGAGTAGTGAGTTCCCCATATTTTTGGCCTTATGCCACATCAAGGCTAGACTTAGAAAATCAACATTATGTATAATAATGGATCATTTGCAATACAGCTGAACAATTCAACTAGAAATATTGAAAATAAATACAATCTATCTAAATACAAATTAGAGACCTGTCATAACTGATTATTCCATATTAAATCAACAATGTTTTGTGGCAATTTTTAACATCAACTTGAGATTTTTCTTGCTAAAAAGTTGAATAATTTTAACACATTCAACATAAATAAATGGATAAAAATTTATTCTATATATTATTTTTTCAAGACTTAGCATGAGCAAAACAAATTCACGGATTTGGATGAAAAAACCCCAGAATGATGTCAAAATCCACAAAAATTTTCATCCTTTAATAGTCAGTTGTGCTTAGTCTAATTTGTAATGTATATAAATATAGGTAGGAAAAAGCAAATGTTGATAAGTCAAGTAAAGGTCTCAAAGCATTGCCAGGGATCCCCAATCAGACTTGGGCCTCCTATTGGTGGGCCTCCCATTGGAGGGGGAGTGGTAGTATAGCCCTGATCAAGGATACCAGTTAGTAATCAAAGAACTTCAGCTGCAAAGATTTATTAAAAATAGATGCAAAAACCCTTTAAAGCATAAAAAATATGATTATTATTAATTATTAAATGAATGTCTGTAAAGATTAAATATTCTTTTAAAATCGCCTAATGCAAACAGTCAATGAAGCAAAATGTTTTGTTTTAGAAGAAAATGGACTCTGCAATAAGTGTAACAAAACACTATGTATGATCCATCGGTGTGGTGATGGAAAGCAACAAATTCAGAATAAAGAACTCTTCATAGGCAAGATAAGCATAGTATCCTGTTTGTTTTGCAAGCTGGTCAAAACCTATTAATGCAACCTCCTTGGTAAGGAGTGTTTTACATTTAAAATGAATGAACATTGGACAAATATTGTTTTGGAAGGTTTATTATATCATTTTATGGTGTCTCTAGAATTTATCTTACATATCTATAAGTCTACCATTTATCCATGCTAGAATATTGCTGCCATATATGGTCTGGGGTGCCTGCTATTTTTCTTGAGTCCCTTGATACAATCAAAACAATAATCAGCAATATTATTGTTCCTAATCTGATAGCTTGGCTTCAGTTATTTTCCACCACCATAAACTTACCTCTCTGTGCCTTTTCTGTAAATATTTTCATGATAATTGTTCAGATGAGCTCTTTGCTATGGCAACCCTGCCCTATATTAGGCTAGTTTAGGGCTGTTTTTTGTCCTTATTGCCTTCCTTCAAGTTAACTTAGCTAGGGGATGCATGCTTATTGGCACCCTTTTATTTCTGTCTCCAATTTGTTTATTTTATTCCCCCACCCCTCCTCCATTAGGTGGTCAGTGATGTCAGTTTCTATGGTGGATGGGGTGGGCGAGGGGGTGCCTTTCGTTTCATGTGTGATTTGTTGTTGTGTTTGAATGAGTGCTTGGGATGAATGTCTGTTTTAAATTATTAAAGTTCTGCATTGATTTCATCCAGTTAACTGATGTTTCTGACAAAATTAAGGATTGTAGTTGTAGTAGTGGGGGGTTATTAATATTATTTTGTTTGGGTTCTTGTAAATAGATTCTCATATTGTATACACACTGGGGTTTAGATTTTTAAATTGTTGTTTTATTCCTCTTAGAACTTTCAGAGATATTGAGGTATTACAGTGGATGTAGTAAGAAAGGTGAGTAAGAATGTGTTGTTTTGGTGTTAGGAATATTGTGGTAGGTTTGGATCAGTGATTGTGGCTAGCTAAGTTCAAATTTAAGACAGAAGAAGATTGTCCTTTTCCCCATTCCCCATTTTGGCCTTGTGCCACATTTTGTATTACCACAAATAAATACCACTCTTCACTATGGTACCTAGACTTTTTGAATTTAAGCGCAGTAATAGATTGGCATCAGTATCTCATCAATTTACAGTTGAGCTGGATAGATGCAACTGTAAATTCTATACTAACAGTTTATCTTCTCGCACTTCTCACTTGGGAAACTCCCTTCATGCTCCATGCTTTCCAGTCAACTGTAATCTGCAAATATTTAAATGTAATGTCAATCACTATCTACTGTCTTACTGATTACTTTTTCCTCATTATTAATGTTTCTGATCCTAATTCTTTACACTCCATAACCCCTTGCATCATAGTGGCTTTACTGCCTTGCATGGGGTGATACCGATTAAAAAGAAAAAAGAATACAAATTGTATCCTTGTGAGACAGTTTGTAGTTCATGGTGCATTAAAATAGAGAGGGAGAGAGACCAAGAGATGGGATGTTAAAGAATCAACTCAGAACAACAAAAGACAGGAAGTACATTGTTCTAATTCCATGTGCCATCCCTTTGGATATCTCAGTTTTAATTAATTCTCTTTGATAAACCAGGGATTGAATTCACAAATCTTTGGATCAAGTCACTTTTGGATTAATCAGCCAACACTTTTATCCACTGTAACATGTGTCCTTGAGTTCATTAGTGAGAAAATTTTGGGCACTTATAAACCTAATGTCTCAGTAACCATTTTAGCAGAACTCATATTACATTTTTTTGTTTTGTTGTTTTTCTCTAGCTCTCTGTATTACTGGTTCCCATATTTTATTCATTTCTATGCTTGGCCAGCATAGGAGATTTTTGTAGCCTAGCATATGCACTGATTCCTTGAGTTTTCATATTTTCCAGTGATATTCTCTATTATTTCAAGAGGGTAGTGATCTCCCTTTTCTCTTCATATATAACCTTTAGAAGGCCAGAATGTAAAATGTCTGAAACATGAATGTGGCAGAAAAGATGAGGACAACAGTCTGAACAATGTAAATAGTGTAAATAGTTACAACACCTCATCTCAGAAATGTAGACAGATGTTAAAAGATGAGAAGTGCCATGATCTGCCACAGCCTGAAGGAATATGGCAATTAAAAAAAGAACAATGTTCTCCTTCTCTACATATAATTTTCCATTCTTTTTTTTTTCTTTTGTTTTCATGGCAAAGATTTTTTTTTATCTTTTATTTTCATTTCCTATTTTTTTTTGTGCTGGCTTGCTCTACTCAATCTACATCAGTTTGTTTTCTTTGCCTCAGGATGACATGGTTAGCTTTTCCTTGCAAGTGGTCAACTTTATCCTATGCCCCCAGTGGTTGGGTGGAATTGCTGATAGACTTCTGATTATATCTTAGTCCTCTCTTAACCCATTTAGACTTATTTTTATCTCTTTCTTTCTTTTTTGCTTCTTTTGTTATTGTTTTCTTTAGCCCTGGGAACCACTTCATATTATAACAAAAGGTAGACTTCTATCAGTGGGGGTGGAGTTTTACTAGAGAAAGGAAGGCATGTACATGTCAAAGAAAAACTTATCACAGTCAAGGAAAAGCTGAACCATCAATAGCACTTTCCCTTTAAATATTAAGAGCTAGGGTCAGGTTCAGTCCCTAATGTCTTGGCTGTCTTAAAAGGAACTGGACAATTTCTGGAACTACCCATGTATGCATGAGCACCCCCACTAACATTAAACTCTTGAACTTCTTCTTCTTCTTCTTCTTCTTTGTAAAAGTCCTTTCTTGGAGAAGAATGAACCATTACCCTACCACTCTGAATCTTGGAATGCTTGGAAAATCATGTCTTTTCAGTTCATGATTGCCCAAGGATATTTGTGTGTAAGTGAATGTAACAAATCCAAATGGAATTCAAACTTATCCCTCTAATTTCTCCTTCTGAACCATTATCCATTATATCAATCACACATTCAAGCTTACAACAATTGGTATTCTTAAGCAGTCAACCATCTAGGTACTGCCCAGACTCAATGTGGCTTAACTCCAGTGATTAGGCAGTAAACAACATTTCAATGGGATATGGCTGTAAGCCTCTTAGAGAATGAAACAAAGTAAACAATTAAGTAAACAACTAAGTAAACAATAAAGTTTAAGTAGGAAAACTGATTACATTTAAAATTACTTTAGCAATGCAGTTTTTCTAGATTGTCTGAATTTCTTTGAATTTTTTTATATGAATTGTAATTAATTTTGCTTATATTTAAACTGATTGGTTAGAATGTTTGCTTTCTGATCATGAGACTGGGGGTATGAATCTCACCAACCATGTGTTATGGTGTAGAACCATAGAAAGATAACACGGACTCAGATATAAGGTTAAATAGTAGATTCTCGGAAACATAGTACAAAGGTAAATGTGGACTGGAGAGTACTTTCTCTCACTGGTGTCCTCACTCACTCCTTCACTCACTCTATGGTTACTACTCGGTGACCCTCACTTGGTGACTCCCTTTACTCAGAGTTGGTAGCCATATTATATATGTGTGGAAGAGTCCATTTGTAGGTAGGTCCCCACAATACCATGTCAGAGAGATCTTCATGCTATCAGCCTGGGACTGCAATCCTTTCATTTGAATAGTGCCTGAAAATCATACAACAGATTGACCCAAGCCTTGTGAGGGAAATTGGGTAGACAGAACTGTTTAGAGGCCAGCAGCAATGATTGTGCTAGCATAAAAGCACAGGTCACCATGACCTGATGGTTTGTGCATATTGGCCTTCTTCAGACTGTTGATCATGCCAGATTATGATCTCTCTCTCCCAGAAACTGCAACTAAAGTCTACTCAGTATAGAGTACAGTTGATTGACTAGCTAGATACAAGTAGTCAGCCATTATATATATATATATATATATATATGGAGGGAAATGTATGACAAAGAGGAAAACTTCAAATTCCCAGCATCCTTCATTTATGCACATGCGTAGTTGCACCAACATAACAAATTTAGTCCAATGAAGTCCAAAAGGACAAAATACATCACAAGAAAATTTTATACCTTTTGTCATAGATTTTTCCTCAATATTGTTCTTTATATATAAAATATATATTGTTCCAGGGCTGAGGAGGACTGGCATATGGATATATTAGTCTGAAATTTGCTGTATAAAATACATATATATATATACATATATATATATATATATAAGGTTGGTGCAAAAATAATGACGTAATAATGTCGTTTTTTGACGTATTTTTTAACGTCAAAAAACAACATTATTACGTCATTATTTTTGCACCAACCTAATATATATATATATATATATATATATATATATATATATACATATATATTAAAATAATGAGAAAGAACAGTAAGATTTATAATCTGGTGTTCTTATTAATTATTTTTATTTTTAAAAAACAGTGCTCAATACAATTCCATACAGCATAAACATTATAAATTTACTAATTTAAAAATATGATCCCATCACTACACAGAAATTACCATGTTTCAAAAACAGAAACTAAAACTTTAAATTTAATTATAAAATTAAATTAAAATTCCTAGTTCTGTTTCATTTTCAAGTGATTTTTATAAAATAGTATATATATATATATATATATATATATATATATATGTGTGTGTGTGTGTGCGTGTGTGTGTGTGTGTGTGTGTGTGTGTGTGTGTGGCAATTATTGTTTTTTTTCTCTTCCAAGAAATTGTCTTGAATCACTTTCCAAAGAAATTTCTTTATCCTGAGTCATTTTACTCTGGCACTGAATTGGATAAATTCAAGACAATTCCTAGATTGAAAATAAAAATATTACCAGTGATTATCTTGAGGCGGCTATTTGATATTTACAACAAACACCAATCGAGCAAAGTTAAATCTAGTTATGTAGCTCCACTCATCTATTTTTTCCCATTTTTAGTAGCTAGTTGTAGTAGTAGCAGATATAGCAGTTTTTGAAATATTTGAATTTTTAAATGAAAAATCTTAAATAAATTTTACTAGTTTTTTTTCAGTTTAAGATACTCAATTTAAGATAAACTCATAGAAAATAACCAATTTTAAATTGTTTTCTTTCTCTCACTTGTTATATATTTGCACATAAAAAAAGAGAAAAGCTGCATATATGTATGTGTTGTGTGCATAGATTATGTTTCTATGATCCTTCTGTTACTCAAATCTGTTTTTATGATGGCTTGATATATGATATTACTTTGCAGGTAATTGCTGTCAAATGGACAGTCATACTTTGCTCTGCAGTCAGAGGTGAGATTGGTCTGTATAGGTGATCAGTTGGTTATTTTTCTGTTCTGTTTTTTTTTTTTTTATTATGATGGTAATATTATCAGTGTAGCTATAACTGATATCTAATGTGTTTCTGCTGAATATTTTGTGGAGAGTGCTTGATGGAGAGAAGTGTTTGTGGATAAGTTTAATGAACATTTTTCCTACATTGGTTTTGTACATTTTTACTGTACAGTAGTTTAAAACATATGATGTTTCTTCTGTTGGTATTTCTTTTGATCTGTGTGGTTTATATGTGAACCATGACATAAATCCACTATACTTTAGAACTATTTTTTAATATCTTTTGGCTTCATTAAAGTTGGTTACATTAGAAGAGCTATTGGGTAATCTGGGGTTAATAGACCATGGATTTGCTTGATTATCACTGGTAGGTGTTTGGAAGATTCGTATCTGTAAAATGATTTGTTATTTGGTTTACTATATTGCT
Organism: Acanthosepion lycidas; assembly: GCA_963932145.1. NCBI lineage: Eukaryota > Metazoa > Mollusca > Cephalopoda > Sepiida > Sepiidae > Acanthosepion > Acanthosepion lycidas. Next base: position 47,377,234 of record OZ010593.1, on the reverse strand, counting down.
GATTTGTGCCTATCTCTACCTCAAATCTTATATTTTTCAGGATTTCAATGATTATTTTTTGGGTTTATCTGATTTTTTGTCTATTAGAGTTTCTTAGGATTATCAGTCCATCGTTCATGTGAAGACCTATTTTTGTGAATTATTTTGGTTTGTTCTTATAGTAAACATATCTGATTTCAGCCTTTTTGCCCCATCAAATCTTCCCATTGTAATATCAAACATTCCTTCTGTATCTTTAACCAAGCAACTTTGTTGTTGAATAACAGTAATTTTCAGCAATATTTGATGATTTAATTAGTCTGTACTTATATTTTATGTGTTCATAAGCTAAGTAGATAGTTTTCTCTAGAATGGCTTCAATTATTTATTCTAAATGTCTGGGAAATTTCTGGGATATCATTATTTCTCTTAACATTTTAGTCTGTCTAGCTTTTATTTAGCCCACAACATTTTAGCCATTGTGCCTTCTGACCTTCATCCTTCAATCCAGTTAACCTACAAGGAATTTAAAACTGCAACATTTATTTCATCTACATTTGTTTTCATTCCACTGTCTATGTTCAGGTACGTCTTGTCTAGCTTTTATTTAGCCCACAAGACATATCTGGACATGGACAGTGGAATGAAAACAATTTACCTCTATAGATGAAATAAATGTTGCAGTTTTAAATTCCCTGTAGGTTACCTGGATTGAAAGATAAAGGTCAGAGGGCACAATGGCTAAAATGTTGTGATAACAACAATAAAGCTGGAGATAATAATCCTGTTACATAAATAATGTAAATAGAAATCTTTTATATTTAGTCGGATAAACTTACAACTGTGCTTGCTTATTTTTTTACATTACAGAACCACTTTATGCATTTTTTGTGTTTTGCACTGATTTACTCCTAAATTCACTCTTGGTTCTGAGTTGATTAAACCCTTATTTTGTCTCATTCACTTTTAATTGGGTTTATAAATTTGTGTGTTTGGTTTATTTTTATCTGCTGTTTTCTGAATTCTTATTATCTTTTCTCCTTAATAATAGTTTTTCTTATATTCTCTAACAATCAGTAACTCCTTTCATCCTAATGGCCTTATTGCTTTGCTTGGGGTGAAATGATTTAAAAAAAAATAAAATGTTCTTTTGGGGATTTTAGCCTGATAAATGCTTGTGATTTAGCAATGATGTTTGTGCAGTTGTCTAGGTCTAATTTTGTCATGATTTCTTTATGTGAATAATTATGCACATAGAGCAATTTCATAATCAAAAGTTTTAAGCACTTTTCTTTATGTTTTGCTTCTGTTGACCAAGGGTAACTTGCATTCTTGGGGTTTTAGCTCATATAAATTTCTGGTTTTGACAGCAAAGATAAATAGGTTATGGAAATTCTTTGTCATGTTTATATGTCATTTTATTTTTTTGGGAATGCATCTAGTTGGTTATAAATCTTGTGCTATTTAAACTCAGTTCTTTTTCAAAGTTGCCTATTATTTGTGCTGTGAGCAGAGTAATTTCTATTTCTGTTTTGAAACCTTATTTCGCTTGGTGTTAAATTCCTGGTTTAAGAAGAAATGTATTTTCCATTTGATTATTTTTATGCGACTTCCAATTATTTTCTATTATCTTTCATTTGTAAATGGAGAGTGAGGATATAGGGATGTTCATTAGTTAGTTGCAGTTGATCTTTTCATGTCATGTAGCAAGAGTGCTCTACCGTTTTTCAAGAGATAAATATGATAAAATATGTCCACTGATATTGAGTACTTTTCTCTCATTCTCACTTTTCTACCATTCCTTAAAAACTATATTTTGTCAAAATTAGCTTATTTAATTCACTGTACAGCAAAAATAAAAAAACAAAAATAGAAAAACTATTCATTAAACTTATCCATAAACACTTCCTCCATCAAGCACTCTCCATAAAATATTCAACAGAAACACATTAAAATCAGTTATTGTTGCACCGATAACATGACACAAATAATTAAAAAAAAAACAACAGAAAAATAACCAACAAATCACCTATACCAACCAAACTCACCTGTAACTAAGGAGCAAAGTATGACAGTCCTTCCAACTGAAATTGCCTGCAAAGTAATATCATATACCAAGTAATCATAAAAATAGAAGGTATTGAAAAAACATACATAAAGTAACAACAGGGCCATGGAAACAGAGAGAATGCTCACACATAATATCTCATAATAACAGTAAATATGTGAACAGCCCAACCCTTTGTAGATATATATGAAACTTTAAAAACAAAAGCCAAAACACACCAAAATATCATAAAAATAAGGAAAACACTAGCCTACAACAAAACTCTAAAAACTGTAGTTTGTTTACAGGAGAAAATAGTTATAATTATTTTCTCAGACCAACACAGATTACCAAAAAAACAAAAAAAACAAACAGAACTTATCTCAAAAGGTAGAAAGAATTTTTTACCAAGATATTTAACACTTGAAAACTAAAAATCCGAGTTTCCTCTCAGAAAATTGGACAACTTAAGCTTATTAGTTGATTTATATGAAAAATCTCAGCATTTTGTCATAGATGAATTATTAATTTATAATTAGTTTGTCTTTCATTTTATTTTTGTTGCTGTTTCCATCACAATGCTCAAGTCATTTTACACTCTATCACTAAATAATCAGCATGAGTAATATTTTAGATACCCTCTACCCAAAAGTAAATGCATGTGTGAGTACAAACCTTCTAGAAGGCTACTTTTTTTATTTCTGATCCATGCAATACAGAATGTAAAATCAGCTGTCAATAAAAAAGCAACAAAAATAAAGGCATACTAGAATAATAATAATAATAATAATAATAATAATAATAATAATAATAATAATAATAATAATAATAATAATAAAAATGGACATGGCTCCCATTGCTTCTGATTAAACTATACATGTTTTGTCTTGGTGAATTAGGATGGGCTACTGATTTTTTTTGCCAGTTACCTGACCATAACCTGTTGATACCCTGTGTATCTTTGTTCATGAGCAGAAGTAGTTGGAAAGTAACGTAGTTATTTTTTTTTCTAATTATGAATGATGAAGCAGCAAAGGTGGCCTGGGAGTCACATTTTGAAGCACCTTTAATCAGAGACCATCTGCACAGATTGAACCTGAAGGTATTTCTAACTGGGCTGCCTTTATCAAAATCTGTCACCATATTGTGTACATTTGGCTGCGATGCATGTGCCTAGTATACATTTATTAGACTGAGTGTCATGATGGGCTGATTGGAGTTCATATACTTGTATTCTAGTATCATTTTGTTAGCATACTACTCTGCACATTCAATAATAAGAAGAAGAATAAGAAAAAGAAGAATGAATGTATGAACTAAATAAACTAGGAAGAAAATGATGATGATGATGATGATGATGATGATGATGATGATGATGATGATGATAGTAGCCAAAACAACAACAACAGTAATAATAAGAAAAATGAAATGAATGAATGAACTAAATAAACTATTATGATGATGACAGTAGCAGAAACAGCAAAACAACTATGACAATAATGATAAAAAGAAGAATGAACAAAATAAACTAGGATAATAGTAGTAGCAACAACAACAACAATAATAATAATAATAATAATAATAATAATAATAATGATGATGATGATGATGATGATGATGTTGGTGATGATGATTATAACAATAGCAGAAACAACAACAGCAAGAAAAAGAAGAATGAATGAACTAAAAAGGAAATATTGCATTTTGAAAGTTCTTCATTATTTCCACCATCTTATATTCTGAATACTAAAAACAGAAGATTTTCAGAAAACATAGCTTTACTCTTCTGTACAAATAATGATATATTCTGGTTGCTGCTTTAAGAAATCTCAATAATCTTCTAAAATCTCAATGGATTACCTATTAATCTTTAACTTTTCTTTTAGCAAAAATAGTCAAATTATTACAACTTTAGTCTCAGTGAAGTTTTTCCAATATTAAATGTCTGAATGGTTCTTTAGTTTTGCTAATTCATGAATCTATTTTTAAATGGTTACCCATGATTTTCTGTATATATATATATATATATATATATATATATATATATATATATATATATATATATAGAGAGAGAGAGAGAGAGAGAGAGAATTAACTCCTTGTCTTTTTTGCCATATTGGCAAAAAAGACAAGGAGTTAATGAGAAACCTGGCACTCTTTTTGTCACATAATGATTTAAGTCAATTTATAGATAATGACAAAAACAGTAAATCATAGGGAAAGAAATGATTGTCCTGGAGTGACTGACAATATATTAAATTGATATGATAAAAAACAAAGATATCCAGGCTGGAAGTAGTTAAGTCATTTTTTTAATGTTTTTCATTGGAATTAATTATGAAATCTGAACTTGCTATTATCAATAGTATACACACCAGCAGCATACTGGATGTATTGAAAGCAAGAGAGTCAGAGGGAAAGAAACAGTAACCTACCTAATGAGCTTATATAAATGGATGGCAATACAGGGTCTGGGAAAGACAAATATTACTAAGAGCTACAAAGGATAGAATGTTGCAGAGAAAACATGTCCTGAAGGAGCAGAGGGAAACAGTGAATAACCTATTTAACAAGCTTGTGGAAATGAACAGAACAAGTTTTGGGAGAGATAATAAAGGGACAAGCATTCCTAAGAGCTAGAAAAGAAGTTGTGGAGAGCCATGATCATCCACGTGCTGATGGAACACAGTATAGAGAAGAAGAAAAATTTGATATTGTTTAAGACTTGTGAGGTTTCAAGAGAATACAGACAGATTTTCTCTCAAGTAAAGAACATCTGTGACTAAAATACCATCTTTTATTTAATTTTATTTATTTGTTGGTCAATAGAATTTGCCTAATTTCAAAATAGCATAAAATATTTCAGTCACCTTATTTACTAGTTACCCAGTGAGGCATTCTTTTGTGTTAAAGGATAAAAAGAAAGAGAAAAGAAAAAACATAAAAAAGAAAAAAAGAGGGAAAAAACTTTATACAGACAATAATTACGGAATCATATTGTTCTCGCATGATTTTCGGGCTCTTTATTTCATTTTAGTTTTAACAGAAATATTTCTCATATTTGTTTTGACTCAGAATGGACCAATCATAAACTTCACAAATGTTGTTTTAAATAAAATAAAATAAGACATTAAAACATAAAGCATATGGAATCTTCTGAAATAGCAAAATGCGAAAGCAAATAAATGCTGACAACCATTTCAGAATTGCTATTATTATTACTTTGTCAATACCCACGCCTATCACAATACAACTTGCATCAACAATAGATAGGATATAGGATAATGGGCATCTCATATTATGAATCTGAATTTTATGCAGCAGCTGGATGTATTTAGTGAGAGAGATGTCAAGTAATATCAGTTGATAGTGTGGAATTACCCCACTTGTCTGCCAAGGAACTACTGCTTGATAATGTTATAAAAAATATATATATAAAAGAAAATAGCTCAACTCCTGTTCTCGTGTTTTTTCTTCTTTTATTCTGTGAAGTCTAGTGAAAGTTAAAATCTGCATGTCACACTTATTTCTGTAGTCAAAAATAGACATGACATTAGGTTACCACAGGGCCAATGAGAATCATTTGATTGAGTATAAAAAAGACCAGTGGTGTAACTTTTTTCTCTCCTGACATTTATCACAAGTTTCTATTTCTTTTTTGTGTCCTTTTCTTATATATTGCTTATGCCAATGCCATCTTGTGGTCATTAGCAAATAGTCTTTGGCAGACAAGTGGGTAATCCTATAAATTAATCAATAGAGAATGGGTGTCAAAAGTACAAGGTGATGTTGGAAAGTTCATGACCAGACCAAGAAATCTTCCTGCTCCAAAGCTGTTTTATTATTTGGCTAGATTTTCGGAAGTGAATAGGACCAAGAAAATTTCAACCCTCTTTCATGTAGCAGTATCCTCAACAGCATTTGATATGATTAGTGAAGTTTTATCAGAATTAAAAGGCAACAATTCAGAAACTTCCTATGCTTATTTAAAACTAAGTCAGAATTTAAAAAAGCATCTTGCAGAAATACAAATTCAAAACATTCATACAATATTGATTTGATATTACTTGTAAAAAGAAAGTAAATTTTATTATGAGACATGCTGCACATATTGTGCTGAAAAGTTCTCAGCCTAACTCATTTTCCAAAATCTGACTAAATGACCAAATGACCAAATATCAGTTTTTTCCTTAAGGGATTCTTGGTCAGGTCAGTAAATTTTCAGCATCCCTTTTTGCCTACTTGGTTACCCCATGCAATCACATCAATCTTTTTTTTTCTTTTCCTATTTCAAAGGGCAAGATGTAACACTAAATACTCAACCTTTGCATGCCTTCACTTACTATAGTGAAGAAAAAGTCTTAAATAGTTTCAATTCAAAATTAGTTTTTCCTTTTTCTTTATTTTATTAATTCATTTATTTTTCTTTGTTGCACATCATTGCTGGGATGTTTTCAGATCTATAACTCTGAGAGGAAAAAAGTGAGCTTAGCCAGGATTTTTCAATGGGGAAATATTCATCCAATCTGTTTAATTTCATTTAGCTAATAGAGATCCTTGGGGATCATCTCTGCAAAGTCCACTTGAAGGGAAAAAATAGGTTATAGTTCCTTTCAAGCATTGATTAGCTGACTTAACATTTGTAGCTGGGAGAGAAATCTGCAACAATCTGCTCTAGGACTGATTGGAACCATGTGGAGCTGCTGTATATGAAGTGTGATCAAAATGTATTGGGACTGTTACTATGGTAACAGACCTAAAGTATACAGAGTGAAGCTGCTTGCATAGATTGATCTTGTACTCTGTTGCGCATACACACAAAGAATGTTATTGCTCATTTCTGTTGCTTAGAAGAAAAGTGTGTAGAGTGTGATGATCTTACCACACTATGGCTTGTGCAGTAGTTTCTATCCAAGAACAACATTCCCCAAGTCTGACAACCACCATATTCTCCAGATCTTACTTTTTGTGACTTTTTCCTTTTTCAAAAATCAAGTCTCACTTGAAAAGAACAAGATTTCAAGACGTTGAGGAAATCTAGTAAAATCTGATGAGGCAACTGCTTGCTCTCCCAAAATAAGAGTTTCAGGAATACTTTCATCAATGGAAATGATGATGTTAGATAAAGTGTGTGGCTTCAGAAGGAGACTACTTTGAAGGAGATTAATTACTGAATTGATATGTGTTGTAGTTTTCTTTTCATAGCATCAGTTTCAATGCTGTTTGATCCGACCTTGTATATGGGGTGTCACAAAATTATTCCAAATCTAAGAATGAATTCTATCTCAGACAATCTGCCACAATTGTTGTTTCATATCTGGCTTTGATATTTTTCTTAATAGTAAAACTAATAATATACTTTTTGCAATGAATGTCATTTATGGTGTTGCAGGAATCACCACTTTTGTTGTGAATTATGGACATTTTTCAGTAAATATTTAATGGCTCCTGGTACATTTGTCCCCCAAACAATATTTGGTGAACTCATGGTAAATAAGACACACAAAACATGAATTTAAAAAAAACAATGATATTACATTAATTAATGTGTACACTCTGGAAAGGAAAATACATTAAAAAGTTAGCTGTTAAGAATGCATTTGTGTGTGTGTGTGTGTGTGTGTGTGTGTGTGTCATACACACATGTGTCTATGTGCATGTCTATGAGAGATCAGTCATTAGTGGACCGTGGAAACTATATATTGCTACATCTGGAAGACAGAGTAAGAGGTAGGAAATTTTGTCTTTTTATAGACATAAACAGCACCATCTAATGGGCGTTTGGCAAAGCCAACTGGAGTAACCCACAAAATGGTAGCCTTTAAAATAAACACTTTAAAACAAAGAGCAAAGAGGAATAATAAAAGAAAACCTTTTTATAGTTATTGTGAACATGGCTGGCTACTGAAAAAGAAATAAAGAAATAAAAATAAAAGTACACAAGTTTAAGCACTCAATTGCTTAGACTGGTGTACTTTTCTTTTTATTTCTTTATTTAGGCACTTTCTCACATACAAAATGTCACAATCCTTTCACTGCTCTATTGCTATCTCCAAGGAAAGTGTTCAGGCAAACTACATTCCTTAGTTCCAACCATCACAACTAAGATCCACCTTACCATGCACATTGTAGCTAACCAACCTTATACTCTTCATTGGTGAGTTGTAAGTTCCACTTGAGCAGCTTCTTCCCATGAACTGCTGCTTTGTGGAACCAGATCTCATGAGATCTCTTCCTTGATCATTACAATTTTAACCTGTTCAAGTCTAAAGTTAAGCATTATCTACCCTACATATCCACAGAAACTATGCATCTTATTCTTTAACCCTCTACCTAAATATAACCTTCAACCTAAACAACAGAAGATACAAACCATACAGAAAACCAAATAACCCACTATATATTAACAATAATTCCAACCACCCCTCCTTCCATATTCAAACAAATACCCATATCTATAAATAAAAGACATAAAAATGAAGTACACCTACATTTTCCAAACTCAAGAAAGTCCTAGAACGCTTAAGAATTACTAAGAGCAGTGACTGTCTGCCAAACCGGATGCCTGATTACTACATTTGTCTCTAACAATCAAAGTTGAAAAAGAGAAAAAGGTATAAAACCAATAAGGAGAGAGTATAAAGAGATAAGAAAAAACAATGAAAAGGAGAAATAAATATGACATTCTACATGTAAACACATATAGATAAGGTTAATATAAATATAAAATTTGTCACTTAGCTGATTGATGTTATTTTTAGCATCTTGACTCTAGGGTTTCATAGATGGACCCTTGAGCAATCGCTCTGTCTACTCGTCAGGAGATACCAGCAATTGACTGTTTATTTTCTTGTTTTTCATCACTTGCTGTTCATATAAGTATATATGACAGAATAATATTAAGAAAATCAATAACAAAGTAGAAAAATATTTGTATGATGAGTTTCGTCCTTTGAGACTTCATTGGACTAAAGTGATGTTTATGTTGATGTAACTAAACATGTGGAGACACTGAAATTTTAAACTTTTAAAATTTAATTTTTTTTTAGTTTAAATATATGTTTGGTTTTATAGTCTAGACAATTTCATTTAGTTTCTTTTTCTTTTTGTTTGTTCTTGTTTATCTCTTTTGCCCATAAGGTACATATAGTTTATATCTCTTTTGCCCATAAGGTACACATAGTTTATATATCTTTTGCCCATAAGGTACACATAGTTTATATCTCTTTTGCCCATAAGGTACACATAGTTTATATCTCTTTTGTCCATAAGGTACACATAGTTTATATCTCTTTTGCCCATAAGGTACACATAGTTTATATCTCTTTTGCCCATAAGGTACACATAGTTTATATCTCTTTTGCCCATAAGGTACACATAGTTTATATATCTTTTGCCCGTAAGGTACACATAGTTTATATATCTTTTGCCCGTAAGGTACACATAGTTTATATCTCTTTTGCCCGTAAGGTACACATAGTTTATATCTCTTTTGCCCATAAGGTACACATAGTTTATATCTCTTTTGCCCATAAGGTACACATAGTTTATATCTCTTTTGCCCGTAAGGTACACATAGTTTATATCTCTTTTGCCCATAAGGTACACATAGTTTATATCTCTTTTGCCCGTAAGGTACACATAGTTTATATCTCTTTTGCCCGTAAGGTACACATAGTTTATATCTCTTTTGCCCGTAAGGTACATATAGTTTATATCTCTTTTGCCCATAAGGTACACATAGTTTATATATCTTTTGCCCGTAAGGTACACATAGTTTATATCTCTTTTGCCCATAAGGTACACATAGTTTATATCTCTTTTGCCCATAAGGTACACATAGTTTATATCTCTTTTGCCCATAAGGTACACATAGTTTATATCTCTTTTGCCCATAAGGTACACATAGTTTATATATCTTTTGCCCATAAGGTACACATAGTTTATATCTCTTTTGCCCATAAGGTACACATAGTTTATATCTCTTTTGCCCATAAGGTACACAATATGAAAATGGCCACATGGCCAAGTGGTTAGAATGTTTGCTTTCCAACCGGGTTCGAATCTCACATTCTTGATGTTATTGATCTGGAGGAAGCAATCTCAGCATGCAGCAACTTTGGAAAGTGCTTGAAAACCATACCACAGGTTGACCCAAGCCTTTTGAGTGAAATTGGGGAGATAGAACACTTTGATAGTTGTTGATGGTTGGGTTCTTTTGAAGTCACAAGTCATCTTGACTGAGAGTTTAAGCATGCTGGTCTTCTTCAAACTGTTGATCACACTAGATAATGCGCTCTCTCTCAGAAATTGTAACTAAGGTCTGCTCAGCATAGTTGCAGTATAAGCCACAGTGGGGTCTGTGGGTGTTGAATAAACACAAATATTCCTGAACAGGCGTCTGCAACAGGGATTGTCTAGATGCCTTAGTAGATAGGTATCCTCAGATATGAGTGGTCCGTCATCCATCCACATAGGAAAACACACTCATATTTAGATGGAAAAAAGCCTGGTTGAGAGTGCAACCATTCATTGTGATTGAAGAAAACTCATGGTTTGATCAGTGATTGTGAAATGATGCTAGTTTGTTCTTTGAGGTATTGCAAGTTACAAGCCAGTTTTTTTTTCCTATTAAGCTGTTAAAGCTAGATCAGAGGAGAGATTAACTGACAGGCTCTGAACATCTTGATCTTTGGAGATGCTTCTATAAACGGTGGTATCATCTGCATATATGTTTACTAATGATCTGAGAATGTTCCTAGGCTGACTGTTAATGAAAAGCAGAATGAAGGTAGGACCAACAAGAGAGTAGTAATTTAATAATTCAGTAGCCCCAGTAGCTTCATCCATGCTACCCCATTGCTAGTCAATCTACAAAAATTTACAATTTAGAAATCAAATGAAAAATTACTAATATATTTTAAAACATAGAAAAATATTGTATATAATATTTACTAAGCTTAGTTTAGTATGTTACAAGACCTAATATGTAGGAAGATTATATTGCTCCAATCTTCCAATTGGGGAAAGTCTGCATTCAAAATCAGCATTTGCTGTTTATCTTGCTGTTAATACTTTTATTAAACATGAGTGAAATATATGAACTTTCTAACTGCCTCAGCAAACCACAAATCACAATTTGGTATCTACTTGTATAAAAGTTGATCTTTGTTTCTGTGTCAAAATCATTAATTTATGAGATGCATAGATTGATAGAATAACAAATAAGGAAGGCAAAATGCCATATTTTCTGGCATATAAAACATATATTTAGAAACTTTCATTAAAAATCTCTTTGACCATTTCCAGACAAACTGGCCAGATCTGGCTGGCAATAAAGATGTAGAGATTTTATTGTTTTCTGTTTCTATGTAAACAATTATAACCAGATATTCATACTCTCATTAAAAATCTCTTTGACACTTTTCAGACAGACCGTTCAAATCTGACTGGCAATACACCTGATATGGATATATCGTATTATATTCAGTATTTATGGAAAAAGTTAAAACCAGATATTCTTTAGCAAAAGTGCCTCTGCTATATAGTCTGAGAAAATATTACAAGAATATAATTGGTGAAAATTTAACATATATGATACTCACAGCTGTTTCTAAATTTATATGGCATATAAAACATGTTTTAGGAAATTAACTAAAAATCACCTCAAGACTTTCTTTTAAAATGTGAATCAGAAAGTCTAAAACATAAAATGTCTTCTTTTACATCCTGTTTCCCTTCAGGACATGGACTATCATAGTTCTCTACAATTTCTATCTTTTGCAACTCTAAGCAATATCTGTCTCTTTACTATTCCTCCTGCACCTTGTTCTATCATTGACACAAATTCATTAGTTAAGTTATTCACTTTTACCTTCTACCCAATAATAGCATCTCAAATTTCCAGGAACTAATTCTATAAAGGCAGGTGTGGAGTAATGAATAGTGGCTCGGATTGAGAAATCAGAGCCAAATTCGAATTCCAGTTGAATCCATTGCATTCACTTATGTGCTAATACCCTTGGGAAAGGTATGAATCCTCTTCTTCTCCCTCCAGCTATGGGTAAATAGCAGGACAGACCAGGTTCTATAGCCTTGCATGGAAACTGGTCTACTGCAGAAAGAAATGGCAACCTACTGCAGGAAAAAACCTGCTTCATCAGTCATGTATCAAAAGATACATGATTGCCTACACATGTATCATGCATGGCATATAACTGACTGAATCTTTAGGAACCTATTATTCTGCTTATTTTCTTTTCAATCTGAAAATGGAAACAAATCACTTTATAGTATCAAAAAGAATTAAACCATTTTGATAATTTAATAGAAAACATTTATTTATTAAGATATTTCCAGATTGAAATTCTCTTTCCACATTTCTATTCAGAAGTATGATGTTTTTTGATTTGAGTGGCATCAGCTGTGTTATGTTTTCTTACCTACATTCGAACAGAATCACTGCAGTCCCAAAGATCCAATGGAAGACTTATCAAATTTATGACTAGAAGATTTGCCACATTTTTAACTTCAAGATGATTTCTTTTGTCAGAATAAATTATGTTCATCACAGAAATTCCTCTTTTAACCTCCACAGAACTTACAACAATGGTATTAATTATATTTTTGCTATTATATATCAGCTATTAATATACAAGATTATTTTCAGATAATCCAACAATCAGTTCCCTTAGCATTTATAATTTTAAGAATTTGTTCACATGAACTGATAGGATGCCACTACTGCTTCTACCTCTTTTGCCTTCCTGTGGATGTCAAATTCTCCAAGTTCTCTTTTCTCATTATATGTACCACAAATTGCAATTCTCTTCATGATGCTAAGTATAAGTGTCCTTTTTTATATTTTTCTTAAAACTTTCTTATTGCTTATATGCTCCATCCATGTTATTCTCAGTACCCTTCTATAGAACCAGATTACTCTTGTATCAAGTCTAGCCTATTTTCTAAGGAAAATGTTCAGTATTCACTGTCTTATAGGATTGATACTGCATAGGATTTTAGCAGGCTTTTCATTGTTACTAATTAAATTTTTCTGTTTCTTAATGCTTTGTTTAGCTTTTGGAAAGCATTTTTTGCTATGCCAATGCATTTTTTGTATTGCCGTGACACATTTTTCATTGTCTGTTAAAACAATTCTCACATATTTAAATTTCTGTACTCCAATTTGCACCTGATATCTTACTCTTGCTAACAACCATATATTCTTTCTTCTTACAATTGATGGTTAATTCTTTCTTCCAGCTTTACACAAATGTACAATACTTACCACTTTAAAGCATTTTACATTGAAACTTGGAAGATTTTGGTCAAAATATTCTTTATTTCTGTCTTGTCATATTTCAAGTTAGGACAGATACAACAATGTTTTTTGTAAGTAGTAAGTGATTTTTCATATCTAATGTTAATAATTATTCCTAAACATATTTAATGAGCACAGATAACAAAAAACTATTATTACATGTATTAGCTGACCTCTTCTCTAAACAGTTCCTTGCCTAAATGATTGATTGATTTGTTTTCTATGGCTTATCAACCGTTTGTGGGTTATTTAAAGCCAGCAAATATTTTAGATTGTAAGAAAATTTTTTAGGGTGATAATAAGCATTTAGTGATACAAGTTTTACTGATTAACCCGTAGCTGGTGGGGGAGAAAAATGGATTCATACCTTTCCCGTGGGTATTTGCACATAAGTGAATTTTCTAAAGAACTAATTTATTTGTTTTCATCTACCAGCCTGGATATTTGAGAAATTTTATTAAAGGAAAATATGTGCTCTCCAGCAGGATCCAAACCTGCATCACCCTGGGCAGAGGGAACCATCATCAGATCCAACACACTCTAGACCAACTGAGCTAAAGAGAACTTAGCATACTGTGCAAGGTTGAATAGAGTTTTTAAGCTAAATTCTCCTTGTCATAGACTCTCAAAATTTTCATATCTACCCAGTTTCATATCCAAACATAAACAAAGCAATTTTCTAAAGAATAATTTTTATTTATTAATCTGAATGAACCCATCTGGAATTGGAACTCAGCTCGCAAATTAACAAATTCCTAACCATTATCAATTGCACCACCTGCACATCCAATACAGCACCTGGTATTCCCAAGCAGTTATCCATCTAGGTGCTGACCAGGCTTGATGTTTCTTAACCTCATAAGCCCTGTTGCTTAAATATTTGATCCTTAAACATTGAATTTCAATGCAAATATGAAGCATAATATTTTTTTCTTTGCATCTAGAAGGACTGTTTCTCTATTCTTTTTCTATGTGCCGCATCTCTTCAGGACATGGGCAATCATGGCTCTCCATTCTTTTATGGCCCTGAGCAGTTTTTCTTTTTGTTAAGTCTCCTGCCATTCATTCACACAGGCTCATCATATAGATGGCTTGCTGTCTTCCCCTATCTCTCTTGCACTCAATATACCTTGGGAGGGTTAAGTTTTCCAAGCCTTCCTTCCTCATTATGTGTTCAAAAATTTCAGCAGTCTCTTCTTGATTCTGAGCATAAGTGTTCTCTCTCTTACTTGTTTTTTTTTAATTGACAATTTTTTTTATGCTTTAGCTGCTTTTATTTTTTGATTCTAAATAATCCATTTTATGTCTGTTTCTAGTCTTTCTTTATTGTTATAGCTGCTTAGCCAAATTTCTTTTAATGATCATCCCAACACTTCTATTTTCAACTCATTTTATTTCTGTCTGTTCCTTCTTCTCTCTCACTTATTGAATAGAGAAAAATAGAACAAAGTTAAAAGTTACACTCCCCTTCAACCCAGGAGCACAATTCTATCCCACACCTTTAATCAGATAATAACGTGAAACAGGGTGCTGCCAACTACCCACATAATGCAGGCGTATTTCCAGTGGCCCGGATACAGAACTTCTCATTCATATGACATACACACAAATATGCATAGGAACAAAGATATATGCAAATGTTACACACACACACACACACACACACAAATATTAGACACAAACACATGCACAAGCACACACACAAACATGGATGTGCGAACACACAAGCATTAGACACAAACATGCACAAACACCCACCCACATGCTCACAAGGATTACACACAAACGCACACAAACGTTACACACAAACAAGCATGTATACACATGCACACACAGACAAGCATTGATATACACACACCAGTACATACACAAACACACAGAAATACATGCACACATGCATTATGCACAAGCATGCATGTGCACATACATTCACACACAAATATATGCATACACACATAAGCACACACATACATACACAGAGGATTATTAGATTTGCGAAATAGAAACACAGACCACCATGTTTGAATTTAAATTTGAATGACATATAATGAAAAAAAAGACTTGTCCCTTCAGTACACAAGTGATTGTGGTTCTCCATAGCTTCCTTTTATTTTTAATATCTGTGGACTGCTAAGACATTTTGGGGAAAGTTAAAAATTAACATGCATATATAAATGAACATAAACATTCATTATATGATCCCCCCTACACATACACATATTGGGAGAGTTAGAGAAAAAATACATTTATAAAATTTATGTATATTTTATATATACATTTATATATACATTTGTATAATTACACATTTGAAAACCTAAATCTGTATTTGCATTGAAACCTTTCTGACCACACACATAGATCATTGCAAACACAGTATACAGTATTATATAAAGATACATAAACACTTCGTCAAACTCATAAACACAAACACACACACACACATGTATTGAATAAATTAATGCAAGCATGCATACACATGCCCTACAGAGACACACAAGAGTTAAATGCAAGCACACACTCATACATATTAATGTACACATGCACAATACTACATGCAATGAAGCCATCAGAACCTTTTGTCCAGCTTTCACATGTCACAGAACAGAGAAAGAGATTTAACTAATTCAAAGTTTCTTGAACAGCTGGGTCCCCATCCCTTCTCTCGCACAACGTCCCAATCCCGCTACAAATAAAGCCTTGGGCTACCTTTCATCATAATAGAACCATGGACAAAAAATGTTTAACCCAGATATAAAAATAGAGACACCCTATCAATATTGATATGGAAGTGTTAACATTAGTAATTACAGAAAATTATATTCATAATTATAGTAATTACTAGTTTACCAATGACATCAAAAAAGGATGGCTTTTTACATAATTTTGCTGTTGTTTTGCACTTAAAAGAAATATCAAAATCTTTATATTGTTCTGCATATGCTGGTTTATGTTCAAAATATTTCCTAAATATTAAAGTAAAACTAAGATCAAGTAAAGAGAACAATTCTCTCTCATATCCTTGTGTTATAAGTGAAAAGAATTATCATAAATGATTCTAATTTAATATATATATATATATATATATATATATATATATATATATATATATATATATGAAAAATTTCTCAGAGTTAACCTGTAGAAAAAGACAATATTTATAAAGGAAAAACACAATATGAAAACTGTATAATTAGCCTATGTGTTTTATCCAATGTGGACATTTTTTTAATAAATTCATTTGGTTTTTGCCTTGAAAAAGTTCACAGTGGATGAAACGCATTGGCTAATAATAGAGTCTTTCTATTGTCTTTTACCTTTATATATATATATATATATATATATATATATATATATATATATGGTTGGATAGATGTGAGCTTGTGACCCTGGGTTTCACGCTTCAGCGATCGTCATATATATGCACACATACATATCTGAGTTACACACTTAAGCGTGAAATCCAGGGTCACAAGCTCACATCTATCCAATCATATATGTTAGCTCTATCTCTGATATTGAGTGCTTTCTAATAAGTACCGCGCATATAATATATAAATAATTATACATATATATATATTTATTTATATTTATATACACACACTTTTCACATATATATATATATATATATATATATATATATAGAGAGAGAGAGAGAGAGATTGAGAGAGAGATTGAGAGAGAAAGAGAGAATGAGTGAGAAAGATAGAGAGAGAGCTAAAAATTGGCTAAGAACAGGATGTGAAAAATCCATGAAAACCTGAATACAGATTGAAAAAAGATAAACAAATTTTTATTTTATTTTATTACAAATAACTATGTATATATATGAGTGTGTATAGTGAGAAAAAGAGATACAAATTTTATATATATATATATATAAAAAATGATAAAAACATAGTTTTAGCAAATGTATTGATGGGTAAAAGTGCTCAATATCAGGGATAGAGTGTATCTAAAAATAAAAGTAGACACTGAAGTCAACACTAAGTGGCAACAGTCTATTTCATGCTTGAACCCAGTCTTCAAGCCATGTGTGTTGTGCGTTGGGTCAACTATTTATATATGCTGGTCAATGATGCATTATGGGTAGAAATGTTTATTGTATTATCCTAAGAGCTATTGGGAGGTAAGGGATATATTTCAAAGTATTCTAGAAGCTTAAATAATAATGGATCAGAATGTGGTTATTTGTAGGTATTTTATAGTATTGTTTGTTAAATTTTTACTCATTATTTATTATTGATTACTTAATAATTTGTTGTTATTATTACATTTACTTGTGTTTATGTGTGTATTCATAGTTTGTTAATTTGCATATTATTTACTTTATTTATTTATTTAGATTTTTTGTTTGTTTTATTTTAATTTTTTCCAGGGTTAGTATGAAGTATTGGTTTTGCCTAAAGTATGTTACATTATCTGCATTATATATAGTGCATATATTTTCATTTTCATGACAGCATTTTACAATGAATTCATCTTTAGTTTTCACTTTTTAAGTAATGTAGTAAAAATTTGTTTTCATGTCTGCATTTTAATTAAGATGAATTGTGATAATTTATTTAATAATTTATGTTGATCTTGGAAGGTGATTATAGCTATTTTCTCTTCCAGAGTTTACAGCTTTTGGATTTATTATTGTAGACTGATACTGTTTTCCTTACTTTGCATGATATTTTTTGTATAATTTGGTTTTTGTTTTTAATTTCCCATATATATTTAGAAAGGGTTGTGTTGTTTGTGTACTTACTATTTGTAAAGGATGTTTTATGTGTGTAGTTTCTCTGTTTCCAGAGTCCTTCAGTTACTACTATGTATATTTTTCTTTATTAGCTACTGATAAAGTATGCACAATTGCAAAACACAACAAGAACTTTGGGCAGTTTTTCCACAATTTTGATCACAATACATAATATCTTATTCAAAAATTGGCAAAATACACTAAAAAATTAAACTGCCGAAGGGCAAAGTCTCGTCTTGGGAAACTGACTCTGTTTTTACGTGGTCTATAGGGAATTTTGGTGTGAGCCTACGGGCTTGGATACCCCACTTTAAACTCGACCTTGTGCTACATCTTGCTGCATGGGGCAGCAGGTAAATAATTATATATATATATATATATATATATATATATATATATATATATATATATATATATATATATATACAAACACCCCCCACACACACACTCCCTATCCTTTATAGATTTACACAATGTTTGTTTTTTTACTATCTCTCCACAATCTGTTCAATCATCTAGTTACACAAACTTGTTAGGTAGCTTATTTGCTGTTTCTCTATTACCCTCTTGCCTTTAGTATGCTTTGTGAGTGTCAAATTTTCCAAGCCTTCTTTCCTCATTATGTGCCCTAGAAATTTCATCTCTCTTTCTGATTCTAAGTATAAGTTCTCCTTTTTGTTTTCATTCTCCTTAAAACTTCCACATAAGCAGACATATTCAATGCAAGGATGAATGGTAGATTTCACTTGAGATCATTATTAAATCATGTTGGATAGTTTTAATGAATTATCTTCATGTTTAACAGAAAATGAAAATGGAAGAGAAAATAATACAGAAAAGCTTTGGGAAAATAAAGTTTGAAAGATTTTTGTTTGCATGTAATCAAAAATTGCTATTTGTTTTTTCTTGATAAGGGAAAATCAAATAACTGTTTTTTTTAATGTGGGGTGCCCACATGAATATATATGGGCCAATGACAAAACTGCCCAGTCCCCACAATGAATGTTACACTAGTATCAGTACTCCACTAAACCTCTTCAGTGAAATGTGTGACGTACTGTCACAGGGTTGGAATCTTCAGGATCACACATAAAAATCTTTTCCATGAAATGCTCCAAAAATAAAAACATGGCATATAGGTGAAGAACAAATACCATATCTGTTATTTACTCCCCACACCCCACCATCGGTAGCGGGATATGGCACAAGGCCGATTAAAGTGGGAAACTCAAGTGCATGCACTTGCACTAAGGTTAAAAATTGCCCAGTAAACAACATCACATTGTCATCGATATTCTACCAACACTCCGTATTTGGTACAATGAGGGAGGTGCTGCAGCTAGATTGGAATCCCTCTGGGACCAGGCATCCCTCATTTATTTGTTGCGTTTCCGTTTCTGTCTGAAGACAAAAATACAATTGAAAAATATGTAGGTTATTCTCCAGAAAGCAGATACTAAACTTTGATCACAGCCCAAAGGCCCTGAAAGTTGTGCTAGTTAATTAATTAAAATATTTATTTATTACATTCAAAATTGATTATGAGTAGTATGGTTATGGCTATCGTTTACATCAATTAAAATATGACATATTTTATGAAGATATGAATTTTAAAATATTAATTTTTTTAATCTAAAATAATAATTCATTTAAATTTTAAATGAAAATATTAATTAATATTTTCTCTATGACCACTTTTCTACCCACAAGTCGGATTTTAGACTTTTCCTACAACTGTTTGCAAGTAAAAAAATTAAGAGTTTATGTAATAATCAGTAAAAAAACAAAAACAACAAAAAACAAAAATAAACAAAGAAAGTTAAAACAATTATTTACGAATTGAATTAGAATTAAAATTAAAATGTTCAAATTTGACTTCATAGTTTAATCGAATTTCTAATGAAAAACCGAAACGCAAAGTGTCAGTTAAATTAACTGCTTATTTTTTTTTTTTTTTACAATATAATTTTACAATACATATTCAGAAAATTAATCGAGAATTTATGTAGTTAGAATTTAGCATCATTTTTGGACTGGAAATTTGTTGTAGATATTTTTTCGTGTACCGTTTCAGGGTCTGAGTATTAAAAATTTTATTTTTAAATGATCAAAATTCGAATTTTTTTTTATTTGTTGATTTTATACTTTTTAAAATTAAAACTTTAATTTAATTTTTCCTCTCAGTCCACTCCTCTGTCTTCTTAAATTATACCAAAAAGAAATTCTTTGCTTTGTACTAAAAAAAAAAACAAAACAAAAAAGAATTCCTTCCGCATTTTTATTTCATTCATTCAATTTATGTTCATTGAAAAATCAGCTCAGTTTGAAAAAAATGTTATTGTTGTTGAAACAACAACAACGCCTGTTATTATTCGTTTATTTATTTTCGAGTAACTCCTAGTTTCCCTTCGTATTGGGAAGCAGTTTTCTTTTGTTTTCCAATCCTTCTCTCTTTTTCTGGTACTGCCCCTGGTTGGGAGGGAGGGGCACTTCTTTTGTGTCACCAATGTGTTCGCGTGCCCCTTTCTCACAGCTCCGTGGGGGTGCTGGAATTAAGCTGCCGTGTGGCACGGAAAATGCGCCAGTGGGGAGAGGGTTGGGGCCTCCACAATTAAAATCACTAAGGCACTCAGAAATGTAAGATATTTTTTTTATAGTCGCAGTAAAAAGGTTTTAGAGAAATTTAAGAACCAATAAAGAGGAAAGACTTAGTTCTAAAATAACTTCTTCACTAGTGTACTACTAAAAATAATTGATAATGCAAAATTTTGCAATGGGTCAACAACAGCAAGTATAATGCATTAAGAAATTGTTATCTGTCAATTTCAACGTTCGAACTCAAAACCAGTGGTTTTTTTACTTTTTAACCTTACTACACTGACAGTAATGACACTCATCCACAGTAGCTCTTTTAGCTTTCAATGAGGCACAAATTTAGCAAGATTTAAGTTTGACTGTCGTGCACATTTAACTTTGAGAATTATTATAATTCTTCAAAGGCTTGGCCTTAAGTTCTTGCGATCTTCACCCAGACATATTACTAACAATCGCCTGGAGTACATTCGATCTGGTTCTTAGGTTTTTGTTTTAAAAAAGAACACAAAAGAAGAACAAGGTGATGGGAGATAACTCTGCAACACACGAATTAAAAAATTTGGGAAACCCTTTCCAATTAACTAATTTTAACTAAAGTGGTTAAAAAGCAGATTGAAAAACAATACTTGAGATTACATTCTGACTTGCAGGATGACCAGAAGGATTATTACAAACAAAATTTAAATTCTAAACACAAATAAAAGTTTTTTTTCTATGACTTTCTTTTTTTTCTTTTTGACAGATGCTTTGATTAATTTCAATCAGAAATTTTATGGTCTGTCTTAGTGCAAATTATTTTTAATTTTTAATTTTTTTTTTAAATATTGAGTTACTTTTTAGAAAAAAAAAAAGTAAAATGATACAATGAAAATTTTAATTTTGTTCTTACTATGAACATTTTTCCATAAAAAATAAGTCCGAGAATGTTTTTGTCACACACGACTATCCTTTTCTATTTTAATTACTTGGGATTATTTTTAAACGTAAATCCAAATTCAAGTGATGTGTTCAATATGAGATTTGATTGAAATTAAACTGATTGCCCCTGTGGCAAATTAAATTACCTTCATTTTCATATAGGCCAAGAGTCAGTAAAATTTTTGGAAATGGGAAAGACTAACAGTGTTTCATTAACTTACAGATCAAAACAAACCCAAAGTAAAACAATGGATGTGTGAAAAACTAAGATTATTTTATATTTTTTAATCATTTATTTTAAACCATAGTAAATAATATTTTCCTTTAATAATAAGCATAAACTCTCATTCAATTCTTTTAGCAGTAGTGTTAAAAATTAAGAATCAGTAAGATTGAGGAAATTACTATTTCTAGGCTAAAACTGTCAAATCCAGGTAAAAAAAAGTCACAAGTAAAAAAGTCACAGGAAAAAGAAAAACAAAAGCAGAAACAGTGTTAGCACTGTTTCTTTATCTTTCTTTAATAGACTTTTTTTTAACCCTAATCCTGAAGACTGTGCAAATAATGGAAATCTCAAATCTCAGTGCTGTTATGAATCAACAATACCTGGATTTAGTGTAAAATGATTTTTAAGTCCCCTGCCATAGAAATTATTGACAGAAATAAATGTGGTTCAAAAAACTGTTACAAAGGCTTCATGGATACCAAACATGTTACTCACAAAACCAAATTGTGACTTTTACCAGCTAGAACTAAGTCAAATTTCAATTTCAAATTTGTGTTTCTAATTATCAAAATTAATTGTAAATGTGGATCAATTAAAACTATTCTACATGCAGATTTAGTTTGCTTCATCTTTGAAAATGTCTTCTTCCACAAATATATTGTGCAATATACTGAAATTAATTGTTGGGCAGAATTTTAAAACAGAATATGATTCATTTGGGAGTCATTTGTAAAAGTCAATTTACTTTTCTTCTTTGTATTTGTAGATATTTTATGATTAATTATGTCAATCATTTGATGGTCTTTAATTATAATACAGAACTAATTTAGTTTCTACCTTATTGTTAATTTTTTCTAAAGTAGAGAAGCTTTATATATATATTATTGTACATACTGTAACTTTTCTTTATATTTAGATTCCCTAACAAATATATTTAATTTTATTTTATTTTAGGCATAATAATATTAACAATAATATTATATAACATAATAAAATAATAATTAACATAAATTATGAAATAAATAATAAATAAATAATAATAAATAATGTATATTATACAATATTAGAAAACATTAGGCAAATGAATGTTTGATCACTAAAAAACAGAATTAACTGATATGTGATATCATACAGTAGACCGTAAAAAGAGGACACAATATTCTCATGAATTGAATTAAGATTTCACTTCCAAATTCCAAGAATGTTATCAAATACAATGTGTTCCTGAAGAAGGTCAAAGAGTATAATGGTTACCCCCCCAAGCAAGGTGATAAAACCTCTAAGACACAAGTGGTTACTAAGTATAAAGAAATCTGTGGAAAAAAAAAACGTTATTAAAGAGCAGCCAATAAAAGAACAGGAATTAAGCAGACAGATTGACACTGAATTTGAATTTTTAAAAATCAGTGTATAATTCTTTGTATCAGAAATAGCTGAAACATTGTGACTATAACAACCAAGACAAGGCACCAGTTTAAATAAATCAATGTATAATAATGTTAATTCTTTATCTTAGAAATTTAATCAGAAATGACATAAAAGATGCTATCCAAAAATTCAGAGAATTTAACCATGACAATTAATTACTGTAACATCTAGTTTCTGACATCTTCTTCAAAGTAGTTCCTTCAGAAATAAATTCAGTTATCTCTCAAAGGGTTGCAGCAAAAGCATGTACTACATTTAGTTCATGAATGCTATTCAGATACCCTAGAGATTTATCTACCTTTTCTTCAACTTCAGTGCTTGGCTACCCTGTGTAGCAATGAAACTAAAGAACATATACCTCAGTGACTAGGATCTTATGCATCCAGTCCAACAGTTTCTACATATTTACCTGGGTTATTACACCAATCTTTTTTTTACAGTCCTACATTGAATTGATTGATTTTGTTATGAGTAACTACAGACTCATGCATTAATAGAAAAGGTGATTTTTCACTACAGTAGTTACATGAAAACTTCAAAATCTTTCATTTCAACAATGATGATGGTTCACTACAGTGTGCATGGATTGGCAAGTCTAAGAACTGTTAGAACTGTAGAATAATAAGTCATGGTTAAATGTAATTAGTAGAAATGCCCAGCAAACAGAATTGATAAAATTTGCAATAAACAATAATAAAAGAAAGAAAAGAATAGGGCAAAAATAATACAAAGCAAACAATATATGCAAGACAGTAATGAAATAAAACAGTTCACAAACTAAGAATTGTGTTAACACACAATAGAGATACAGACAAAAGATCACAGTATTCTGACCTCAAGATAAAAAAAGAATAGAACTAAGTCAGATGAAAGCAAGAAGTGGTTATTAGCTAGGAAGAACTTCCAGCATACATCTGAACAGTTTGTCTATAAATTTGAAGAGGGAGAAGTTATACAATAATTCCTACAGATTGAAGCCAACACGAAATAAGGAATGTACTTCACCTGAACACTTTTCATG
Organism: Acanthosepion lycidas; assembly: GCA_963932145.1. Lineage (NCBI taxonomy): Eukaryota > Metazoa > Mollusca > Cephalopoda > Sepiida > Sepiidae > Acanthosepion > Acanthosepion lycidas. The sequence continues at coordinate 47,352,959 of OZ010593.1, read as the reverse complement.
CAAATAGCGAAAGAGTAACAAGAAGCTTGTAATGTTTTATTTGTGGGAAAGAGATTGTAGGGTGGAAGATAATTCATCACCCACAAGGTCACGTAGATGATTTTGAACTCTATCGATACTGGAAAATAAAAACTGGACAGCTCCTGTCCATATATGGCAACAATACTCCATTTTTATCTTTATTTGGTTCTTGTAAAGGTAGAGGATAGTAGGAGGAGTCAGGTATTTACCATTTTTCCATTATCTTTCGTGATGGATGGATCATATGTACAAATTTCCTAAGCAAAAATTCTGTCTTTGCTTGGTGATGATGGGACATCACTAGTTTGGTTTTTGAGGCATTGAATGTGATCAGCCAGTTTTTCCTCTACTTAGCTGTTAGAACTAGGTTAGATGAGAGACCAGTTGCCAAGCTCTTGCGATCTAGAGTTTTGGAGGTGCACTCATATACCATTGTGGAAAACATCAATGTTGAAATTAACAAGGCCACTCATTATTCTGAACTCCTGGAGAATGTCTACTATCTTCTGTCTAAATGGCAGACTCAGAAATTGCAAACACTGCATATGTACTAAAAGTAGGAAAGATTACTGGCATCTGCCTCGTCATCCTGTGTTCCATAGCTGGTAAATCTTTTATATACATTGGGGACCAGATAGGTAGCAGTATTCCAGATGGGGTAAGAAACATTCTTTTATAAAAAACATTCCTGCCATATTCCAATTGTAAGGAGGAAGTTTCATTTACATAGCCTTTTCCCAAGAACCAACATTTAGTGGAACAAACTCACACATAAATGCTTTCCCTGAACATGACAATCTTAACTTCTTCAAGTCAAGGAACACTCATTATCAATCCTCCTTATCCTCATAATCTTTACTTCTTACAACCTCTACTTTCATTTATATCACACACATCATTCTACCTTGAGTGGCTATTTGGTGTACATTAGTAAACAAAAATAAATTTTAGAGACTTTTGTTGTCTAATGATCTGGAACACTTGTTGATAATGTCAACTACTGAGTTGATTTGGCTTAGTGTTTCTTTTTTATTTATTAAGAATATTTTAGGGGTTGTCAATCCAACAGAAGGATAAGTAAAGTGTATACAGTCTTTCTCATGTGTTTTTTTATAGATGTTTGTGTGTCCAGATAATTTAGTTGGAAAATACAAGAAATATTTGGGGTTTTCTTACCTCAGATTTTTGTTGAGTGCTAAGAGATAAATGTTACTCTTATGGCTTGCAAAAGGAAAAGGAGCCAAAATTTTCATTGACACACATGTTGATGGCCTGTCAATGATGACTACCTGTCTGATAGAATGTTACATGTTTGTGTATGTTGAGGAAAAAAGTGATGTCGATTATCATTGGTTTAGAATGAGTTAATTAATGATGTTAATAGTTGTTACAATTATATTGGGCACAAAAAGTAATTTCTATTTATTTTTTTTATGGACACAACACAGTGATAGTCTAATTAATTTTTTATTTATGTATTTCTTTATGGCTATGACACTGTTCAATAGATGGAAAAGGATTGTGAACAGAGCTACACAAACCATTCTGTTCCTTTTACTTGCTATGGGAACACTGACAGCAACCTCCTTCTAAGCATTGTTAGAGGCTGTTACCCTATACTCTACAAAGGAGTCTACAGGGTAATATAAAATTAGCTGAATGTAGTAGTAATTTTATTATTTTCTCAAATTACTGGAACTAATATCCTCATCTATGTCGTTATTATTACTACATTTCAACTGTTGTATCTGCCAACTTTTTTCAGGTATCTGTGGTAGATGGTCAACTTGTGTAATTTTTTTTTAATCATTTCACCCCAAGCAAGATAATAAGGCCACTAAGATGCAAAAAGTTACTGAGTATGAATATGAGAAAATGAAAACATTATTAATGGGAGAGAACAATAAAAGAACAGGAATTAAGAAGACAGAAAATAATGATTGACATTGCATTTAAAGTTTTAAAAATCAAAGTTGATTGGAAAGCAAGAAGCAGAATGTGGGTTCCACAAATGAGAAGGGTGAGAAAAGAAACTGTTAGCATAGTGTGACACAATGTGATACTGGTAAAGGAAAAGGGTTAATTTAAACTATGAACTTGGATAGATGGAGAGGGTTAAAAGTATTGCATAACATATAAACTGAAAGAAGGAATAAAATGGTTTCCTATTGAAAATCTAACTTGAAGAAAAGACAGACCTGAAAAGAATGACTTTATTGGTTTTAGGAAAGATATTATCAGAGGCCATGTGGGAGGCTTCAACCCATCTAGGACCAAGAAGGAATAGTAAAAGTACATTCAAGGTTAGTTGAGAATTTTGGAAATGGAAGCAAAAATTGAAAAATTAATTTATGTCCGCTTTCTTAAAGTGGATGTTACAAAAACATGTCTCATGATAACCAGATAGAAGAAGGGGTCAACTGAGTTATAATATTTGGTATTTTTTTTAAGACAAAGGCAGAATCAAGAATCTGATTTATGCCTACTTGTCAAAGAGCAGAAGTAGCTTTGCTGATTTTGGAAATGTAAACAAATCAAGAAATAGAATTTTATCCTTTGCTCAAAGAAAATGAAATACAAAAAAGAATCTGTAAGGTTCATGAGTACGATTAAGTGAAAAAATATGAAGACAAGTTTTGCTAAAAGCATGTCAGTGGAACAGCTGGTAAATGTCTGCTTAAATGAACAGGATTGAGGAGTGAGAAAATTTTCTGTTGAAAATTAAGATAATTACAATTAATGATTAAAAGTAAGAATCTCCCTTTTGCCCACTTAGTTTAAAAATCAGATTTGCCAAAGAGAGAGTTAAAGCGGCGGGCTTAGATGAAATACTAAGAGAGGAGGAGGAAGAAGGAGAAATTACCTCCACTCATTTGGAAGTATTGGTGCGAGGCATAAAAGAATGAGTTATAAGAGCAGGACAATACCTGCAACCACAACCAGTAGAGTGAATAGTTCTTCCAAATTTGGAAAGATAATTAATATTGCAAACCGGACAACAAAGAACTCCTGTTCAACTCAATACAGAAACATGGGGAATCGTTAGATCCCAAAATACCATCAGCCGCACTCCAGTCTTGGGGTGAAGTCAATATAAGCAGAGTGACCCAGAGAGAGATGAGAAACAAGTGGCAAAGATCAGATAAAAGTACTACTGAAATCCATGACTTGCTGCCAAGAGAACACCCAACTTTGAACCCTGTTTCAAGAATTAGTACCAATAGGCAAAGTGTCACTAAAGAGATTTTAGCTTTTAATGTTGTTATACAAAGAAATACATAAACTAAATTGAAAATTTATCTGAAGAATCTTTCATTTTTATTTCGTCTGTGAGAACATTTCTTTATTTCCTTCATACCACAACTTCACCATGGCTAGAACCAGTGATTAATAATGATACTTGATCTCCACTGCTCTGTGATCATGAAAAACTACCTGGGCTTAGTGAAATGTGGAATGAGGCACCCAACAACCAATGGCCCATTGACCAGTGACAGTATTGGCCAGCATGGGATTGACTCCGCAATCCAAATCACAGCTCTATGGATCCATCCCTAATAATTCTGCAATCTTGAACACAGAATGTGCTTTACAGGAAACTGTTGGTAAGCAAAACAAGACCTTGCGAGTGATCTACTGCTCTGAGCATCTAGCCATAGTGCAAGATGGTTCGATTGCTCAGCAACAGCCTATATTGACCAACTATGTTATAACAAAGGATGCCACCCTAACAACTTTCCGACCTTGATGCAGGACTGTGATGGTTGACGTGATTGACTCAACCAAATAATAATGTCAAAGAGGAGGATAGGTCATCAGAACAATTACCATGAAAATATCTATAGAAAAGGCATGGGGGAGCTATGTTACAGTGGTGCGAAAGTGACTGAAGCCAAGATGCCAGGTCAGGACTGGTAACATTGCAGATTCTTTGTATTATATCTAGAATCTCTAAATACATGGCAGAAGCATCATATGAGCTTGAATCAAACCCATAAATAAATCAACAAAGGCAAATTGATTTCAGCCTGTTGTTCATATTAAAAGATGTTCTGTGTCAGTTAATTTTTCTTTATATCACTTGTCTTTTCAACTGAACCAAAGTATATGACTTTTTCAAGTACTCAACAAAGGATTGCCATGTTGACAGTGTTCTGGGCTGTACATTGGCTAAGCAAACAGATCTCAAATGAAGAAAGACAACAACAAAGTGAAGACCTGAGTAAAAAAAAAAAAAATATATATATATATTGCAAAGTTTATTTTTGTTGAAGAAAATACATCAGAAAAAATAAGGTTACAGTGCACTAGTCAAAAAAATATCTCTGGAGTATTAGCCACATTCACCGGTCTGAATGTCCAAGAAATTGTCATAGAAAATATACGTCCCCCAACAGGAATCGAACCTGTATCCTATATGGAACTGTCATATAGCCTGACATGCTTTTACCAATTTTGCCACAGAGGAGCGTTTCGGTTAACAAGGTCGATTTTACTGTTTTTAAACTACAATTTTCCATGATTTTCTCATGTACATTCATATCTGCTGAAATCAGTAAAAGCATATCAGGCTATATGATAGTTCCATATAGGATACAGGTTCAATTCCTGTCGTAGGACGCATATTTTCTATGAGAATTTCTTGGACATTCAGGCTGGTAAATATTGTTAATACTGTTTATTATAAACAGAGCATTTGCTTAAATATTTGTATCTATAAAAAAGAATATATAAACATATAAATGTCTTAAAATATATATATATATATATATATATATATATATAAGATACAATAAGTGTATGTGATAATAAAACAATGCTCAATGTATAACAACAGAACCAAAATTTAAACTAATAATTACACTAATTGAAAACGCATTAATTGAATGCATATTAATCAAGTGACATATATATATATATATATATATATATATATATATATATATATATATATATATATATATATATATATATATATATATGAGGCATGCTGGAGTAGTGGATAGTGGCTCGGATTGAGGAATTGGAGAGCCGAGTTCGAATTCCTATTGAATCCATTACATTCATTTACATGCTAATACCCTTGGGGAAGGTATTAATCCTCTTCTTCACCCTCCAGCTATGGGTAAGTAGCAGGACAGACTGGGTTCTATAGCCTTGGATGGCAACTGGTCTAGGAGAAGGACCACCCTGAATTCAAAACCTGCAGAGGATTGTTTGGGGACAATTGTGGCACGTAGTGCACCAGGTTTCTGTATTTGGCCCTTCAAGAAGTGTCATTGGTTCTGATCAAAACCTTCACCACTATAACCAAATCATGTGCTGGTATCTGGCTGTCATTGCCTAGGAATTGAGCTGCTTGACCCTCATATGCTGAATACCATATATATATATATATATCATAGAAAGTGAGAGAAAGAAAGAACATTTTATAGAAAGACTAACTTATCTGTTACCATGCTTTCATTACCTCCACAGTCTTCATACAGTAAGCTAGACTTTCTACCTCACCTCCATTCTAAAACACTCACATATATACAACTGCTGTTAGATTTTTCTTTTTTCATTTTCTACAGCTTATCAACCCTTTGCAGGTTATTAGAGCCAGAAAATATTTTTAGATTTTAAGAACTATTTTTTTGAGATAATAACGGTTTAGTGATACAAGTCTGCTAATTAACCCATAGCTGAGGCAACCCTATACCTGGTGAAATGATAGATATGAACAGACATAGATATGAACAGACATTGATATGAACAGACATATATTAATAGATATGAACAGACATAGACAGATATATAGGATTAGACTATAGATAGAGAGATAGATTGATAGGATCAAAGATAGATATAAATTTTATGAAAGTACAGTATTTTTGCCTGTTATTTATTTTTTACTATTTATGCAAAATTATTTTAATATTTTTTTCTTCTTGAACCCATTGATCTCTAAATTACTATCAGTGTTGCCTAAGTTTTTAAAGCATATTTACAATGTGGTACAAAACATATGACAGGTCACTCTACAAGTGTTCTGGTATCATGTAACTTACTGCTACATTATCAAGTCATAAGTGGTTAAACTGTATATATCACCAGACTTTTCTCATGAGGAGGGTGGCTTGACAGCCAGGAGGATTAAAAACAAGACCCACCAAAGGTTAGATGAAACTCCTTGTCAAGATAAAACAGCCATCTAGAAAAATAGGCTCCATAGCTTTGTATGCAACTAGTCAGGGGATATGATGGCATGGCATTACTTATTTAAGGGCTTCCTAGTCTGAAAACAATAGCCAGTGTAGAGGGCTCTTCCAATAGGATCAAAAGTTATGTGTTTGTGACCAAACTGAGACTTCTAAATTAGAGGACATCAGATGTGGTTTAATCCTGAAAGGGATGGGACCCACCAAGCCCACTTATCAAAAACATGCCATGTGTGAATGAATACCTCTCCAGCATTTAATGCAGATATGTAGATGAAGCTAGTCAGAAGCACAGCTGAACAGTGACCCAAACAATTACACTCATTTGTGGGACAGATGATGATGATGATGATAAAAACTTGTAAAATAAAATAAAAATTGAGCATATTTTTATAAAGTATCCATCATGAAAAGTCTATAAGAGATTATTTTCGTTTTTTTATGTACAGTTCTTCGTTTATGATACAGTCATAACACTTTTTAAAATTTTTGATTAGTTTTACTTTTACATTGGTCTTCTTATTTAAAAGTAAAAATAAGATTAAAAAATTGTGAAAAAATAATGACAGTGCTTCATTTAAAATATTTGAATAAGTTCATAAAATGACATTCACAATGAATTGAAAATGCGATGTGTGACATCTTTGTGTGATTGTTGCGTTAATGCAGTATTTACGCCAAAATAAAGCAGAAATAAAATTCTAATTTTTTTGAAGTTTAATCGACAAAATATGCATTAAAGGGAAGTAACTGCAAAAAAAAAAAACGGTGACAAATTAATCTAAGGGAGGTGACTGCGCCATTTTTTGCTATCGTAAAAAACATTACGCGTTTTTTACATTGTAAATTAATTGTTTTTAATAAATCAATATCAATTAAATTTTAGGTCAGCATGTGGTGTAGAAGTCTCATGACAATGAAAGGAAAAATTAAGTAACATGGAGGAGCAAAAGTTATCGTATCAGAAGAAGAATCTTTTGTTAAGAAGATCTTTAGTATTACTGAGGTAAAAATGGAAGTAAGAAAATGTTACACACAGGTATGTGTGTGTATGTGTACACGCGCACAAAGTATGTGTATGTATGTGTGTATGTGTATACACACACACAACACACACACACACAAACAAAAACACACACAAAATTTTAAGAACAAGTGTAGCGCCAATGAGAAGGCAAGAACGCCAGCAGAAGCAGATGCATATTTAGTGAAAAATGTAATGATTTGTAATCCTTTTGAGTGGACAGCTGCTGCTATATATCCTCTATGTATGGGTGCATGCTCTCTAGTAGTTAGAACTTTTTGGCCATGAGGAGGCAATCCCAGCATGTGACACATTTGGAAAGTGCTTGTAAAATGTAAACTAGCACAAAGTCACAAGTTTTTTGTTACATTTATTTTTTTAAGTCATGGAAAACAGGACAGGCACAGGTTTGAGAGAGAGCCGACACAGAACGAGACTGGCCTTTATTGGGTACCAGAAGAAAGAGAATGAGACAAGGGGTTAGGGAGAAAGGGAACGTATCAGGAAGCAAGAATTACGTTCCTTAACGCCGATTAGGGAGCATATATTTAACGGTAGTGCAAAGCGTGTACATTAAACAATAATGTAACATCCCCTCTTTTGTAAGTAGTGACTACGGTCTCACGTACAGTCCTTAATCAGTTTGACATAGTCCTTCTTTCAGATACGCTCGCTGTCGTATACCTCGTCCAGCACGTGTGTGAATCCCAACGGGAGATTCACATTTTTCAGGTTCAGTTGTATTTGTGACTTTGCTTGCAACAGCTGTGGCTGAGGAGGATACTAGAAGTGCAGGGGCTGTTTGTATTTTTTTATTTTTTTTTTATTTTTTTGCCATGTCATGTGGCAAACTTAGAGTGTCTGTAGTGGATGGTGGTGTCTGTTTTGCTGGTTCAGAATTTTTGCGCAAATGGCGTCTGTTTCGCCGTTAGGTTCCACTCGCTGTCTGGAATTCGTATGAACGTTCATCCAATTGGTAGTTTATAATGCCTTTCTCCCATACTCGATCACCTTTCTTGTACAGACGCATTCGTACATCACTTTCATTCAGCACAGGTAAATCACGTGTATGACGGTCATAGTATTTTTAGCCTGAACCTTCTGTCTGTGCTCCAGTGTAGAATCTTGTGACTCAGTTCAAGGCTCGTCGTCCTAAGATTTAGCAAATTGCTCCTCAGAAGTGTACGAGTGCGGCGATTTAGTAGGCGTTGAGAAAGGCTGCTTTCCATTCCTTGGGTTGGGGTGTTTCTGCCAGAAACTGGTCTGTGTGGGTATCTTTGTTTTTCCTCATGAGCCGTTTTGCACTCTGAACTTCAGATTCGGTCTTGCCATTTACCTGTTGATTTCCGAGGCTTACCAGGAGATGTTCAAAATCCAAAAGTTCTTGACGGATGAAGACGTAAACTGTGGTCCTGCGTCGGAGATCAACTGACATGGAATCTCATATCTTGCGAAGTGTGCCTTCAATTTGCGGATGGCAGTTGAGGTAGTAGTATCCTCAAGTCGATTTATTTCCCAGAAGTTTGAATAATAATCGACAGATACGAGGTACTCGACAGCTGTCAAATTCAAATAAGTCAACACCAACCTCCTGCCACGAACGATCAGGTATGTTGTGTGGCATTAATATCTCCTTAGGTTGTTCTGTTGTGAACTTGCAGCAAGTTTCACATGTGGATATGTACTCTCGTATGTCCGATGATATACCTGGCCAGAAAACACATTCTCTGGTTCGCTGTAGATATCCATAATGCCTATGTGCGATGAGTGAAATTCACGTTTAATCTCATTCCTCAAACAGGGAGGGATGAGTACTCGATCACCTTTAAATATGAGACCATCTTAATCGGACATCTCATCACGTAGATGGGAATATGGGTGTAGCATAGTTGGAAGATTTGTTTTATCAGACGGCCACCTCTGTAATACGGTTTTCTTCAGTTGATCTCATATTTCGTCCTTGTCTGTTGCTCTGCGGATCTGTACACGCCTTTCGTCACGGATTGGGAGGAAGCTAACGATATTCACATCCTCAAACTCTGATAGTTCTTTTCATTTGTCAAATATGACAGCGATAGCATGTCTGCAATGTAATGCTTTCCCTGGATATATACCACGTCGATGTTATTTATTTATTTTTTGTAACATTCCATGTAGACGCTTTGGTGCTTTGACCAGGGGTGTATTCACTATGGCCTCCAGTGGTTTATGATTAGCATGAATATCTGTCTTTCTACCATAGCTGTATTAGTGAAATTTCTCCAATGAGAATACTATTGCAAGCTTTTCTTTTTCAATTTGGGCGTATCTCGGCTCTGTCTCAGTGAGGGCTCTGCTTTCATATACGACAGGCTTTCCTTGCTGCACCAAGTCCTTCTGAGCTTGCATCACACTGAATTAAAAATGGTGCATTCGGGTCGTAGAAACTGAGTACTGGAGCTTTTGTCACAAGTTGCTTCATTTCTGCGAATGCTGCATCATGTACACGAGACCATGTCCATGGAAAATCATTACGCATCAGTCGTCGAATCGGTTCCATGACAGAGGATAGTTGTGGGATAAACCTTGCAAGGTAATTCACGGTTCCACAGAGTCCCTGTACTCCTTCCACTGAAGTAGGTGGTTGGAACTTGGTGATTACATCAATTTTAGCAGGGTTTGGTAGTAGGCCATCACGATAGTTACGAGATGCCCCATGAAGCTGATTGCTGATTCCTTGAGCTGAACTTTTTCTTTATTCAGTTTGATTTTCTTCTCTCGGGATCTTTGTAGTAGCAATTTCAGATTCAAATCATGGTCTACTGATGCTTGATCGAGTTCGTCTCTTGAACCAAATACAATGATGCCATCGACGACACGCAACTTCATTCAGGCCATCCAGAGGGAGGTGAAGACGTTTCTGAAATATTTCAGAACTCACACATGTTTCAAAGGGGAGTCTGAGCCACCGATATCGCCCGAAACCTGTCTGAAATGTAGTGAGGTAACTGGATTCATTGTCCACTATTACATGCAAGTAAGCTGATGCCACGTCCAACTTGGTGAAGTGTTCTGCATTTGTTAGTCTTGGCAGCACTTCATTTGTGGTTGGTAACTGGTATCGTTCAAGCTTCAGTACCTTGTTCAGGGGTCTTGGATCAATACAGATACGAATCTCACCCGAGCTCTTTGCTGCAGTGATCATTCTGCTATTCCAGTCTGTAGGTACATCAACAAGAGCGGTAACTCTGAGTTCCTCTAGTCGCTTTAGTTCCTTTTTAACTTGAAGGATCATGGACACTGGCATGCGTCCCGCTGTGACGGTTTCGTTAACTTGTAAATGCACCTGCCCAGGTAATGATCCTAGTTCGCTGTTGAAAAAATCTGCATAGTCCATTAGAAGCTGTTTGCACTCTGGTACTGAACTAACATTAGCGATGTTATTGTAATTCACAGTTTCAGGTTCATTTGTTCGCTTGCGCATTTTCCTAACAAAGGTGTCAAACTCGGCTTCATTACAGTGAATTCCACTGAATATTTCTTCATATTTTGGAGGAGGTTGCGTAGCACAATTGGGAATTTTCCAATAGACGTTAGTTCCGTCCCGATCCATATCTTGAGTTTTGTGTGGTAGACGGTTGCAGATAGGTATTGCGCACGTATTTCTGCGGGATTACATTGATGGTAGCTCCACAGTCCACTTGGAACTTCACCTTCCTTTTTTCTAGCATCATATTTGCATAGATACGGTATTTCTGTTTGTAGCTTTGTTTTTGCACTCTGTATATTTTTAGTGTGTGACGTTCAAGTCTCTCATAGCTTTCAAATGTCTAGTCGTAGCTTCACAACTTCGGCATGTCATTACAATTTACATTGTCCGAGATTCAGTGTTGAAGGCTGTAGCATTCTTTTACATGCCTGGTTGTCTCTTACACCCAGCACTATGCAGTTGCATAGCAAAACATTGTATAAACATTCACAAAAATTGCAAGACTTCGCTAGGTTGCGAAGCATGGTTATGAATCAAATGCTCTCACCTTGTTCCTGGTCTCTTTTGTTGAAGACAAACCGTTTGTATGTTTCGTTGGTCTGTCCGATAAAATGTTGTTTAAACTTAGCTATTACCGTGTCCAAGTCATCTTTGTTTTCCGTTGAAGTGAATAATGAAAACCGTTGTAGACTATCAACGCGTATGGTCCGATAGCGTGGAGAAATAGTGCCGGTTGGTATTCTTTATTTTGTTCATGCAGCTTGCTCACAATGCTGTAAATTACTCCACATCTGTTTCCAGAGTTTCCGTCCTTCTGAGGCATTGATCTTAAGTCCAGTTTGCCCGGTGGCGATACTTTTTTTGACTGGAATCCTTCCGCCATACGCACGTGGTCACATTTTTCTTTCCGTGTTATCGTCACTTTAAATGCAACAGCATACGTTGGACTGCCTTTTTTGTTGGTAAATTAAGTCATGGAAAACAGGACAGACACATGTTTGAGGTTTGAGAGAGAGCCGATACAGAACGTGACTGGCCTTTATTGGGTACCAGAAGAAAGAGAATGAGACAAGGGGTTAGGGAGAAAGGGGACGTATCAGGGAGCGAGAATCGCGTTCCTTAACGTCGATTAGGGAGCATATATTAACTATAGTGCAAAGGGAGTATACATTAAGCAATAATGTAACAAAGTCATTGTGACAGGTTCTTTCAGCATACTGATGTTGTTCAAATTGCTGATCATGGCAAGATAAAACTCTCTCCCAGAAAATGTAAGTACGGTCTGCTCAGCATAGTTACAGTCTATTGGCGTTGAACAAGCACAAATGTGCCTGAGCAGGTGTCTGTGACAGGAACTGTTTAACCGGCCTAGCAGATGGATATGTTCAGAAAGCAAATACAGCCAGCCATTATGTATGTATGTATGTATGTATGTAAGTGCTTCAAAGATTGCTCAAATGAGTCTCTTAAAGCCTGTCATATACAAGATCCTTAGTGGGCAACAGCTGCTTGTGATTGAAATAAGTGGAAGCATACACTTCATGAAGACAGTATGATCTTCCAAGAATATATGAGTTAGGAAAATATTACATATACATATATACTGTTGAAACCTAGAAAGGGTTACTGAATGAGGAATAACCAAAATGGAGGTTGGAAATGAAATGAAAATCTTTATAACATCAACAAAATACAATACTCGGCAGTGACGTGGAGTAGGTAAAGCACTGCTAGTGGTGGACTACTTAGACAGCATATTACCCCCCAATTACAATAGTGTCCAACGTAATTAGGAAGATTGGGACATACCCATTAATGTTCATAGGTACAGTATATAACATACACACACACACGTGCACACACACACACACACACACACATATATATATATATATATATATATATATACATTTTTATAGATAGACATATATATATATATATATATATATACACGTATGTTATTTTTAATTTATTTTGTTTATACGTTATTTTTCATGGATGTTCATATTTGAGTAGAAGCTCTGTTTTTTAATTAAACAGTATCTTTTAGCCAACCAAATCTACCAGCTTGAATATTTGAGATATCTTGTCAGAAAAATATGCATCATCTGACAGGATTCGATCCTACATCCCCTATGGGGAACCATGATTGGATCTGATGTACCTGATCATTTGGCTAGTTTGGGGAATCAGATACTTACTGGAATAGTATAATGAACTGATCATTTTTCCAGCATCTTTACCAATAGATTGTATATATGTGTTCCATTTGAGGTCTGAGGTGAGCTTCAGTCTTTGAGAAAAGTCCCATCTATCATGATAGGTGGAATCTGATTGTTGATGGTAGAATGTTATTAGTTTAGTTCTGGACATATTGAATTTTACAAGCCAGTCCTTTCCCCATTTTGGCACCTGGTTGGGTCAGGGGAGAGATGAGCTGCTAGGTTCTGATCATCCAGATTTTTTAAAGTGATTTATCAACTGCGCATATATATAGATATCACATACATATTTATTTTCTATTTATTGGTGGATAGTGCAATGGATATTTGTACTGAGAGTGGAATAGGCAAGCCAAGTTCAAATTCTGTTTCATCCACTTTGTTCTAATGCCTTTGGACAAGGCATGAATCCATATTCCTCCAGCTATAGGTTAAATAAAAGGGCAGAAAACAATAAACATTGCTGAGTTGGTTAGGGGAGTATACAGTAATAGCACTGTTAAGACAAACACTGTCCTTTTGACATTGTTTTTTTGTGGATACATAAGTTAAATTTTACCACACAATGTTTGTTATTATTAATATATATGAAATAATTATTAAAGCTTATTTCATATAAGCATCTAAAACTATGATGTTGTGTTACTGATATTATAATAATAATAATTAGAAAAAAATTTCATGGTTTTCCTATCTGAATTTTTTGATGAATCTTAAGTCCTAAGTTAATGATTGAATAAGCACATAGTGAGTTCTTTGACAATAAAATAGACATAGAAATTCTCTGATCACATCATTAAATATTTGAGCTTAACAACTTGAACAAAATATTACAATAACAATCATAAATATGAATGCTGGTTGTTATTTTAAGAAGTAAGGGGGTACAAATGAAAAGATTTGAAATTGACACCTTTTTCCATCTCATTGAAACAGCCGTTAAACACTTCTATCTTCCCTTCTTTCTTTTTCTTTCTTTCTTTCTTTCATTCATTTTCTCACTGAAACCAAGTAGCATGTCTTTTGTTTTTCTGCCCAATCAAAATGGAATAGTCCATTATTTATGATTGGCAGGAGATGCTAAACATGTCTATCTTCTCTTCTTTCGAGCCAAATCTCCATCTTATGAACATTTCTCTTAATAATAATTTTAAAATAATTTAGCAGATGATGTTATTTTATTTATGGTAACTGGATTTTTGGCTATTACTTTACTCAGTTTCTGTCATTCGATAATATGGGTCTGAAAATGGTGCATTTATCATGGTCACCATTGACTCTGAGCCTTTTGGCTAAGATCAAAGTGTAGTATCTGTTCTTATCAGCTTAATCTAATTCTATCTAATGCTATCGTCTCTTCTTTTTTCTTTCACTGAAACCAAGTAATGTCTTTTTCCTTCTTTCCATGCAATCAAAATGGAATAGTCAATTATCTATGAGGTATTGACAGGGCATAACGTTCATGTAAACTAACAAAGAGAGGGACAAGTACAATTATAATAGGATCGTATATAATTATAAATCCTATTTATCTTTTTTTTGTTTCAGATGTTATATTGTTAGACATAAGAATTGAGATTCTGGCAACTTTGAGGAATTATTTTAAATTCAGCCTCAAAGCCACTGGCACTACTTGTAGAATCCAGAAAATGGAAGGAAATGAAACAAAATCTGACTGTCCTGCCCCAAACTGGTTTAAGTGATTTAAGTGTGGTGACTTGTCTGTTGAAACAAAAGCAGAGAGTTGGATGACCAACAGCTGTTGATTGTGACACTTTCAAAGCAAAGTAAAGAAGTACCAGATGAGTAGCAGTAGAAAAAAACCTGAAGATCCCAAATGGTGAAAGATTCTCTGTGAAGAATTTAATAAGTCTCAAAGATTGGAACTCTCAAGAAATTCTTGAGGGACTGTAAGAAATGCAATAAACAAAGATAGTTTGATACACAGTATTAACTTGAACACAATCTTCAGGCCATGAAGAATTTTAAAAAAATTATTTCATCTCATACAAGGCAATAAAGCCACTAAAATGTAATGGATTGCAAGTGTTTGCAAATATGAGAAAAAGAAAAAACACTATTAAGTAGAGAAACCATTAAAAGAACAAGAATTAATGAAACAGTAGATAATTGACATTGTATTTAAAGTTTTGAAGATTGAAGTTGAATGGGAAGCAAGAAGCCAGTAGAAAGTTTGACAAGCAAGAAGTGAGCTAGATGAAACTGTTAGCATAGAACTTATGGTTATATCTAATCATTTCAACTGTAAAATGATGAGACCTTGCTGCCAATCTAGTACCAATGCTTAAATTCATAAAGTCTAGGTACCATAGAGGAAAGTACATTAGAACAATTACCACAAAAGTATTTATAGAAAAGACACAGGGATGTTACATTACAGTAGTGAGAAAGTGACTGTGTTCAAGCATGAAAAAGACAGTGATGTTTATGTTTACGTGACTACACATAAGTATAAAAGAAAGGGGACACTGAAATTTTAAACTTTAAATTAAAATTATTTTTTTTAAGTTTAAAATTTCAGCATCTCCAAAGAGAATTCCAGTATTTAAAAACTCGATTAAACAATTATAAAGATATTCATACTGGAAAATCTTTTATTAAGATATGGGAAAGCTTGTGAATATTGTAATTAAAATAAAAAACATGGGAATTCTGGAATTATTCTTTTTTGTTTCATAGGTTAGAAGAGTTTTTCTATTTTGTTTGGAAGCCATAATGATTGATTTTTAAATGGGTAATTCCTATTGAGAAAGTAATTAAATAGTTCTCCTATGTGTTTTTTGTATTTCCCCATTTTGTGAACAGATACATTTTATGCATAAAAGATTTCCAGTATTTAAAACATGACCATTCTCAAATGTGAAAAAGAGAATTATGTTGGAGAAACAGATATGGAATTCTGACTTCAGTTTAATAACCATAAAAAAAACATCAAAGACAACAACAAAAATTTCCCTGTCACTGCACACTTCAAATAACCATTTCATAGCATTGAAAACATTAGACATACGCTTTTAGCATTTAAAGCTGATAACAAAAGATGCAGATTGGAGTTAAGATACATTTTCAAAATAGAATCATACACTATAAGATTAAACAAGGATTTGGGTTTACTCAGAGAATATAATTTCTACAGGATCCATTTAAAAAAACAAAAAAAAACAAAAAAAACAAAAAAACAAAACAAAACAACAAAAAAAAACACCCCCTCCAAAAAAAATAACCAAAAAAACCCCCCAAAAAACCCCAGAAAACAACAACAACGTTCCTCAGAAGTCCCATTTATTTGTTTATTTCTCATCTTATTGAAAAGGGATACAGACATGTCTGAAAATTCTGACTTTTCTATTCATGTTTCATTTTAATCAAAAGGTCTACTGATATATATGTTATTCATATATATATACATATATATATATATATATATAGATTAAGAAATGGACAAAGTCCGACAATTTATTTATTAAAGACATTAAAAAGAATGTTAAACATAAAAATGTCTTTGATAAATATATATATATATATATATATATATATATATATATATATATATATATACATATATATATATATATATATATATATATATAATATTAAATATCATCAATCTTATTGCCAAAATTGTTAACATTTTGTCATCTTTTTATTTCATTAACAAGCCTATTATATGAGTGCGATGGATAAATTGTCATGTAAATTATGCAGAAATGAAAATCACACTGACATCTCATTTTAACCAATATATTTATCAAAATTACACAAAAATTTTTGAAGTACTAAAGAGTAAATTTATTCAATAAAATTGCCATTGGATTCAACCATGGCCTCCAGATAACTTCGGAATCTCCTGCTACTCTTCTGGACGGTCTCCTTGTTTAAGTTGGTGAATGTTATCATAATCTTTGCCATCAATTCATTTTTTGTGTTATAAAGAGTTTTCTGCACCTCATACATAATAATTGCAGTCTGGGCAGTTAGGTGGCCAGATGTAGCAGGTGATGTGGTCACAGAAATTGTTTGACAGGCATGACTGGGTTCGCCTGCTTCTAGCAGCCACCCTCTTGACCTAGAGCAGCACTACCACCTCAAGGTACTTGATGTAGGCCTCACCAACAAATTCAGGAGTTTTTCTTATCAGAATAATCAGAGTGAATTTTTTGAGGTGCTGTACCTTTGTAATCACTATTAAACTCATCCAGCTCTTTCCAAATCCTCTGCACTGTCCTCAGATTGACATCCAACCACTCTCAAATGTGAGTATTGGAGCTTCTAGAGTGAATGCCAAGCAGTACAGTTTCTGGTGGGGTGAATTGCGTCATGGTGCTCTTTTGCTCACAGACAGTGCCCAACTGACCCTACTATACTGTGCAGTTGGCAGAATCCAAAACAAACAATATACATGTGCAAAATTAAAAATATAAAATAGTGACAATTCTAATATTGCACTCATATATATATATATATATATGTGTGTGTGTGTGTGTGTGTGTGTGTGTGTGTATATTAGGCAGCAATCCTTTCATGGATATTTCATTGAATAGAACAGTCATGGTGCTTTTATTTATTTTTTTTTATACAATTTCTCATGTGATCTAATAATTTTTTCTTTTCAGATGATAAATTATATAAAAACTGTCCGAATGCTCTTTTTACCCAAGCACTTTCTGCTATACATTTAGCCATTTTCAAGGATTAAATATTTTAACTGTTAAATAAGAAATAGTTTGTTGCGTGTATGTATTTATATAGCGCCTTTCATTTCTCAAAACACGGTCAAGATATTGTGTCCATGTTCATAATTAATATTATTAGGTGTTACTTTTTTCTGTTTTTATTAATAAGGCTTCCATTATTTTTAGCCTTTTTTTTTTGCATGTAGATGATGCTGTTATATTTGTGTTGCCAACAATTATGTTATGAATAGTGTCCGGTAGGTCTCCATGAATATTTAAATGAGGTCTAATTGAGCTATGGTCAGAAAGGGGTAGAGTGAGTCTGCGTGTCAAACATGTTCTAGTGTGGCCTATATAATTATTGATGTCGTATTTAATGAAACATACATACATATATATATATATATATATATATATATCATTATATATATTATCAGGCCGGTAAATGTTATTTAATACTGTTTATTATAAACAGAGCATTTACTTAAATACTTGTATCTATAAAAAGAACGTTAAACATAAAAATGTCTTTAATAAATAAATTGTCGGACTTTGTCCATTTCGTAATATATATATATATATATATATATATATATATATATATATATATATATCTCCATTTCAAAGCTTTTTTCATGAAGACATCTAAAGACTAAGTGGGACTTCACTATCTTACTATTATTGTTATTAGTAATAACATATCATTATCAATACTATTCAGCTTGACTTTTTGTTTTAGATGCCATAATGGCAAATACAAGTATTTAGATTCTAACTATTTTGAGAGATTATTTTAAATGGAACCTCGAAGTCACTTGCAGAATTTGGGAAGTAAAACAAAATGAAGCAATAGTTCATTTTACTGCTCAGGATTGGTTTAAGAATTTGAAGAATGATAAACTTATTTACTCTGTTTACATTCAGACTAATGTCCTCATCTTTGTTGTTATTATCATTTTATTGCTGTCTGAATTTCTGGCATAAGGAGCTATCATTATTTACATTCAAGCTATTATCCTTATCTTTGTTGTTGTTAATGAAACATTTCGGCCATTGCGTACCTTCTGGCCTTTATCAGGTATCCTACAAGAAATTCCAAATTGAACCATTTATTTAATCTATGAGGAAAAACTGTTCTCATTCCACAGCCCATGTCTGGGGATCTAGTCCTTATTTATAGTACTGCTTAATTATTGCATGTTCTAAGTCCAAGTATGCACCGCCAGGCCCAAAGATTGAACTCACAAATATGATTTCACCAAATTCATGAATCTAAATCTTTAATCTACTAGGCTATTGTCTTATAGGTGATAAACTTGTCCTTTGAAATAAAGCCCAAGAAATAGATGACTGCAAATTGTTGATTATCATGTTTTAAAAAATGCAAGGTAGAAGAACACCTGACCATGAATAGTCAAAACTTTCATAAGAGCTTGGATCATTGAAAGTTCTCTCAACATATTTTACAGTTGTGTCCTCTTGATAACTTGGATCATGCTGTAGTGTCTGTTGATACTGACTCATATATTAGGCATGAAACCTATTCATAAAACTTCTTTCTGCTTCTAACATACTGATTGGGAATATCCAATATCCGATTTTTTTTGATACCCACTGGAGTAAAATTTTAGTTTCCTGCTGAAAATTGTGCCTTTGAAGTTTCTTCTTTTGTGAAAGCTGGCAATGAGGCTTTTGTGCCTTCTTATAAATACCACATAAAAACAAAATCTTCTTGGTTTACACTTGTGTATTCAAAGAGGATAAATCATTAATTGCTGATAAAATGAGACACCATATAGCCTCTCACAAATTTGGTTCTTATAACTACTGGTGGCTCTATAACTGCTAAATAAGAGCCTTTCCTCAATCCTTCCTCTCTGCAATCAATTTGAAGTGTTATCATCTTCTTCTGATAAAACAGTATGTTTTGCCTACAAATTCTTTTTCAAGTCTACTCTCAACTCACCAGGAGTCACTTTACCTGACTTTCCACTTAGAACCAAGTCTTTTTTATTGATATGCATATAAATCTATGCATGGTTTCTGCTATCATCTCCAAACCTGATCCCCACAAAGCATGTAAACTTGACAGTATCCCTTCAATTATTTAAGAAATATGTGTCTGAACTGGACCAGGTTCTCTCCAAACTCTACAATAGAATGGATTGTTAGAAATCCTCTTCTGCAGTTTCTATTTTTAAGAACTCTGGAGAGCCATCTGATCCTTTGAATTACAAACCTAATAGCCTTCTGCCTCTCTCTGGCAAAGTATTAAAGGCTCCAATCAACTCTGAAATTGGTTAAGCATCTCAACCCATAGGGTCTTCTTTTAATTCTGATGCCACCTATTCATGTTGCCAGCCATATGTTTTGAAGTTAAGATGGGTGGAGTTATGGTAGGAGGAAGTATCACCTACCTTCTCACCCAAACAGAGCAAGTGAAATTCTGAATAAACACCTAAATATATTGAAAAGCTCCAGTCCTCATTTTGTGTTGTAACATTTGTTTTCAGCTTTAATTTCCTCATAAGATTAGAGTGAGTCCTGTCTGTTACTCCCTTGTAAGGTCTGGAGTGTCTGATGTTGAAAAGAAAAGAATCAGGTACAGATGCCAGAAAAGGAAAGATCAAGCGGGCTTATCCCTCCAGCCTAGTTCAGACCCCAGTATCCCATGTCACAAGTGCAAAAGATATTTTAGGGTGAAGATGAAACTTTTTCTTATACTTATGTTCATGAATGAATTTCAACTAGGTGTCTCTGTATTATTTCAATAACAGTGGAGTTTTCTGAGGGGAATGTGACTTTAGATTGTTCCTATAAATTTGCATATATACATATATATATATACATATATACACATAAGCATTTTATATTACATGATCTGCTCTCTGACAAGCAATATGGTTTCTGCTTTGCCCGATCTACCACTGATGTTCTCACAGCCATAAATAAATTTGTTTACCAAGCACTTCACAATAATGGAGAAGCTTGAGTTGTGGATCTAGATACCTCTAAAGCATTTGATAGGGTTTGGCATGCCGGCCTTCTTCATAAGCTTTAGGGATATGGAATATCAGGACGATTATTTGACTTAACACAATTTTTCCTGCCAACCAGTATAATGAAGGTCATCCTAAATGGATTTTCCTCATGCACGCAGGTGTGCCCCAAAGATTTATTCTGGGTCCTACACTGTTTCTGATCTTCATTAACAATCTTCCCGATGTCACCAGTTCCCAAGTAGGTATCTGTGTGGATGACACCACTATTTACTCCTGTCTCAATAGAAAAACTGGTATCACTGACAAATCTAACCTGGCTGTTGGTCTTGAAAAGGACCTCCAATCTGTGGTTGGCTAGGGCAAGAAATGGCTGGTAACTTTAATAACTCAAAAACAAAACAAACTACTCTCTTTTACCCATGACAGAGAATCTTCCCTACTTCCCTTTAGAATGTCTGATGCACTCCACTACTCTACTGCAAGGAAAGTTGGTTCTGTATGTTGTGACAGAAAGTTTTTGACACCTGAGTCTATTCTTCAAATCTATTTGCCCTTGTATGGAATACTGCTGCTGTATATGTCTGGAGCCCCTGCTATTCATAACAAGGTCCATGACAAAATCCATACATGGATATGCAATGTGACTGGTCCTGATCTCATCTACAGTCACATGTTCAAAGATGTGCCATCGCTTACACCCCTCATTTCTACAAATTTTTTCTTTACTTTGGTAAGTGCTTCAACAAGCTACTTTCGTTAGTTCTAAAACTGCAAGAATTTAAGTAGGCTACTAAGCTGGCATCTCACTCCCACCCATTCACTGTTGAAAAAGTAAAATGTAGCCATCTCTTCTATTGCAATAGCAACATGTTTCGCACATCCTGTCTGTGGAACTCCCTTCCACTTATGTGCTTCCATGAGAGCGATAATCTACAATGTCAGTTGACTTCCATGTTTCCATGATAGCGATAATCAACAATGTCAATTGACATCTTCAGATGCTTAATCTAATGACATGTCCTTCAATTCATCATTTTCTCTATCATGCCTCGTTAATCTTGCTCCCACACCCTGTAGCCACTTGTGAGGTAGTAGCAATCCTGTCTTTTATACACTTAAACATATATGCACATATACACATATATACATATATAAATAGGTAGATACAGATATACATACATATAAGTATATCCATAAATATACATATACATATCTACATACATATATATATATACATATATATATATATACACACATATATATACACACATACACACATATATAAACACACATATACATATATATCTATACACATATGCATACATATATATATATATATATATATATATATATATATACATATATACGAATATATATATACATATATATATCTATATACACATACAGATATATGTACATATATATATATATATACACATGCATTTTGATACACATATATATATACACATGCATATCTATATAAATGTATATATATATACATATACAAATATAATTCCATATATATATATATATATATATATATATATATATATATATATATATATATACATATTAAACATATCTACCTATATATATATATATGTATATATATGTTTACATATGTATATATATACATATATATGTATGTATATGCACATATATACATGTAAATATATACATAGATATATATACATATATATACATAACATATATATATACATATATACAACATATATATATATATATATATAGATAGATAGATATACACATATACGTATATATATACATATACATAAACATATTTAAATACATATATATATATACACATTTATATATATGCATACATATACATACATATATATATGTATATACATATATATACATATATGTATATACATATATATACATATATGTATATACATATATATACATATATGTATATACATATATATACATATATGTATATACATATATATACATATATGTATATACATATATATACATATATGTATATACATATATATATATATGTATATACATATATATATATATATATATATACATATGTATGTACAAAGATATACATATATATACACATATGTATATACACAGATATACATATATATACACATGTATATACACATACATATATATATATATATATACACACATACGTATATAGACATATGTATACGTATATATATATACTCACATATATATATACATATATTTGTGTATTTATGCAGGAACCCTCTTTCATGCACATTGTATTGTATACAGCAAACAAGGTGCTTTGATTTAGTTTTGTTATACACTTTATCTTGTGATCTAATAATTTTTTTTCCAGATGACAAATTATATAAAAACTGTCCAATTGTTCGTTTTATCCGAGTTCTTTAAGCTATACTTTTAGCCACTTTCAAGTTTGAAACATAGGTTAACAAGAAATAGCTTATTGTAAGTATATATTTATATAATTTTTTCATTTTCAAAACAGTGTCAAAATATTGGGTCCATGTTCACAAACACACACACATATATATTAGGTTGGTGCAAAAATAATATCGTTTTTTGACATTAAAAATACGTCAAAAAACGATATTATATTTGCACCAACCTAATATATATATATATATATATATATATATATATATATATATATATAAATCTAGAACTTCATCCCCAGCCCCTCAACCTCCGGCGACTTCCTCTTTGGATTGAAGTGTCTACTCGGTCCGAACTGAACTTAGGGGTAATTGGCCGTACACTCCATGAGTACCCGTAGATTATTTCGACTGGTCAACTGGTCAAGTCCTGCTCGCTACCCACACTGTGTTAGTTTTTAGATCCAGTTAGTGGGGTGTTGTCCATACATTCACGTTCGACTGGGGATGTGGACACGGCTGTGAGAGTTGGCGGTAGGAAGTTTAGAATGTGGCAAAATAAAACAAGAAATATCTGCAGAAGCCAGACAACAATGGGGGAAATATTGACGTCTTTTATATTAGAAGATAACATCAGAACAGCGGTTACAGGGAGAATAAAAACATTTAACATAAATGAGAAAATAAAAAGAAAATGACAAAATGCATCCAGCGAATTCCCAACAG
>OZ010593.1:47299214-47314214 GCA_963932145.1 Acanthosepion lycidas | reverse complement strand
ACATATATATATATATATATACACACATTATTACATAGATATATATATATATATACATATGTTACCTTCAAATTTGCAATGTCTCTGCAAATGACATTTAGATATTTTCTGATGTTCACTTTCAAATTTAAAGACTTCTGTTTTTCAGTTTGTACTTTTTTGCTCAGATTATGTTTTAAACATTCTTGATAATGTGAATGAGAAATGCAGTACAAAGTTTTACTGGCATCATCTTTCACTGTTATGACCCATGAAGGAAATTCAAGATTGAAAGAAGCACGGATTTTTTATTTAAATTTTACCAATCAAAGAAAGCAAATATCACATAAATAATATTTTGCATTTATTTTTAAACAATTTTCAGTAAAAAAAAAAAAAAGCATATAATGAACATATCATCTAATGTATGTTAAGTGGAATTTGGAAATTCCCTTATTTACCTGATGTTAAACCAAAATTGCCTGATTTTTCCTTAAAAGAAGTGACTATTTTTTTTGAATTCCCTGATAATTTCTCGTTTTTCAGTTTGACTGTGTACCCTGTACAAGATGTCATCCATTGTAACATGAAAAAGCAGAAATTTATAAGGCTTTAATTTCTTTCATTTGGTGAACATTATTACATTTTTGATTGATTTATTTTCTACAGCTTATCAACTCTTTGCAGGTTATTTAAACCCAGAATATATTTTTTACATTGTAAGAATTTCTTCTTTTGAGATAATGGTTTCGTGATATAAATATTACTGATTAACCCACAGCTGTGGGAAGAAGATATAGATTCTACCTTTCTCAAGGGTATATGTACAAATATAATGAACCCAATGGGAATTAGAACTCTGCTCTCTGATTAAGAATTACGAGCCATTATCTATTATACCACCTGTACATCCAAGCTTACAGCACCTGTTATTCCAGTGGTCATCCATCTAAGTACTGACCAGGCTTGATGTTGCTTAACTTCAATGATCATACAGGAACTGGTGTTTCAATCTAATATGGCTGTAAGCCAGATATTGTTAAAGGAAATGAACAAATTTATTTTATGTTCTTTTGTGCTTACACGGTCATGAAGAATATGAATTAAACATTCTCATCTTGTTAGAGCTTTAAATATGGACGTTTTTAAAAGTCTATATAAATATATACAAAAATACAAAACAAAGAAGAGGGACACCAAGGATAAAGAAAGAAAATGGTGGATTGAAAAAATATAAGAACAAAAAGGGGTTAACCGGTTATTGCTCCACACTTTTTTTGTCTTCTAATGGGTGTGCCAAAATTGAAAGTACCTGACTCCTCCTTCCATACAAGAGTCAGAACAAAAATGAAATTTTTATTCCCATGTCTAGGCTAAGGCTGCCCAATCCCCTTTTTCTGAACTTGACAGAGTTCAAAAACATCTCTGCATCCTTGTGGGTGATGAATTATTCTCACAGATGAAAAGTCACAATTGTTGATGTGTGGAAGATTATGCTTGGTGCAAGACTTGAACATGTTGAGATTGTAGTGATCAGGGAAGAATCTTCTTGGGAGTTGGTTCCACAAGGTTGAGAGGCTGAGTGGAACTTCCATCTGACCAAGTAAATACAAGGAGAAGGAACGGGATTCATTGCAATGTATGTGGTATGGCAGATCTTAGCTGTAAAGGTTAGAACTGGTGGGACTAATAAATGAAGTTCACCTGAACATTTTCCATGGATAAAGCAGTGAAAGTTTTGTGACATTCCATCTGTGGGAAATAATTTGTCACCCACAAGGATGCAAAGATGTTTTTGGACTCTATTGAGACTGGAAAGCCCATTTATGGCAGCAGCACTCCATTTTTGGCCTGATCTGGCTGTTATAAAGGTAGAGGATAGCAGGTGAAGTCAGGTACTCACTAGAGTGATACAGAGAACCTACCATTTTTCCAGCATCTTTAGCGATGAATCTTATACAATAGTTACACTTGAAGTGTGGGTTGAAGTCACAATAGGCGCTCGAAGCATAGAGCCTCCATGACAGAGAATCCATTCATCATGATAGGTGAAAATTCGGTCTTACAGAACACTGCTCTCTTTCAGACTGCTTGTATACTCTGAAGAGATCGACTCAAATCATAATGAAAAAATGCCACCTCATTCCATTGGTTGTGGATAACTGGTACCTTGGTTTCAGCTCCAGCAAAATTTGCTGTTTGTAGAGCAAACAACAACAAAAACAATAATTAGCAGTACCCATGAAAATTTCATGATTTTATTATTTGAATTTTCTGATGAATCATAATTTTTAAATGATTGAATAAGTTGCCTTGCAAGTTATACAACTATAAAATACCTGTAGAAATTCCTCATTAAATATCTGAGATTAAATATCTGAGATTAAAAAACAGGTCATTATTTAAAGAGGATACAAATGAAAAGATCTGAAATTGAAAAGTTTTTCCATTTCACTGAAGCTGACATTAAATGTGAGTGTTATCACCTCCTCGATCTTCTCTTACTTTTTCTCACTGAATCCAAATGGCATCTGTGATAGGTCTGTCTCTTCCCATTACTCTGCATTCAAAATGAAATACTTCATTATTTATGAGGTAGTGGCAGGTTGTAACATAGGAGCTAAAGGAACAAGCAGAATTATAATATGATGATGATATTTTTAAAAAATTTGTTTCCGCTACTTTTTGTTGAAATTGTCATTCTACAATCATTAATCAAGCAGTTTGGATTGAAAATAAACTTAGTGAACCCTTTCTAGGCCGGATTTATTTTGATATTTCTTTTTGTACCACTTTGTTCCCAATAACTGTTACACATAACGTTGTGTGTGTGTGTGTGTGTGTGTGAGAGTTAGACAATGAAGCATGGTGATTTTTTGTTAAATTTGCCATGACATAAACCCCACACCAGCAACACCAAATGTAACAACTTTTACTATAAAGCAGTGATTGGATTATATGTGTGGGGAGGGATATATTCCAATTTCTCATCCTCATTTAGAAAGAGGTGGTGCCAGTCACTAAAGAATATCAAATATGAAAGAAATTTTTTTTTTATTTCTGCATTTCATATTGGATGAGTTTAAAATTAAATTTTAAACTCATCCAATTTTAATTCAGTCCCTTTTGAACAAGGACAAACCTTTACACATAGCATGAAATATAAAATGCTTTTTTTTAATAAAGTTAATCAATATTTTCTTAAGTCAGTATTAAAGAGTAACTCATTTAAATGTCCCAGTGCTGATCAATAATTAGGGAATTTTTGATTATAAAAGCTTTCATGATGTAATTAAGCAAAACAAGAATGGGTTATTCAACCAATGGGACATGTGGCATTCTGCAGGTATAGTTTAAGTGGTAAAGGATAGAACTGAAAACTGATATTCCATGGAAAATGCACAGTTGGTGAGGCATGATAAAGTCACAGAACAATTACTAGAAAATTGTCTTTTTCTGACTTGCATTCAATTTAGTAAGTGCAAAATGTACAATGGTCTAGTGTGTGTGTGTGTATTATATATATATATATATATATATATATATATATATATATATATATATATATATATATATATATATATATATAAAAAGAACAAGAATAAATGTTTTGCAAGATGTTTGTTTTTTAAATGTCCAATTTAGCATTTCATTTTTTAGATAAGTAATTGTCAATATTCTTGTATTATTTTGAACTATTATTCTCATAGACATGTTTCAATCAAATACCCTCTGGTCATCATCAGGTGTCCACCAATTAGCTGATGTGAGATGCCTCTTGATTATTGTGATATTTTGTCCTTTTGATATCATTATACATGTGTTACTGTCATCTAGCATGAGTTCAATCCTTGGATCTGGTAGTGAAGGACTAGTTCGGCAGGACAGTTCAATAAATGTTACCACAGGGGCAGAATAATAAACACTTATCCTATATCAGTCAATCAGTTGACACCTGATGATGATGATCAGAGGGTACTTGGTTGAAATGTCTCTATAATAACAACTGTGTCAGGGTTTCCAAACGTTTTTTTTTTTTTTTATCACCTACTTTCACATGGAAAAATTTTCCACCACCCATCTGTATAATAAATATTCAAAAGCATACTAAAATTGTTTGGTAAAAGTTAGTTACTGGTTCATAAGCTCACTTTACAATGTAGTAAAAAAAAAAAAAAAAAATACCAAAGGGAGGTAACAAATAATGCTGACTTTTTTTTATTTATTTTATTTATATTTTATTATTATTATTATTTATTTATTTTAAACTAACCTTGGCTACAAAATTAAATTTTTTATCTGGAAAAAAAAAACAACTTTTTCTGAAGAACTATTTGAATATTAATGACCCTTCTCAAAACTACAGAAAATACCAAAATATTTGTTGTTTGCGGTGAGGGAGGGGGCAGGAATTTATGTCTTATCTAAGAATGCAACCCAGTTATTCTGCATATTTTTGTAGAGGTAGTATATATTGAAATACCTTTTTAATACTAAAAATCCTATATCACTCAACAAAATTTCTAATCGACCACTATTTTCTGATCATTTTGCTCATCACCCATTCAACAGTTGTTATTGTCCAAGTTTTTCTCAACAAAGATGAGAACAATAATTCAAAATAATACAAGAATATTTAATGTTTAATCTTGAAAATTATTTATTTACAAATCTGTATACGAGTTTATGCTTATATAATGGTCATTTTTGCCTAATATGGTGTGCTGATTAACAAGTGAACTTCCCAGACCAATCTGTCAGAAAAGTGTGATTTTCACAGGTACTCCATAATTGTGGCCTTGTGTCGGGTTAAGTTGTAGATTTTGTGCATTTTCTGAAAAAAATTCAAGTTATTAAAGAAAATTTTGCATTTGTTTTTAAGAACTTGGAAGGAATAGTGACATATGCAACAGTTTGTCTGACAGTGACTTGGAATTTAAGACATGAAATGGTTTCTGCAGAAAAAGAAAAAAATGATGGAAATGAATGTTTTTATTTCCTGTTGAAGTGATTTTGGGAAATTTATGAAGGGTCTAAAACAGAGGCTAACTTGGCTAACTTAATGGATCAAATGCTTGAGAAATTTGAATATCTGGCTTGTGACTGTTTCAAGCCTTTGTGTATGAAGTGAGGAATTAATCTTTGGTTATTTAAAAAAAGAAAAATGATCATGGACATGGCAATATTTTCTTTGAAGTTTTTATTCCCCACCAAAATCATAAAGCAGGCTATAAAAATTACTTTTTTTCATGGTTATAAAGTAGTTGCTGATAGTGCTGCATGGAAGCTTCTTAATTTTAAAAGGTTTGAAATTTAAATACAAGCATTTTATTAGTTGGTATATTCTGATAGTAATGTAAAGGAAAGTATTATTGTTAGCGATAACCGTTATTGCAAATATTAAAAAATAAATGTAAAATTTATTTAAATTTAATAAAAACATTTTCATGTTAAACACCGGTATTGACTTCATTATTTTGTAAAAAAAAAAAAAATTGTGAAGTGGATTAAAGCATTGCTTCATAAATTTGGAAATTTGGTGGCATAGTAATTGTGAGTTCAATTTCTGGGCTGGGCAGTGTGTGCTTGGACTCAGTGGAAACAGGGCAAGCAATAACTGAGCAATACTAAAAATAAGAACTAGACAATATATCTCTCGACATGAGTAGTGGAACGAGAATAGTTTGCTTGCCATAGATTAAATAAAGGGTTCAGTTCAGAAATTTCCATACATTACCCAGATTGATATACAGCTGATAAATGCCAGAGGGCACAATGGCCAAAATGCTGTGGTAACAACAAAGATAAGGACAATAGTCTGAATGTATTAGGTTGGTGCAAAAATAATGTCGTTTTCTCACATAGTAACATATGTGAGAAAACAATATTATTTTTGCACCAACCTAATAAATAATGCTAACTCCTCATCCCAGAAGTTTAGACAGAAAAAAGAAAATGAAATTTATAAAGCATAATTATGGTAGCTATGTAACATTATCTGAATATTAACCATGATGGCAAATGTATATCCCCAGCATTAAAATATTGGCATATGATGGGCAACACTTATTAACCTTGTAGGGTATTAAGCATTCATATTATGGTTTCTATAGCAATTAGGTTTTTATGGGGTGGTGTTGCAAGCACAACTGTGCACATTCTCAACACTCTTTTTAAAAATTTATGCAAGTCAAGGGCAAAGTTTCAAGTACAGGTGACAAATCTTGATATTACTTACAATGGCAGAAGTATATTACCAGCATTTAGATATTGGCATTTTTTTTTAATCAATTCCAAGCAAAGCCACTAAGAGGCTACCAGGATTGAAAGAGAATGAAAGGCTTTAGAATGAACAAGAAAACCAATCCTAAACAAGAAATAGACCCCAACTCATGTTCAAAAGACCAGTGAGGAATGGGTACTATCATTTTTAAAAAGAGGTTGAATTCCTGCCATCATATAAAAAACGGGGAGTATCTCATATTTTAATACTAAACTGTTGATATAAACCAGATGTAGGATTTAATAAAACAAATATCAGAACTATTGGTTACATCCAGCATGACACAGCAAATTCTGATGAATAGTAATTATTGTTGATGGTATTTGAACCTGAGGTATGTTGGTAAGATTTT
Source organism: Acanthosepion lycidas (assembly GCA_963932145.1). NCBI lineage: Eukaryota > Metazoa > Mollusca > Cephalopoda > Sepiida > Sepiidae > Acanthosepion > Acanthosepion lycidas. The sequence continues at coordinate 47,307,600 of OZ010593.1, read as the reverse complement.
GTATTCACATACTCTTTGACTTTATTTCACTTTAGTCATTTTCTCTACTAACAAACCATTACATGTGAGCTAAAGTTCCTAGCATTTCTACTGTTTTCTTTTTTAAATCCATTGTAACATTTTGTGGATGGTGGTTGTTAGTTGGTTATTGGTAGAAACATTTGATTAATAGTGGATTCTATAAAGAACATTAATCAGTTAAAGAGTAATGATTGAATACAACAGAATTTTTTTTTTTTAATAACCAGCATTATAACAATAAAACAATCAAAATAAACATGAGTTTGTCATATTGATATAATTTCAGTTTATGAAACTATTTAAAAGTTATAACAGCTAGAAAATCACTGCTTTATGAAAATTTCTAAGATTTAAACATTCTGAACAAAAATCAAACATTACAGTGTGACCCGGATATAAGAGAAACCCGGATATAAGAGAGATTTTATCTGGTCCCAAATTAGAGCCATACTTACCTAAACAAAATATACCAAACCCGGATATAAGAGAAACCCGGATATAAGAGACTTAGTATCCGGTCATGGCAACTCTCTTATATCCGGGTTACACTGTATCTACAATGACAAACTAAAACATTCTTTTCCTTATTTGCTTCCTGCAAAGACAAATTAATACAAGTTTGTCATATTGACATTATTTCAATTTATGAAACTATTTAGACATTATAACATCAGCAAAATGAAAATCATTGCTTTATAAAAAGCTTGAAGGGCCATAGACCGCAGCCTATACTAGCCTAAAAGATATGGCCATGAACATGACTGACAGCCAGAATAAATAAGACTAGTACAATATAGCTATTAAAGATATTAAATACCACCAATCATTTCTGGACAATTGAACTTAATAAAATAAATAAATACATGAAGAATATCATAGTGCCTGATGCCTGCAGATTGACCAAAATGCTCAAATACTAATTTTATTATATATATATATATATATATATATATATATACTACATAAAATAAAAATCCAAATTTACGCCATCAGAATAGCAATTTCAATCAACGAATTCTATGTTGGCATTTTCTACTAAAATGTGTGAATGTATAAAAGAGGAATTTAGACATTTAAAAAAAAAAAAAAAAGAGAGAAAAAGGAAAAAAGAAAAAGAAATATCTATTTAAGTCAGACATTTCTGTTTCCCTCTCCCATTTATACTAGGGGTTGGGTTAATTTATATCTACATTTTCATCATCTTCCTTCTGCTTCATTTCTTTTCTTCTTTCTCTCCCTTTATTCCTTTTTCTCTTCTTTTTATTTTTAAATGTTTAAATTTAAAGTTCCTATTTTATACCTTCACACTTCTGAGTTGAAAATTCCAAAATAGGACTTGTTGCTTGAAATAGCTATTGCTGATGTGGTCAATTTGGATTTCTATTTTATGTAATTTATATGTTCTGTTGTAATAAATACATTGAGCTCTTTTTGTGAATCAGTTTTAATATTTTATATTATTAGGATTCACTTGGATTATATACCAATAGATTATTACTTCATTCATATATAATATATATATATTATATATATTTATACTATAATTTTCAAATAAATAAATATATAGAGAGAGACAGAGATGTGTATTTAGGCAGCAATCGTTCTTTCATGCACGTTTCATTGAATACGACAGACAAGGTGTTTTGACAAGCACCTTGTCTGTCGCATTCAATGAAATGTGCATACACATATATATATATATATATGTATGTATGTATATATATATATATTGATATAATAGGAAAGAACAGATTAATGATCCACAGTTCTTTAGTATGATTTTATTTTTAAAAAACAGTGCTTGATACAGAAGTAGAGCTTAAAATTATAAATAGTTTTTAAAAATATGATTCCATCGCAACACAGAAATTACTATTTTTCAAAACTTGACTCAAGCATTAAAGTTTAATTTCAATATTAAACTTTAAATTTAGAGTAGTTTCATCCTCAAGCAAATATTTTAGAATAACTGAAGAAATGCTTTACTCATTCATAGGTTGGAAATGGAGGTGTAATCTGTTTTTTTTTTTTTTCTTTCATCATCACGTGTTCACTACTGAAATGAACGTATGACTGTTTATTATATGTCAATTTTTGGGAGTCATGTAAGATTTGGTTAGGGGGATTTTTGTATGTGTGTGTGTATATATATATATATATATATATATATATATATATATAGAAGAGAGAGAGATTGCAGGTTATTTAAAGCCAGAAAATATTTTTAGATTCACCTCAAGCAATGCAACGATGCCACTAAGATGCAAGGGGCTGCTGAAAGTGAAAGAGAAGAAAAAGACTAGATGAAACTGGAATGCCAATCCTAAACTGGAAACAAAGGATAAATGCCTACTTGTGTTCAAAAACCAAAGAGGAGTGTGAACCAGACAATAGGCTAACCCATCTACTCGTATTGAATATAATAATGATTTAGTGATACAAGTCTAATTAACTCATAGCTGTGTAAGAATAGGTGGTTCATACTTTTCCCTTTTTGCATGTCATAGGATTCAACTGGAATTGGAACTCACCTCTCCAATTAACAATTCCAAGCCATTATCCATTACACCACCCACACACCCAAGCTTACAGCATCTGGTATACCAAAGCAGTCATCCATCAAGATACTGACCAGGCTTACATAGTTCATTTGCTTAGTTACAATAGTAAGCCTGTGTGTAATATCCTTACATTGATGAACTCATGAAAATTATGGCAAAATTATCCCAATGACAAACTAAAGCACTATGAAAAGAAAAGGGAGTGATGTCAGTTCTCCTAAGCCACTTAGCATTGTGGCCAAGTTTCAGTAGCCATTGTATATCAAACTAATCACATAAAGTGTTCCATTAATTTTATCTTGTAACAAAATTGACTAAAAATGGGATGGGAGAGGAATTCTTCTCTATACTCAAAAAAAGAAAAGAAAAAAAAAAAAGAAAGAAAAATAGTCAAATGAGAAATAGTCTACAAGGAATCTAAGTCCGAAGATGAAACAAATGGCACATACAAATGTCTGGATATTTCTTAAGCCTAGTGGTTCTTAGAATGAGATTTTGTTAATCCCTTTCATTTAGCAATTCTTCCACCATTCTACTTAAATGTTTGACTGAAATACTTTGCATTTAGGACAGTTTCTTGGCTGTAAAAAAGAACAAATCTCTCTTTACATCATCTTGTATTCCCTACAAAATAAAAAAGCTAAGATCTATAACATTCTCCTTGTCCTGTTTTACAGCCTGAATTGTGTAACTGAACTCTAACACTTTAATTAAGTGAAAACATTTCAGAACCTGACCAACAATTGCCTAAGGATACAAAAACCCTTCTGGACACAACTATTCTGACCCTAACAGCCCCTTTAATATGATGGCTTCCAAGCCTCATATCCCTTGTTGTCCCAGCATTATCTTAAATTCTGTCATGGTGAAATAAGGAAAAAAACAAGGAGTACAAATGAAGCTGATTTAAAAAAAAAAAAAAAAAAAAAAAAAAAGAAGTAAATCCATTTTGTGCTGAATGTGAAGGTAATCCTTTTCCTTGAGTGTTTCAGTAAGACATATAAAATAACAATCAATTTAACTTTTCCTAGTGGTGTAGCAATATGTGCTTTTAAACTTTTCTTTCATAGCTTTTCAAGAAATCAGATATTAGGAATATTTTTTTTTTTATTTATTAGGAATGTTTTCTATTAGATTAGAATTCTTGTCTTTATTTTACTGGTTGTAGGGATTTTGGTTTCCTAAATAAATAAAGTATACTTTTTTCTCAATTTCATGTTTTGCCAATTAAATTTTCTGTTTGTTCAATCTTTCAGTTTACCTGAATTCACAGTAAAATTCTGTGTATAAAAAAATGATGAGTCATGACAATGCATATTCTGCTATAGACGGAAAGAGTGTTCTATAAGACCAGAGTTATCAGAATGAACTTCTTGAAAGCATACAGCTACTAAACATTATATTTTACTTCTTGTCACTATTTGGCAAAAGAGAGTCAATTTAAAATTTAATAATGGAGGGCAGATAAAGCACAGAGTCTAACAAAATTTAGTGTGAATTGGAAACCATTTGGTGGCTCAGACTCCTTCCATATGTATATTTACTTAGCTGATTTGGGCAAGATCAGACCTGGAAAACAAGCCAGAAGTGTGGGGAAAAAGAGACTGTTAGCATAGAACTTATAATTACATCAAGAATTTCAAGTGCAAAATGGCATGACCTAGCTGCCAATCTAGTTCTGTGTTGAAATTCATAAAGCCACAATACCAAAGAAGAAAGTTCATGAAAACAATTACCATGGAAATATTTACAGAAAAGGCCCAGGGAAGTTATGTTATAGCAGTGGGTAAGTGACTGAAGCTTGAGATTAAATTAAATTAGTTAGCTGAAAATGGGTAATGAAGGAAGAAATGAGAATAAAAACAAAGCAGACCAGATTGCAGATTGTTCAGCCCATTGTAACATCAGAAACAAAATCTAATTTTCTGAAATTATCTCAACTTTCATACATTTTACAAAAATATCATTTCAACTTTATTTTTTCTTGTCAGAATCGATCTTGCACATTTATAAATATACCATTTGTCTGTGCAGTGAATATTGCTGCCATATCTGGTCTGTTACTCCTGCTATATATCTTGTCAAAATCCAAGGGGTTTGTAATGTAATCAATCCTGAGCTGGTATCTGAACTTCAGTCACTTTCCCCACGGCCGTGATACAGCTGCCCTGTCTTTTCTATATTTTCATGGCAATTGTTTTGATGAGCTTTCCTCCATGAATTTAAGTGCAGTACTAGATTGGTAATTAGGTCTCACTGTTGCACTAACAAGATGTAACTATTCTAAGCTTTTTTCCTCATACTTCTCACCTGCAGAACTCTTTTTTTTAGTTTCTTGTTTCTGTATCATCTACAATCTTCAGAAAATTTAAGTACAACAGCAACTTTTTTTTCCCCTAAGAACAAGCTTTCAATCCCTCCAACCTATCTTTTTGAATGACTTTCTTTTACTGACCTTTCCCCTCACTGATGTTTTCTCATTTGCTTTCATCCCCTGTAATCTCATGTCAGTATTACCCTTGCTTGGGGGTGAAAAAAAATCATATCCCTTGAATATTAATAAATGTGGGAAGATACCAATACAGCTCGGATATAGTAAAATATAAGTGGCAACAAGAAGTTAAACAAAGCTAGCATTGATTATCAAGTCAGATCAACTATCACATCTTTGCCATTATCACCCCACCCAGCCTTCACTATATTGAACCAGGCAACTACAGCGATTTATTAAGAAATAAAATCAATTTCGAACAAACCCTTTATTTAATCTACAAAAGGTAGTCAAGATATCCATAGATGTGGACAGCAGACCACCACTCTTACCTTATAAATTAAAGGTTTCAGACATTAGTTCAACTGTAAATAAAGGTAACTACCTCTCCAAGAAATTCAGACAGTAACACTGACTACCAGTAATAAATATCAGTCATGAAAATAACAGCAAGTTTATTAGCCAATTTGTGTTGTTAGACAATACATGTATCCAACAAGGACTTAATTTGATACAGAACAGTATAGACTATCACTAAACAAGTCAACTTTAAAGAGGCATTGAAATCTGCAATATGTACAAAGGAGTACTGAAAAGTGCTTGGATGAACCAAGGTTACAATTTCTCTTTCTCCACAGATAAAATATTGCAAGCCTTTTGTTACTCTTGCTATTTTCATAAAAAATGTTTCAAGGGAGCTACATTCCTTAGTTCCTCTAGTTAAGACCTTTACAGTTAAGACATGCCATGTACACTGGGGCAAACACTCCTCATTCCCTTTGTATCCCATTGTTAAAAAGGATGTCCTATTTGGACAACTTCCTAAGAACTGCTGCTTTGTGGAACAGATTTCCAGGTTGCTTCTGTTATTACTACAATTACTCTTCAAGTATAGGGTCAATTGTTATCTATCCTACATATCCTCATAATGTGCACTTCTTACATTCAGAAAATAACCGTATTCTACCTTGAGAGGCCCTTGAGCCTTGCATTGGATAATCTGACAAAATCTTGGGAGGCAGAAGATAAACATTACCTAAACATTTTTTTTTGTTTGATGTAAACTCTTCAGTTGAAAATCAATTTTTATTGTTTTAAATATGACACTAATTATTTTGAAAATATTTTATCTCATTTCTTCATCTGAGAATATGATACCCGAAAAAAAAAAAAAAAAAAAAAAAAGGTGGGGGGCACAGCAGCATTGAAAACAATGTGTTTATGTGGGAGAAAAGAAGAAAAAAATGGTTTGAAAATTTACCTTACAGTCTACAGCCTTGTTATTTCACAGGGCTTACATAATGTTTTTTGTCTAAATATCAAAACTGAGTTGCATTCTTGGGCATTGCTGAGAGAAATTGGCCCAGAAGGAAAAGAACGATTTTTTTTTTACTAATTTTTGTTGATTAGAATTCTTTGAGTCTTCTTCTAAAGAGTTATGTGTATCTTGATTTTATTTACAAATGCCATATTTTAAACTGGGCCAACATCAATATCTTCACATTTGAAGTTATTTCACCAACCAATAAGGGATTTTCCTAATATTTAAAAAATAAAATTTACAGCCAGAATTTAAATTCAGTTTTTCTTCCCTTAGATTGGCTGTCATCCATTTCTTTCCTTTTTTTTTTTAATTGTAATAAAATAACAAATAAGTCTTAAAAATTACTGCTAATTCAAAACTATCATGCAACATGACATGAAAAATGAGAAAATGTTAGTTTTATTTCTATAAGTAGGAATCTCCTTTTGGAGGAGTGAAGATGTTTCTATTTATATTAGAAAGGAACCAAGAATCACTATATAAAAATCTCTAAATATTTAAGATCCAATCTATTAAAAACATGCAGAATAAAAATAACATCAATTGTGGATTCTAAGAGAGCTTTGTTTAGAAATTAAAGCACAAATGTAGCTCATATTAAAAAAGGTACACCCAAGAACCTATATCAGTAGCAAAAGTTTTTCTTAAACACCCATCATATAAAGCAGACCTTGTTGAAAGAGGTAGGAGCATAATAGCCAATGTATGTATGTATGTATGTATGTACGTACGTACATACGCGACACATTTCATTCTCTAGGACTTCATTGGACTAAATTTGTTGTTGGTGTGACTATACATGTGCATGAACAAGTGATGCTGGGAATGATATATTTTTTTATCTCGCCGATTTCATTTAGATTCTTTTTATTTCCATCAGTTTTGTTATTAGATATCTCATCTGCCAGGTATGGTGAAATGTTGTAAATGTAAACGTACGACACCTTAGCTGGTTGTCTAAGACTTCCAATAATGTGGCTGATTGCTCAAGTGACCACTTCAATCCTGAGCTAATTCCACATTGTAATTTAAGTTTGATCATAAGGCAGCTAAAATCGAATTGTTGCAGGTATCTTCATGTTGGGCTAGTCCAAGAAGGGCGATAACATACAGGAAAAAAACAAAAAACTCAAATTGAACAAAAAGAAAAAATACTATTTATATCAAGTCTTTTGTACAATAATTGGATATATCAGAGTTCACATGCAATAATTGTCAGTCTGACCTGCATCTAAATCAGAAGTGATACTATAGTTGTTGACTTGGGAAAGTTTAGTTTGCTGCTTTGGTAAAGTTTGGCACTAGGCTGAAGTTGGAGGTTTTCATCGGCAGATTATCATGTGGGCCTCTCCTGTCTGTCTGACAAATTTGCTTTGTGCATTCATATTTATTGACATTCACTAAAACTGGCATGAGGCATGACATAGGGGATTTACTGAAATACCCCTTGTTGTCAACTTACTTCATAATTCTGGGGAATTCCCTTCTTCCACTCTCATATTATTACCTCTCACTAAATCTCAGCGAGCACGGGGTGGCTTACCTACCCACTCATGGTATTTTAACTCAACTTTTGACCAGGGGAATCAACTCCAAATTCAGTGTTTATGAAAAATGAAATTTCTGCTTTACAGCTTGCATTAACAGCTGTGTGCCAATCAATATTGCCCACTAAGTCTGAGACACTTTCCCCATTGTTCAAACTACATACAATTAAAGTTGTTTATATATGAATTAAATCCTCAATTCTTCTCACAGGTTTTGGTATTAATCCTTGTTTAAATATCTCTCAACACAACTTTCTATTGACAAAAAAAAGAAAAAAACTTTCTAAGGTTTTATTTTACTGCAGTAATAACAAATGGTATCACAGTACAAGCCAGGTCGCAAATTTGCTGTGGATGACCTTGGGATTGAAATTTAAAATTCCATGCATTCCACCAACATAACAAATTTGTCCTGATGAAACCCTAAAGGATGAAATGTGCC
>OZ010593.1:47246714-47296714 GCA_963932145.1 Acanthosepion lycidas | reverse complement strand
GTTAATACTACTTGAGGATGGATTTGTTTTTAGTAGTATTAGCTGTTGAAGGTTATATTTTCATAAAGGAAAAAAAAATGATACTGATTTGTCACTAAGTAACAAGTTATCTTTCTGATCAGTGTAGTCTTAATTAAAGCCTATATTTAGAGCCCCAAATTCAATTTGTTTTATGGAGAGAGAGAGAGAGAGAGAGAGAGAGAGAGAAAGAAATGAATTAGCACAAGAGAAAAATAATTTCCTATTTAAGAAAAAAAATTTGTGATTTAATTCACAATTTTGGTGACAGTCCATTCCAATAGCAACTCAGAGGCAAAACAATATTAAATTGCCATATTCATTCATTTACATTAGTGCAGAACTATCTGAAAGAATTAGAACATTACTTAACTATCAACCCAAACCCTAGAGAAATTAAAACAAAATATTAATCAGCTTGTTGTTTTTATCACTTAAATGATTCAATCTTAAGTTAAAATATGAATAATAACAACAAAATTAAATCATGAACCCAATTTTGGCTCCATATTTTATCTTGAGTAGCAAAGTTTTTTAATGCAACATATTGAAAATTATTCAGTCAGAAAAAAAATTCAATAATAATAATAATGATAATAATAAAATTAAAAAAAAAAAAAAAAAAAAAAAAAAAAAAGAGAGAAATGAGAATTATGGTCAAAGAATAACTCTGAAACCTTAGTAGAATCCAAACATATTTAAACTACTCATCACACAAACATTTGTACACAGTATTACCATTGCAGCGTGGATAATCAAATTGCAAAATCCACCCAAAACAATATACCATCAACCATAATGTGAATTTTTCTCTCCATTTTGCTTTATTTATTTTATATATATATATATATATATATATATATATTCTGATTTTTTTTTTCATATATATCATTGAAACACAAATGAGAATGTTTCATTTTTTTAATAGTTTTTTTTTTTTTTTTTCTTCTTTTCTTCCAAGTGAGATGCAGATATTAACTTAAAACATTTCTTTGGTGATCTTAAAATCTTGTAAAATTTTCTGGTGTATACATTAATTTTTTTTTTTTTTTAATTTTATGATATTTTTTTTTTCAAATTTTTAGAATTTTTTTTTTTTTTTTTCAGAAATAAGTACTAAAAGTTTTTAAGGTTGTATTAAAAAAAAATTTTTAATTTAAAAGAATTTTCTTTCAAATTCTTTGCAAAAGACATCTTAAAATAATTAGTCAGATGTCTCCATGGTCCTTGTTTATTTTAAAAATTTTTTGTTATTATCATCATCATTATTATTATTATTAATAATATTAATATTATATATATGTATATGAAGGGGTAAAAAATTATCAAGTCCCTGTTCTGGTCACACACATTTTATAAAGTGTAGAGAGAGAGAGAGAGAGAGAGAGAAAGAGAAAAAAAAAAAAGAAAAAAATGATGGAAGATGGCAGACAGAAAAAAAAAAATATGAAGGATGGGGGAGGGGGGGAGTCTAAACGTAATAAAAAAAAAAAATTATGAATAAATAAACCAGAAATAAGTTGCAAAATAAAGAAAGGTACTGCAAAAAAAAAAAAAAAAAAAAAAAAAAAAAAATCCTTATTTATAGATTTAAACTGTCTAGGAGTAGAGAGAAAAGGAAAATAAAAAAGTATAACCTTGCTGCACAAGATGAAGACAAGTGTGTGGGGAGGAGGAAAAAATAGAAAAAGAAAAAAAGCTACTACATTAAAAAGAAAGCATAAATGGCAGGGAAAGAATTGAAAGATTCAAATCAAGATTGTTTGGCACCATGTGACTTAAAATGCTCATCCAATGCAGCAGGGTCTGCATACATGGTGCCACAACACTCATATTTCACAGCTTTGACAGGGTGATGTGTTTTGAGATGTTTGTTGAGATTGCTGCTACTAGTAAAAGTCTTGAAACAATAATCACATTTATGTGGTTTCTCTCCTGTGTGAATTCTGCGGTGCATTTTGACACTGTAGTTGCATGTGAAGATCTTGTCACACAGGTCACAAGGGAAGGCCCGCTCGCGGGTGTGCAGTCGCATGTGCCGTGTACGGTTATAGGGATTGGTGAAAGTTTTTTCACAATGGGAGCACTTGAGGATACCTTCCCCTGTGTGTATGCGTCTATGTTTGGAGAAAGCCGACTGGTCACTGAATGCCTTGCCACAATACTCACAAGTGTGTGGCTTTTCCCCAGTGTGTGTGCGCATATGTCGTGCCAGGTCACATTTCTGCATGAATGCCTTGGTGCAAAGCGTACACTTGAACAGTTTCTCACCAACATGGAAGAGCATATGCTTGTCGGCATTTGCCTTGTGCGTGAAAGTCTTGTTGCAATAATTGCATGAAAATGGCTTCTCGTCAAGATGAATGCGTAAGTGCTTTGCAAGTTGGTCAGAGCTAGCACCAAATGATTTTCCACACATTTCACACTGGTAGGGCCTCTCCCCAGAGTGCACCCTGTAATGCTTCTTTAGGTCACCCTTGCGTGTGTAATTCTTTTCACAATATCGACACTGGTAGGGTCTTTTGCTATCATGCGTGACCCGATGTGTCTCCAGTTCGGAAACCAAGGAAAACTGTTCTTGGCAATAGTCACAGCTGAAGAACGTCAGGCCACTGTGGTGTGTCAAAATGTGTTGGTTGTAGTCCGACTCAAATGTAAATGTTTTTGTGCACTGTTTGCATTTGTAACACTTACGTCGTTTGTGTGCACTCAAATGGGACTGAAGATTGCTTTCATACTTGAAAGTCTTTGTGCAGATAGTACATTTAAGGATATCCGAGGCAGTGGGAGTAGCAGCTCCAGCCATGCCATTTGTTCCTTCTGCAGCTGGTGAGCCACTCAGAGCTGTACCCCCATTGGCTACAGTTGTTGCTGAAGTGTCCAAGTTATTACCATTTGATAAAGGCAAAGAAGAACTCAAATTGGTCTCCCTGCCTTCTCTTGCGTTGTTTCCATTATATTCATTCTCAAGTTCAATAACAGATTCATAAAATTCCATTTCCAGATCATTCTCTGCTTGATTCGGTATTTGTTCATTGTGAATTTTCTGACCACCATTTTCCACACCACGAATGCCATTCTCCGCACCAAGGTTAGGGACATTCACAACAACAGCTTTGTGGTTACTTCCAGCTGCATGGTGGACACCAGTAGAGGCAATGATACCATTCGGATTCACCACATTACTACTGCCTGGCCGGTCAACCACAGCTGAAGTAACCACAACTTTTGTGACGCTGCTACCACTGGGACAAGCCACATGTTGGCTTAGATTGACCACATTCTCAGAATTACGACCAGCTGCTCCACTAGCCATGCTGGCTTCATTCATACTGGACATGCATTCATTGTTACCCGTTTTTAAATAGTTGTCCAGGTTTTCATTGTAGCAACTCAGATTGAGTACACTTGCAAACCGACCACTTGTGCTCGGGCCAACCATACTGTTTAAATTCATACTAACACCAGAACTCAATGAGCTACTGCCACTTGGGTCAATAGCATTACTACAACTGCTACCACTGTTATTGTCTGTTGGAATGGTAGGGACTATATTGCTCATTTTCTTCTTTTTGCCTGCATCATCATTTCCTGTAATAAGGATGTCAGAGACGCCCAGGAATTCCTCTATATTGATGACTTTCTCTGGATACATAGCCATTTGGAAGAAGTTGTACGAGCTTTCCGAGGTGATTGGACTTGGACAGACTTTGAGGTTGTAAGTGTTGTTGCTACTGCTTGGTTTAGCCAAAGGTCGTTCATCTGAGTGAAAGTTGTGTCCCCGGCTAGTATCAACTTCTACCACTTTCATGCTCTCTGTATTATCCCCTTTCACCATTGAACTCAAACCAGTCTGATCTGGCGGACCGAGCTTCCGCAAGTCAGAACTGCCTCCAAGAATTTCTGGAGCATTACAGTCTTCTTGTCTATCAAGGTACCGACTACAACCTGGCCTGTCTTGTTTATCAGCAGACATTTGCCAGTTGCAGGGAATACTGATATGTTTGGCACCAATGTTCAGATTTTCTATGTTGTTGCTTTTGCATGAGCTAGGGTTTCCCAAATCATGTAAATATTTTACTACAGAGGTACTGCCACCTGTACCCATCACAGGGGGCTTCATCTTCATGGGCTTATAGCAGTTGCTGCGGGATATAGCCCACTTAGAAACTTGTTCTTCACAAACAGACTGGCCATTATTGTTTTCCTCTATACATACCTTGTCAATGGTGTCAAAACCAAAGCCTTCCAGGTTTTCCACACTGTTGGGATTTTTCAAAATTCCTATATTGACTGGATTTTCCATGATCCCTATATTAATCAAGTTATCCTCTCCTTGTGTAAGAACACCAACATCAACGGGATTCTGGACAATTCCTACATCAATGGGCCGATTGGATAACCTCTTTTTGAATGGAATATCAGCAAGACCCTGTCTGTGACAGCTATCATGGTTTTCACTCATTCTTTTTCTATTTTCCATTGTGGCAAGATTTTCACTATTGTAGTCACTATGGCAGTTTTTACTGGTCCCTGCACTGGTTGATTGAGACTCACATGAATCTAAGTGTAAAGACGACAAAAGGGAAGATTTTCGTTTAGAATGATCAATACCTTCAAGTTTCTCATAAAATGTGTGATGACTTTTTGCCAGGCTGCCGTCTTTTCTGTGATTGTCCTTACTGCTAGAGGCATGATGGGTAATATCTAAAATGTTTTGACTGAACCCTGGTCTCACTATAGGACCAGAGAAACAGTCATACAAGTAAGAGGTAGCCTGTTCACGATGTAGTACAATTCCAGGAGAACTAGAGTGGTGTGAAGATGCTGACGGCTCTGGATTAACAGTGACAGCAAGAGAATCGCTCAATCGTAACTGTGAAGGGAGACAACTGCTGCTGCTTGCATTCCTGCCCAAAGGAAGTTGTGACTTGCTACAACTGGCGTCACCATCAACATCTTTCATCAATTCATGCTGCTTGTCCTCCTCAATGGGACGGGGATTGGCCATCATGTGTCAAGGTTCAGAACACTAGGAACGAGAAGAAAAGGGAAGAGGATTCTTGAAAAGTTGGAGCAAAACGATGAAAGACAAGAAAAATTCTATGATGACTGCCTTCGAAAAGCAACTTCCCAATTATGGATGACTATATAAAAAGGCATGAGTGAATGAGTTGTTTTGTTTGTTAGGCAGGAATGGACTGATTGCTTTTGTAGAACCAGAGCCACAGCAATGCTGGGAGAACTAATGAAGCACAGGTGAGGCTTTCAATACTGTTGGCTACTAAATAGGACTATATCCAGAAGAGGTGCCTGAACCATTGTTCAAGGGTTTGTTTAAGTGTGTCAAGGTGTGTGTGGTCAACAATCCAAGTGCTGAATGTTTTCTTGGGTGAAGCTTCTCTTCAGAAAGTCAGTGGAAGGAAGCATGAGGTAGGAGCTAAAGCCAGCACAGCAGGAATCTGAAAATTAAAATGAAAATAGATTAGGTATTTGGTTGTTATACTTTTAAACAAGCTATGCTTGGTTTCAGATGCCTGCTCAGGCACATTTGTATTTGTAGATTATACTGCAACTATAATGAGCAGACCTTAATTACAGTTACTGGAAGAGAATCTGGCATGATCAATAGTCTGAACAAGGCCAACATGCTCAAACCATATATGACAGGATAGGATAAGGAACAAATAGGAAATGTTCCTTAACCTATCTGTCTCACCCATATTTGAGCTCAATTCATATCAGATTGGGTTTAGCCAAAAAAGAAAAAAAAAAAAAAAAAAATATAAATAAATAAAATAAAGAATGTTTTAAGGCAGTCTTTATAATTAAAGTGCTCAATGTCAAAAAATAAAGCATTAATAGTAAATGAACATTTAATCGTATCCATTACTATTAATGCTCCATCTATTTTATATTGAGTACTAATTACAAAGACTGCTTTTAAAAGTTATCTTTCAGCAGTTATCTTTTTTGTGGGAAAAAAAAAAAAAAAAAAAAAAAACTATTGAAAAAATAAATTATCTCCATGAATAGTAAAAAGCATTAAATCAAGACAATACAGAGTCAAATTAATGAGTATTTAAATATAATGCTTATTAGAAGGTAACTGCCTTCAAATGTTTACATCTATGAAGAGCTCAGGTCATAAAGAGGATTAAGAACCCCCATGATTATAACACATAACATATAAATAAGACTACCTGCATTTGACATGAAAAGGAAAGGTAATTATACAAAGAGGCTAAGGGAAAATTTAAAGTAACATGATTACATTTAATGAATTTAAAAAATATTTAGAATACAGTCAAGAAAATAATGACATATGTAATGTACAGTTAAGTGATAAACTACAAATGCAAATGAACAATTATATTTTTAACTTAATAATATTATTTGTGTATACAAAACATTAAACTTTTCTGTACAAAAAGTCAGTTTTCACTAAGACAAAGAGCCATTATAGCCCTCTCTTAAAAAAAAAAAAAAAAAAAAAAATCAGGTCATTAAAATCATTTGAATATGATTGGTTAAACTCAAACTCATGTAGCATCAGTTACTTATACTAAAGCATACAAAAATAAGTTAGCAATGAATATATAATAAACAGAATTGATTTTTATTGCATTAAATGAAAGATCACAAATGGTTTATTGTTACTTTAATTCCTTGAAAGGATCTTTGTAGAGTGTTACTAAATTAAAATTTTTATTAGCATTAGATATTCAATAAGCAAAGTTTTAAAAGAATGTTTAATATTTTTCCTTTTTTTGTACCAGAGAAATAATATCCCAAGTACCTTAGACAGATGAAGATACATGATTACTACTACTACCACTGAAAGACAATTTAGTGTATCAAGTTGTATGAAAACTAGTTACAACATGCTTTGCAAATAGCCATTACTATTAATTTTAAGTAAAATATACTTTCATCTTAGTTTTAACTAATTTTTTTTATTGCAATTGTACTCAGTTTGTCGAGAGCTACAGCAACAAATAGTGCAGATTGGAAATAGAAGCCTTATGAATATTCAGCTGCAACAAATCAAGAGTTTTGCCGAAGATCAAACCTACAAGATGACAGCTTGAGTAAAGGTACAATAAAAACCAACTCAAATTAAAAGTAAATAATATAAATAATAATGGTTGACAAGGTTTCATTTAATAAAATATATTGAATAGGTTTGCAGAGTCATTTTGACAGCAAGCAGTTTTGCACATGAGAAGCAATAATCAAATTAAATTGCTTCTTGAGAAAATTTTTTAAAATAGTCTTCAAGATTGCAATTCTTATCAATATTAGTAAACCTTAAAACTGATTTAAAAGTTACCGAGGTAAAGGTTCTATATTAAGTGTAAGGATTCAATGTGAACATAAAATATATTCCCAATATTCATCACAGGTGTACATAGGCTGATGCAACCTCTTATACAAACATGTATGCAGAATTAATCAGAATACTTTTGTGTAAGATATAAGGAAGTAATATTGGACAATAATGCAGTTTAAACATATACTCACACAGAAAAAGAGATAAATAATCCCTTTTGAAGGGCATCAGAATTTCTTTTTCATGATCAAGTGTGGTGCAATTGAGGTTGTGTCTGCAATAAAAAAAGAGAATGAATTATGAACTAATTTTTACAAGCACTGAATATTAAAAATAAATAAGATAAATATTTTAAAAATGTATTTATATAATTGTTATCTCAAAACCATTGTTTTTTACTTGTTCGCTTTGTTCCAAGAGACATTTTTCTTTTTCTTTAAAAGAATAAAACAAAAGGTTTATAAAGCATTAAGTTTGACAAACAATATTAAAAGTTTAAACCAAGGAGGGAAAAAAAAAAAAAAAAAAAAAAAAAGTGGGAGATCAGTACCTAGAGTGATAGTTAAACAAGTAATTGAGACAGGCTTATGCTGTAGGCAATAAAAACTGAGCTTCGATCCGTTTCCCCAAAATTCAAATTGAAAAGAAAAGCTTTTTTTTTTTTTTTTTTTTTTTTACACAATTTAGCACTTGTAAAATTGATTACAAATACTTTGAGATAAAAACTATACATTTTAACCCCAAGAAAGTTTCAAACCAAAACAGGTAACATTTTAGAGAAAAACAAAAAAAAAAAAAAAAAAAAAAAAACTGCATATGATTGAAACAGACAAGCAGACACATGCTAATCAATCTCTCTGCTTCCAACCTTACCCATTCTTCAGTTATTTTTCTGGAGAATATATTTCTTAACAGATTATTTGGATTGAGAATATGTCCAAGAAAATATAAATCAAAAACTAAAAAAAAAAAAAAGAAAAAAGAAAAGAACGGACAAAGTTCAAAGGAAATAAGCTGATCAAGGCCAATTTATGTAACTAACTAGAAAATAAAAAAATAAAACTTAAACTTCAAGTACAATAGGTTAATTCCCTCAAGTTTTTGAAGAGCAATGAACATGCCAACTACAATATTGCAACTATTTTTAGTAATGACTTAATATATCTATGATAATATAACATTAATGCCACAAAAGTTGGTGCAAACAAGATTACAGATAATAGTTTTAAAATCAACAGTAGTAAAAGTTCTGAAGTCTGTTAATAAAATCTTTATAAATTAAAAGTTCAATTTTTTCTTTTATAACCAGTAGGGAGTTAATTTTTTTTAATCCTTATGCACTGAAGAGACTCAAAATTCTAAGTTTAGTGACCTTGACCTTATTAAATAAAACTAAAAACAATTTCAAAGGATTTTGTTTCATAGCCTCATACTTGGAAAATTATTGCAACTATCAGGTTATTGGCAGTATTATCAAGTAAGCTATACAGATTTTAAATAAAAGTAACCTGCAGTAAGATTTGAACTTATCACTCGTTTTTGGTATTGATTTATTTTTAGTCTTGTGAACAGTATAAATTGTCATAATTTGTGACATTAACATTTATATAAATGAATCTTACAAATGACTGAAATGATACTGGTTACTTGATTACATAAGTTTGTTTACACCATTATAGTTGTGGTAAAATGAGTTTTCATTCTTTTTCTCCTTCAAGTAATTAAAAAATCAACTGTTATTAACTTCACCGTAATAAGCACATGTAAATGCAAGAGGACTAATAGCTCCTTGTTGTGCTGAAGTTATCAAAACTAAAAAATTCAATCAGTTTTTAAGACAATGCATGTTATAAGGATAGCTCAGTAAAATTAAACTAACATTTCTACTTTAATATGTGTCAGTATAATTAATAATGACTGGTACAAATTTTATTAGGTTTATAATTTTTAACTTTGATATGACCAATTACAAAGATAACAGTAGATGAAAGACATTGGACAATTATTAAACAGCTTTTAATATCTTGCAATAAATGTGAAATGTGACACACAAAAACAAGAACTGTACAAGAGACTAATGAGAGAAAAACTGGTTCATGATAACAGCATCATACTAAATCTCTTTAATCTTAACTCCATCAATAATATTGAAGTGAATTGAAGTTGACAAAAATATATAGTTGTGTATTATATACAATGCATTCGATTTCAGACAAGAATAATTTTATAGCAAAAAGGGATTAATAGAGTAAGCATTTTCCAGTACATATATCAGACATCAATTCTTTAAAATTGACTGACTAGAATACATTCCCCATAATAGGTAGCTAAAGAAAGCAAAATCTTAATTTTATATTTTGCATAAAAGTCTCATTATTCAAGAATATGACATTTGTATAATCATCAAATAGGGCAGAGGAGAAAATGTGATGTCAATATAAAATTGGAATCAAATATTCTGATATCCAATGTTTGTTTGTTTGCTTTTTTTTAATTTTTTTTTTTATAATGACACCAATGATACTGGTAAAAACGTAAAGGAGATTATATATATATATATATATATATATATATATATACACACAGTGATAACTGGATTTGAGAAAATTTAGTATAAAAAAATAAATTTATTCCTTAACTGAAAACAAAAAAATCTAACAAACATAAAAAAAACAAAAAACAAAACAGAAACAAAACACAAACAAATCTATAAGAGAATATCTAGCAGATTACATGTAAAATATATTTGAAGAAAATACCAATAAAAATTACAATTTTTTGCTTCATATAATAATTTCTGTTTCCAAGGCTAACCTGGGTAGAAAAGAAAAAGAATTGCTGCAAACACTTTGTTATCCACAAAGCCTCCAAAAATGCCTGCATAGATTTGAAGAGGAGGCTATCTAAACCTTAATAGGATTATGGAATACCACATCCCATGTATGGATCAGTGCCTCAGATCCATTCAGTGGAACTACAGTAAAATGTCAGACAGAGTAACAAACCTGATTGTAACTTGATTTGAACAGATCAACTCTCAGCTGACTGGCAAGCAATACTGTCATCTTTAAGATTAGATTACATAGCTCAAGCCCAGCAGCCAGAACATGGAAGGCATGGACAAGGAAATGATTTACATGGAATTTGTTTAATCTCTAAGGCAGAAAAAGCATTAAGAGAGCAGAATAATTGCATTTTTCTTAGATATAACCTAAACACAAATTGGTTAAAGAGAAATACCTAGCCAAAATGTTTTAATTTTATCCTTTTCTAAACTTTTAGAGACATGTAAAAACCACAACATAAAAATTCAGTTATATATATATTAATAGTTGTGTTTATTAGTGTATTTTAATTATATCAAATATATGTTGAAAAAAAAAAAAAAAAAAAAAAAAAAAAAAAATCAAAGTTTATGGTCAGTAATTGAGGAAAAGTATAAATTTCAACTTATAATTATCCACTTATTCTTTTGTTCTATCATTCTTTACATGGTCTTATTTTTAGAACAAATATTTTTTTAAAGTTTTTCTCCTATTATTTTTACTAGGAGCTTAACCCCCCCCATCCATTATTATTGCAAGTTTCTTTAACTTTTTTATACCATGAAAGAAATCTCTGAAAATCTAAACCCAAGGTTGCTCCCAAAAGTTACAACTGATTTGATAAGATTAGGATCTATAATGGTTTCCCCATCTAATTTGAAAAAGAATTTAAATTATTATAAACAGAAAAAAGAAAAGCAAAAGAACAGGTGTTAGCACAAAACATTTTTAGTTATAAAAAAATAAATTTCTAATGAACAATATTTGCAGTAAGCTTTTTTCATTAAATAAAAAATTGACATACTTTAAAGATGAAAGGCTGCAATTCTACACACCAAATTACTTTTGTATTTCTAAATGGATTTTAAAAATAATTAATTTTGAAGGTTAAGACAATAAACAATGTTTACTTTTGAAAAGAAAAGCCAATACTTCAATGAGATTATGATTTGAATAAATTGTAAAATGTTTTAAATAAAGAAACTAATAAAAACTTATCTATATGGACCATCAATTTCCAAATCTTACATGAATTTGGAAAATGTTTGGCAAAATTACAAAAATAAAAACAAAGAAATCATGTGAACATAGAAAGTATTAAAGACAAAATATGAGACAAATAAACAAAGAACTAATTGAGAAAACAGAAATAAGATGGGGTTCTGGAAATAAAGAATGGATGTGAAGAAGTGTGTAAGAGTGGGATGGTGAATGAAGCTTATCACTTCTTTACCTCACCCTCCCTTCAAAGCGACCAGCTGATGGTAGTAGCAGCCTTCAGGATGGATGCAAAAGGATGGCACTCTAACAAAGAACTCTAGTGCTGCAGGTATGCCTAGATCTGCTACTGCCAAGAATTAACATTATTTACAGCACAATGAGAAAAGAGAGAGAAAGGGGAAATACAAATATTAATCAGAGAAGCATAATTATTATTACAAAATGTTAATAATACTAACCGAACGTAATTAACCCGTTGAAGTATGTGTGCAAGAAGAAACCCCCTTAAAAAGTAGTATTATTAATAACATGATTAAGTTATTTTTTTATTTTTTTTTTAATCATAGCCAACTCCTACACAAAACTTTTATGATAAAAGATTGAAAACAAATAATTGACAGAAGTAGAAGAACAGTGGGGGGGATTCTTGTAAAAGAAAGGCTCAAAAAGCGAAGCTTCTTTGAAAGTGAGAAAAATTACACGTGAGGAAAGAGGAACAATGTTTACGGCTCCTCAATATTTCTACCACTTAGCATAACATGACCTGGAAACCTTCAGGGGTGGGATCTTAAAATAGACCATTTTTTTTGCTGATGCATTTGCAAATAAGATGGAATTACATACCATAGATACACTAAATAAATAATCTATTACATTAATTCAATATACTACGTATAGTGGTGCTAGCTAGTTAAATTTCAAGTGAGAAGGAGGGTGGATACAAATCAAGCGAAGTCTGCTATAGCAGAATTGTTGTATACATTATAGAAGAGAAGGAGCGTGGCTAACGAGTCGTGGGGGGAGAAACAAGAGTCGGCAGCTCATCGTTCGCTACCGGAGCCAGGAAAGTTTTACTGTCGACTTCATAAGAAATTCTGGACATTAAACATACGTAAATCAGAAAAGCAGGCACCGTGGACAGAATCCATGTACCCTACTTTCAGAAGGGAAAAATAAATAAATAAAAATAAAGTAGAAATATTTTTGGGAGGGAGTGGGGTGGTCATATTTCGGAATAATTATAGAAACAATGGGAAGGAAGGAACCAAGGAAGGGGCTTTTAAAAGCCTTTTAGTAGTAGTAGTAGTAGAAGTAGTAGTAAGTACGGGAGACTACTACAAGTTTGAAACAAAAGGGGGAAAAATTAAAACGCACAGGGGAAATTAGAATGATTAGAAATCTATGTAAAAAGGAAAATTTATCAATATTAAAAAAAAAAACAAAGAGGGAATTAAGGTATTTTTGGTTTAACATCAAGATATTTTAAATTTATTTTACTGAAGAAAAATGAAAGAAGCAAATCTGATCAACTTTTAAGATTTAAGCAATAAAGTTTTAGAGAAGCAAAAAATTATCCTAATTTAGGAAAATTCATAGAAAAAGTTTAGCTATAAGAAAAATGATCGCAATTCATTAAGTTAAGGGGAAAAAAAAAAAAAAAAAAAAAAAAAATCAAACACTGCATTTAAAAATTAAGTAGAAATTCCAGGAACAATAACTAAAAAAAAAAAAACACAAATGCATAAATTTGCATATTTATTAACTTTCGTTGGAGATAAAAATAAACAAATAAGTGCCACATACTCTTTAGAAAAAAAAGTTTAATTAAAAAGGGGGAAAATTGAAATATGAGGAAAAGGGTGGGTACCGGAGAATAAAACAAAGCCACCCCCTTCACATTTTTATAGAAGTTTTTCTTTTATGCTTACTATAAAAATTTAGAATATTTAGATATTCGAAAGCACAATAAATTGGGTTTGGTACAGGAAAAATACAAAATAATATTGCAGCGTATTGGATAGTAAATTTACATAATTAAACCTTGCGTTTAGGAACAAATTTGAGCAAGAACTCCTTTCGGTAGACAACTGAGTTTTTGTAGATTTCAAACCAACTTATTTATAATTAAGAAAAAATACTTAAACTTAATACATTCATTAACCACATTTTTTTTAAATATTACGAAAAAGAAAAAGAATACAAAAAATTACGAATAAGATTAAAACATTTTAAAAGAGTTTTAAAACGTAGTTTATTTCTTTTTTGAATTTTAAAGAGGAAAACTAAACGAGTGGTCGCAGTCATTCAAGGTGATTCTATGAAATTAAAATAGCATTAGACATTATTCAAAGATGTGTAGAAGTTAGCTAAAGATACCAGGATCTGGTCTAAGTAGACAAAAGAATAAGTAATAAAATAAATAGAATGTAGAGCAGGCCAACATATGGGTGTGCATGGAGGAATAAGACACTCAAAGCAGGTACTATATATTACTTCCCTACTCCCTCTAGAAGTATAATGGAGCCTACCAAATTAGGTGGCTTAAATCTAAAATTAAACTGTATTAACAAGAAAGTGTTAAAATAATATTATATTAACCTAGACGCATATACTAAACATAACAGTTATTTTATTTGAGAAAACGAATAGGATAAAATATGCAAGACTGAAAAGGTTACAAGACATATGGACCGCTCGCGAGAATTTTATATGGTGAGTGAAAAGAAAAAAAAAGACTAGCTATCAGAAAATTTGCTTTATTAAAAAATAATTGATTAACTGGTTCAAGAAATTAATATACGTTTTTTTTTTAGATAAAGGAAGGAAAATAATATAAGCAATTAAATTCTAGTCTAAAATAGTTGAAGATTTTAAGAGACGGAAAACGCAATGGTAGGAGCTAAAGGAGATAGACTCCATTAAATTCACAAGTCTTCAAAATGATCATTTTTGAATTGAAAATATGTAAATTGATTATGATTTTCTACTCAATTATTAAAATATGCATTATAAAATGAAGCAAAAATGTTTATTTTTGGATTGCAAGCATCCTGATGTATTTAAGCTGGATTATTAGACTGTATCAAGTCTGGTGAGATCTAGTAGCAGTACTCCTCGCCTGGTGACAAAGAACACTACTACTTATTACTTCACTATCAAGTTGAAGCAAAGAATGAGAGGAATTAGCATTTTGCTTCAATTATGCACAATCATGTTAATTCAGCCTTTATCTAAAACAAAATGGGCAAAATAAGAAGTATTTGCCAATTTTAAAGATGCACATATATAAACTATAATAAACCACTGCATCATCATTCATTACATTATATAAACAAGGAGTCGTCGTTAGTCCTATATTAAGAAAAAAAGACGAAAATTAAAAGCAAACTTAACCTTGTGAGTTAATATCGAAAATAGGCAATAAAATCTTAATTAAAAATAAAATAAAATTAATGAATAAGATTTTGATTGAACAACAGAAGGAAGGATGATTAGATCCAGAAAGAAAAAAAAGCAGCAAATGGAGAGAAATAGGTTGTAATTTTCCCCTAGTTTTTCTATTCATTTGTCGGCGATAGTTTTAAATAAAGACAAAAAACTAATTATTGCTCATTTGGAAAATATATAAGAATTTATAACCAAATATTTTGAGCATAAATAAACTAATGTTTTAGTAGAAAAAGCGCTGAAATAAGAAGGCAATTATGTTCAATCGTTTTCTATAGGTTTTCCATTTTTGTTCTGTAGTAAAATCAATAAATATTTTTGTTAGGTTTATTGTAGAGAAAATAAAGGAAATACAAGATCCCAGTTTAGTGTGCATTTTTCTTTTTTAACAAAAAAAAAACAAAAAACAAAGCTTTAGTTTAGAGACTAAGAAGAGGGGGGAGGAAATAAAAGTACAGATACAGGATGGAATATGAAGTCTACGGTGAATAGAAAATGAGCCCCCATTTTGTAACCAACTAATTTAGATTATATCTAATTGGCGACAATATCGATAAAAAATATTTAGATACATTAAAAATAGATAAATAGTTAAAAAATATCCACAATAAATCTAGAAAAACAACTTTTTTTTAAATTAGAGAAAAAATATCTATACAAATACAAAAAAGGAAAAAATACCTACCCGATCTACGTATTGGATCGCAGAGGAAAGGCGTGTTAAAAATCTACGTAAGTAAATACATAGATAAAGAATTGATTTCCCCTAAGAAAGGACAAGAAGGTTGAAAATTTTAAAGAAAATCAGGAGAGTGCTGCTTGCTTTAGCAAAGGGGAGTGCTTGTTCTGTTCTCTTCAACTCGACTTAAGTCTTAGTAGTAGTAGCAGCAGCAGCGTCAACAAATTGGCCAGTTTACTACACATTGAACGGCCATTGTATTAAATATGCCACACACATCAATAAATAAATAATCCATCGAAAGCATCACAAACAAATAAGTCTAATTTTAAACATGAAAAAATTTCTCTTGGGAATCGAACTCTATACCTTTCTCTAGTTTGAAGATTAATATGGCTCCAGGCCAATGGCCGAATTTTCGTAGTTTTCCCCCTTCTCTTCTCTGGTGGTCAAATAAATTAAGTGTTTTTATGCTAGATTTTTTCTTTTTCTATATCCTTCTAAAAGAAAAAAAAAACTGGTACAGAGAAATCGGATCATTACTACTACGCATTTTACATTCGCAAATAAGCTTTTTTTCTTTTTTTAAGTCTCACATTCTTCAAATTACTTTTTATTTTATTAGCCATAGTATGTTTTTTATTATTTGCCATCTTTGGCTTTTATTTTTTTAACATTTTCCACCTCGATTAAAAATTAATAACGAAGTTCTTGTTCGATCTCTTAATTCTGAATTTTGGTGGAATTTTATATTTCCCACGGGTTCACTCTAAATAAAAATACTATATGAAACTATTATATATTTTTTATATACGTGTATTAAACTTCCTCCCTTTTAGTAATATTATATATACTATATACATAGCTTATGTGAGAGAGAGAGAGAAGAGAGAGCCAATATTACCAAAGATTCAGGACTCAGAATGAGGGGGAAAAGAGCCTAAAACAATTTATGTTAATTTTCCTGTCGATCTAAGTCTGTTTGTTGAAGAGTTTAACCGTTCACCATTCCATTTAGCAGTCTTGGAAAAGGCCAAGAAAGGAACTTACCGATGAAAATGCCATGTAAAAAGCACACCATGATCTCACAAGAAATTCCAACGCTTGGGAGTGTAGTTTAGATTTCATACGTCACCGGTGAAGCACCAGCGTGTGTCCGCTTTCACTAATGATCCGGCGTCTTTCTCTTACTGACCAATGACGAAAAGGCGTGCACAATAGTAACCACTCTCTTCCTTAATCTTGGTCTCTTTCGTTTCCTTTCCTTATCTGTAATTCTAAACTAGTAGTGAACGTCGATTTTAAAACCGTGCCATCGAATACTCATTGATCCGAGTGTATAACCATTGGCCCATTTGTAATTTCCTTATGTTAATTCGTGTAGTCAGTTCGAGTTTGTTGGCCTTTTTCTTCTTTTTTTTCTAAGTTATGCATAAAATTCATTCATGTAGTCTTCAGCTTCTCCAGTGAGAGATGAAGAAATAGTAAAAAAAACAACTAGAGATCTAAATAACTATCTTTACGAATGAAAATGAATAGAATCACGTGAAAAGAAAAAATGATGCATTCCTCTCATATCATTATTACTGATCATAAAATACGTACTTTATGGTCATGTTCATTTTCTTTGGTGATGTGCAGTTCAGTTAGAAAACTGAATGTTAATTGTACGCTGCTGCTAGAGAACTTGCGACAACATTCTTTTTTTTTCTGTGCATTCTAGAATTAATTGAATCGTGGAGGTTTGTGAAGAGAACATGGATTTGCTGCAATAGTTTTTAATTGAATTATTTGAACAAGAGTAAGATTTTTAAATAAGATTTTAAGAATAAGATCGCAGTTAATGCTAATTCTAGCGTCTTCGAGCTTGTTTTCTTTGCAATAGGTTCCATTCCACCACGACACTAAGGATATTAAGCTGGAAGAAAGCTTTGATTTGTCATGAATGGATAAAAATATGAAATATTATGAAGCTATAAATATTGAAAAGAAACGACTTTTTTTCCCCAGACAGTTTTTATTTGCTAATTTATTATTAGTTAAAGTTTTAGCTGCTAAAAACAAAAAATATTAGCATTTTGAATTAGAAAGCTTTTAAAATGTAGATAATCTGAATGTTTCAAATAAAAATTGCATCTTTTTTAAATTGAAAGTTTCAGAAAAAATAGAACATTTTCATAATGTACTGTAAATAAATAATTAATTTTTTGTATAATATGTAACAGCAAAAACTTTTTCGGTGAAATTTATTTAGGAACTATTAGTAGTCAGCTAGGCGTTTTTAAAATATGAGAAACTAAAAAAAGTATCTATAAACGAAAATGAAAACTTAAAGCTTCAAAATGTTTGCTACAAAACCAGGAAAAATTTTTTAAAGTTTTTTTTTTTTACTGGGACAATTAAAAAACAAACACTGCATTTACAGTTTGTTTTGTTTCTTTGTTAATGATAAAATTAAAATTGAAAACCTTTGATAAGAGAAAAGACTGGAAAAGTTACCTTACATTACAATAATGCATATGTTAACAACATATTAAGAAAGAAGGAGTTAGTTTGTAACTAACTTAGTATAAAAATGAAAAAGCCTGAAAATATGGAGGAAAAAAAAAAGCATTGTATACTACAGGATTAAACAGTCTCTACTCTTATTTTGAGATATCCACTCCAGAATAGTTCCAAATTGTAACTTGCAAAATTTAAAATATTACAATTTTTTTGTTTATTCATATATAGCATACACAATGTTCCATTTTATGTCTGAAAAAAATTTTTTTTCTTTATTAACAAAAATTATTCAAAGAGGAAGCAAACTTGAAATTGTCAGAGTCTATCAGCATAAACTATGAGCACATTCTGTAATTTAAGTCACTTTTATAAGCCTTCAAAGGCTGGATGCT
This sequence comes from Acanthosepion lycidas, assembly GCA_963932145.1. NCBI lineage: Eukaryota > Metazoa > Mollusca > Cephalopoda > Sepiida > Sepiidae > Acanthosepion > Acanthosepion lycidas. The sequence goes on along the minus strand of OZ010593.1, from coordinate 47,278,294 downwards.
TTCTATTGCTCAACAATGTAAGGAAATTATGCAAATTATCAATTCAAAAACTTTCAATAGAAATTAAAAGTTGAATCAGTGATTCTCTGATACCTGCCAAAAATTCTCAGACAGTAATCATAACTAACTTAATGAAGGAGAATATCAGTGTCATCATCGATATTATTTGATGAAATAAATATGAAGCATAAGGAATAAACATCAATGTTATCATATATTATTATTATTATGGACAATTGTGAACTTTATATATTTGAATAATTATTTAATTAAAAATAAAACAAAAACTAAAAGAGCATTATGAGCAGAAGTGATTATGATCAGATTAAAGACAATTGATACTGTAAGCACAGCCAAGCAATGGTGTCACCTCTCAGCCCAACACTGATAACTAGATAAAGAGTTACTGATTTTCATTTAGTGGCAAAATATTCATATCATTAAAATCCATCTTTACATATATATATATATATATATATATATATATATATATATATATATATATATAGTAATTTAATTAATGAGAAGTTCAAGAACATATTTCTTACTTCACATAATTCACATCATTACTAGATATTGCAATTGATGCAAGTTTACTAATATTATTAAACTGAGCTTCATGAAGCCATCATCCACAAAGGAGGGTTAATCCCTGGTATATGAGGCATCTGAAAAGGAAAATGCCAAAGAAGCTGAGCATTTCTAGTCTCATGTAAACATAGAACTCTCAATTTAAACTTGACCTTGTGGCATATTTCATTCAAGTAGGTGTATTAATAAATACTGGTGCTGCCAGGGTCTGAGTACAGACTAGGAGGCAAGGCAATAAACTGGTAAAATTTCTTTAATGTATGTAAAATAGTCATTTTCCAGTGGGTAACCTTTCTAAAACTGAAGAGGAGCAATGTTTTCTTGGTTTAAGAAGAAAAAAAAAATAGTTAATAAAATGGGATAAATATTTTCCATCAGTTTTTGTTCATGTGGTCTTATACTAGGCAGATTTTATTTGAAACATGATCATAAAGAATATTTTCAGGAGAAAAAATTTCTTTTTGGTGTCCTTCTATGTTTATTTTGCTTAATTATTAACCCATCCCTGGAAGTTACTCCTGCTATATATATATATAACTCTTATTTTGATATGTTTAACTGATCAAAGTATTTGATCAGCAAAACATGTTAAAATATATACTTATCACTGTTGTTTTCTCATGTTTTCTCGGTTGTAATTTATTTCATGAATATATTTAAATATTCATCTCCTCAGACTGAAGATTTTTACAAATGAAATCAATTTATCCAGACAGATTGAAGAAAATAAGAGGAAAAAAGAAAGAAAAAGAAACTGTGTGTATGTATATATATATATATATATATATATATATATATATATGTGTGTGTGTGTGTGTGTAACATTTCAGATATAACTAAAATTATATCTATAAAAGGACAGAATAATGACAAAATGAAAATTTATCTTAGTTCCTATTGTTTATATATATAGTTGTAGAGTGGATAAATGAAATGGCCAAATATAAGCATGTATGTACGCGTGTGCTGGTGTGCATACGCAGGCAAGCAAATAAACAATCGTTAAATTTATGCATGAGGTGTAAACATAATAGTGCCCGATGAACTGGGAACACCATCCAGAGAAACAATAGTTGCATGCCAAAAACATAGGTGTATGTACTAATTAAAATATATATATACATATTATATATATTTTATTATATGTTATTTATATAGACATATTATATATATTTTATAGACATATTAGATATATTATATATATATTATTATATGTTATTTATATAGACATAAATTTTTAAGTAAATGATGTTTATAAAAACAGTATTAACAACATTTACCAGCCTGATATTTACTTAGATATTTGTGTCTTTATAAATAATGTATAACAATAAAATATATTAAAATAATTGTCAGACTTATATATATATATATATATAATTTTGGGGGTGTTTGGCAGGATTAGGCATACTGGTCTTCAGATTTTTGTTTTGATTTGTTTCAATCTTTCTGATCAAATTGCATAATGAAAGTTGTGTTGAATGACAACTTTCCTAGATATTTTTGTATTATACAGGTGTCCCCAGGGCTCCATTCTTGGAGCTACTTTGTTTCTTATTTTCAATGACCTTCTCGATGATTTCAGTTCCTGAATTGGTATCTATACTGATGACACAACTATTTACTTCTCTCTTAATAGTAAGTTTCATAAAACCAAATTAGCATCTGATCTAAAAAAAAAAAAAAAAAAAAATCTTCAATCTATTGTTAACTATGGCAAGAATTGGCTTGTTAATTTTAATGACCCCAAAATGAAACTACTTTCTCTTAAAACTTTTTTTTACTTTCTATCATCATGGCCGATGCTATGCTTCACGACACCAACTCACTGTGCCTTCTTGATCTCATGTTTTCCACTGACATGAAGTGTAATTATATTGAATCAATTGCTAAGTTTGCTGCTAGGAAAGTCTGTTCACTATGTCTTGCTTGACAATTTTTCTCACCAGAATCTATCTTGCTCATTTATAAGTCTACCATTTGTACACCAAATGTTTTCACTACTTGGTCTGGTGGTTCTAGAGATTCTAGAAGAATCCAAAGAAGAATTTGCAATATCATCATTCCTAACCTGGCATCTTGGCTTCAGTCACTTTTCCACTGCTGTAACGTAGCTTCCCTGTGCCTTTTCTATAAATATTTTCATGGTAATTGTTCTGATAAGCTTTTCTCATTGGTATATTGACTTTACTATTGTAACTAGAAGTTGTATGCTGATAGTTTCTACTTCTACACTTCTCAATAATGGAATTTTCTTTTAACTTCCTTGTCAACTACAATCTTCAAAAATTTAAATGCAATGTCAATTGTCATCCTGAATCCTGTTCTTTTATTGTCCTCTCTGTGTCATTCACTCTTGCATCTTAGTGGCTTTTATCACCTTACTTGAGGTGAAATGATTAAAAACTATATATATATATATATATATATATATATATATATATATAATATTTTTATTGTTAGTTTATTATAAGTATTATTCAATGTTGTTGCTTTTTATCCCAACATACTGGATTGATATAGTTTTTGATCACCAGAGCAGGAAATCTTAAAGAATTAGTGGCACACAACTTGCAGTCACACTGCCATTTCTCATCTGAAAATCTTAAAAGAAAATTTATCTAGAATTAAGACAATAAAAATGTTTTCCTGCCAACAGAGCTACTTAGGACTGCAATTCACTATACTATTCTAGCTGGATGGCTTGAGCTTTGGTGTTAGATCTCCTATCCATAATACAAGCACAGTGGGTACTGAAATATGTGGATATTCAATTGTCTTTGAATTTGTTAGTTATTAATTCATTATTAACTAAATTTGTCTTGTTTCTGTTGTTTATGGCCACTATAAGGTTGTTTTTTCTCCAACAATTAGCCAAACAGGATGGACTAGAAAGAAAGAATAAACCTTTGGCAAGATTTGAATTCACTCTTAGGAGTCTACCTTACCATTACAATGCCATTTCTGCTACTTATTTGATTGATGTCTGCTTGTCAAGAATGAATTGAATTGAATACTGAAACTGTCAAAAGCAGTATTTTCCTTAGCCTTAAGGTGTCAGCAATATTTCTGATAAGGATGTTACATCCATATGACAGAGCAATGTATTGCTTATTTCTGTTTCATAAGCAAATTCAATTGTATGTTCAATATAGTTTACTTCATTGCCAAGGTTAGGTAATATTGTTTTGCTGGGATAGATACACAAAGGGGGCATTCCTATGCAATCTTATTTCACCCCAAGCAAGGCAATAATGCCCCTAAGAGGAAGTGAAAGAGAATGAGAAGTCTTTAGTGAAGAGAAAGGACAATAAAAGAACAGGTTTCAGGAAGACAAAAGATGGCAATAGGCATTGCATTTAAATTTTTAAAGATTGTAGGTGACAGGGAAGCAAGAAACCGGAAGGGAGCTCCACAGGAAAGAAGTGTGAGAAAAGAAATTATTGGACTAGAATTTACAGATACATCTAGCTATTTCAACAATAAGATTATGAGCCAATCTAGTAGTACACTTAAATTCATGCAGTTGAAGCACCAAGGAGGAAAGTTCATATCTTTGATATTAGAAGTGCTCCCTCTGGGTCTAGTAAAAACAATAGTAATAGGAGGGATGGGGAGAGTAATGGCTCAGATAAAGAAATTGGTGAGCCAAGTTTGAATTCCAGATCAGTTCACCTTCATACAAATACTGTTGCAAAAGGTGTGAATCCATCTTCTCTTACTCAGCTATGGGTTAAATAGCAGAGTAGATTTGGCTCTCTAACTTTGGGTGGTAACAACTTTGAATTCAAAACATGTTGGTATGCTAATGGACAAACAGAAGCTCTTCAGCCTTGGTTGGAAATCTATCTAGAGATGGTGACTCAGCATCCGGGATCACTCATAGGGATATATCAGCCTGAAAATGATTAAGTGATTGATTTGTGTGTTTTTTTTTTGTTTTTTTTTTTTGCAACTTATTAACCCTTTGGGCATTATTTAATGCTGAGATATTTTGGATTGTAAGAACAATATTTTTTTCCTAAAGAATGTTGTATCAAAAAGTTTTTGGAGATAATGAATTTTTCAGGCACTTATCCTACTATTGAACCCATAGCTGGGGGAGAAGAGATGGTTTCACACCTTTCCCAAAGGTATTTGTGTGCATGTGAATGCAATGAATTCAACTGGAATTGCCTGCACAATGGTTAAAATTCTTAAGTCACAGAAGTTGTGCAGTATGCTCTAGGCAAAGATAGTATCTTTTTCTTTTTGGAAAAATTAGCCTCTCATATATTGAGAATTACAGTGACATTGTCAAAAGACTAAAAGTTATAAACATGAAAGATAAACTCTTGGTGAGTCTAGATATTAAATCCCTATACATTGACATACCAGTTAAAAAATGCTTAAATCTCCTAAAGATATATCCATTAAAATAAAAAAAATGACTAACCTCTTCCTACTGATATAACCAATTTCACATTTGATAATTATTATTTAATTGCTTTTAATAATTTCACCTCAAGCAAGGCAATAAAGTTACTAAGATACAAGGGGTTACTGAGTATGCGAGAATACAAGAAAAAAAATTATGGGGAAAGAACATGAATTAAGACAAATGACAACAATTGATATTGCATTTAAATTTTAACGATCAAAGTTGACTGGAAAGCAAGAAGCCGGAAGAGAGTTCCACAAGCAAGAAGTGCAAGAGAAGAAAATGTTCGCATAGAACTTACAGTTACTGCTAGCTATTTCAACTAATGATGAGACCTAGCTGCCAATCTAGTACTGCACTTAAATTCATGGATACCAAAGAGGAAAACTCATCAGACCAATTACCATGAAAATATTTATAAAAAAAGGCGCAGGAAAACTGTAGTGGAAAAGTGACTGAAGTTAAGATATCAAGTCAAGATCAATGATATTGCAGATTCTTTTTTGTATTTTATCAAGAATTTCTAAATACATAGCAAAAGCACCAGACCATATGTAGCATCAATATTTAATACATGGACAAATAGTAGACTTATAAATCTGTAAGATAGATTCCGGTGAGAAAAATTGCCTTTCACAATTAATTCTTTTAACTTTATCCTTCAATATGTCTATAATTCATACCAATTCAACTGGTGATCATTTAAATATTTCTAATTATCCTGGTCACAAAAGCAAAATTTGAAGGAAATATTGGCCATTTTTCATACTTACTAGGCATAAGCAAATAGGAAATAACAGTTGCTAAACGAAGGAAAAAAATCATGTTACACAGTTATTGCTTGTCCTGAGTGCAAGTACACACTGCTTAAATCAAGGAATGCCCTCTCAATTACTATCACAGGAAGCAATGCTTTAATACACTAGATTATTGACCCATAGAACATTTTTCTGTGGAGAATGTGAGGCCTTAAAACTAACCTGCCTACTGATGAGTGTTGCTGCTGCTTTTCATTCTTGACTGCACTCACTGAAGTTTTTTCTTTTTTGTTACATCCGACTTGCTGTCATTTTTCTTTCTTTCTTTCTTATCAGCAGGCATAATGGCTGAAATGGGATAGCAACAACAAGGATGAGGACAATAGTTTGAATATAAATAGTGTAAATAATGATAACTCCCCATCCAAGAAATTCAGACAGAAATTATTGAAAATACAAATGAGTTTAATTATGATGGGGATAAACCTATATTTACAGGCTTAAGCCTATATTAGCAAGTAAGCGAATTTATATGACAATGTCACAAATGAAAGTATTTATTCTTTACAATTTATCTTAAACTGTGCTGTTTAATTTAACCTGATCATATACACAAGCCCAAATAACAAGCGATAATCCTTCAACAACAAAAAATGATCAACCAAGTGGGTGGATAAGGTATTATTATAGACTAGAAATACCTGGGAAAATTTCATGGTTTTCCTATTTGAATTTTCTGATGAATCTTAATTCTTAATTTAATGATTGAATAAGATCATAGTGAGTTCTGTCACAATAAAATATCCATAGAAATTCCCTTATCGCATTATTAAATATTTGAGCTTAACAACTTTAACATAATATTACAATAACAATCATAAATATGAATGCTGGTCTTTATTTTAGGAAGTAAGGGGGTACAAATGAAAAGATTTGAAATTGACAACTTTTTTAATTTCACTGAAACAGATGATAAACACATCTTCCCTTTCTTTTTTGTTTTGTTTTCTCACTGAAACCAAGTAGCTTCTCTGATATATTTTTTCCATCTTTCCATGCAATCAAAATGGAATAGTCCATTATTTATGAGGTGTTGGCAGGGTATGCTAGCTAAGTAACTAAGGGATGGACCAACAGAATTATATATGATAATAAAAATTTCAATTTGTCACATCATGTGTAAATAAATCAATAGTTTTCTTACAGACAGCTTATGGTCGAAAGCCAACTTTTCATTTACAGTTATAAATGTTGATTGTGACTTATTTTTCCTGAATGATGAGTTTATGTGATTTTGGAGCATACTATTTTATTTATGTATTCATGAAAGCAATGATAATTTTACCTGCAATGTTTACTTTCATTTATAATTTTAAAGCTAGTAGCTTGTAATTCTTTCCTTTACTACTAACACATTCTATGCTACCCCCAGGAAGTTGAATCATTCCCATTTCCCCTGTATTCCATTTGAAGAAGAAAGTTCCACTCCCCACCAAAAAAAAAAAACAAAAAAACTTCTACTTTGTGAAATATACATGAATGCTTCCCAAACACGACAATCTTAACCATTTTAAGCCAAGGGTCAATTATTATCTATCCTCCTTATTCTCATAATCTTCACTTACCACCACATCTTTCACTCATATCTCACCACATTCATCATTACCATTTTAACAGTAAACCTCAACCTTGAGTGGCTCTCAAGCCTTTTATTGGGTGAACTTTAGTATAAAAAATAAAATTAAAAATTCTGTATCAATATAAAATAAATTCCATAAATATTACTGATGCGTTATTTACAAAAAGAGTACTATGTATTAATAAGTTAATAGAGAAACATTAAAAGCAGATAAAAACCATAAATAGGTTCACTTTACAGATCAAAGTTTCACACTGAAGCATTTATTAGGCCATTGAATTAATAAGTTAAGTTCAGTGTTCATTATAAACACCTATATGCATCTACTATTCATCAGTCAAGGGTAGATTGCTCAACAAATTTATTTTCATGCTTCTATTTAGTAACAACTTCTGAGGCTTTATTTTTATTTTTTTTTTTTCAATATTTTGCCCTGATCAGAGAATGCAACTATGTTTAATTTCTCTTCCAAATACAAATTACGTCTTTTTGATCTCTCTCTGCAAACAAATACCTTTTTCACAACCTCCATCTCACATTAGTCATTCATCTATATCAATTCTTCTGTTCTCATATACTTTGAAAATGTTTTACTGTTTTTATATTCATTTTGCCTCCTCTTATAGGGAGGTCTTGTGATTTGAAAATCTAAGCATCTAAGGTTTTTCCGTGGATCTTTTCTACCATAACAGATCTATCATCTACTTTCACAATAGCCTGCTATAATTTTTTTCTGTGTGTATTTGCATGTGTGTACACACACTACACACACATACAAAGACAACCCAAGTCAGGCTGCAATTGGAATAGAATCCATACTTGAAAAATGGCAACTGGAGCACATTTATCTTCCATAATTCTAGGGAAGGTTATGGAATAGAATAATCACACGAAGGTTGGTAATGAATGATAATACTTAGGACAAGATCAACACATATAAGATTTAACTGCTAGAAATGAGTCAAGTGAATTCCACAATGAATCTCCAACTGTAGACCAACAAAGTATTTACTATTGTATTTATGTGAATGGGAATATACTCATTATCATCCATAGGTATGCTACAACAATAATTTAACTGATAAAATTTCAAAATGATATATTGTCATATTTCATTTACTAAATAAATATAAAAGTTACTCAGTTTTTCAATTTCGGGCAATCCTGTATGAATGTGTGTGGAATATAAAATCACACACACAACTCCTTCCCACTTTTATGATTATTCAAAGAATCTATTCTATAAAACACAATATGACTATTTATTTATTGGTCACACAGCCTGATCTTCTATCTGCTAATATGATATTTCATTGTTAGAGAAGCTGGAGATCTTACTTGACCCAATAAGCAAATATACATTATTTTATTCATTTAAAAAAAAAAAAAAAAAAATTCACACAAAACAAGTCGATAATGCAACAAGGGGTCTACTGGGAGTGAAAGAGAATGAAAAACTACTCTTCAAAAGATGAGGGAGGGGTCCGAGCTAGATGATAGGTGAAACTATCTACTCCTATTGAGGAAAATAAATACAATAAATAGTAAATAAAATTTCAGAGTTTAGGCAGAATCCTAAACAGGAAACAAGGGATAAACCTCTACTCCTGTTCAAAAAAAAACAAAAAAAAAACAGGGAATCTTAACTACTTTATTAGTACTATTTACTAATAAAGTAGTTAAGATTCCCTGTTTTTTTAGATAATGCTAATTATTATATTGCATTTTATTTTTACTTCAGGTAATTTTCTTTTATTTTTACTTTTGGTATTTTTTTACTTTTAATGATTTACAAAGTGGAATTCATTCTTATATCAATAGATAAAAATTTTAGATTACTTACACAGAAAGTATCACTGCATTTGCAAAAGTATTTAAATATTGTTATTTTTTTTCTTTCTTTTTTTAAACACTAATGGTAGATTAGTAATCTAAGTACAACTAGTAAAATAATAAGTAAACTTGATGTGGTTGACATTTATATGCCTTTGCACTATGGTAAAATATGTCACATGGCTTTTTCAAAATCTTGAAACATCACATATGCACAGGGGAGGAGGACAACAATTGTCAAGTTCTCTCAGACTTGATTTTTTGGCATACCACAAGCATTAGTGTAGTCCAGGTCCTACTTCTCTTTGTTCAATGGAGAGGTACAGTCTAAGGAATACATTTTCTAGAACTCTACATGAAAATATTTAGGATGATAGTAAAATTCTGTGCTGGGTATTGTGTAGAAGTAGATCATAAAATATGGCTAATTTGTTTGAGCTTTTGTGATGTAGTCAGTAAGATACTGTCATGATATGCCCTGAATTATAAGGGAATCAGGTACAAATTTAATTAGAAGCTTGTTATTTTCAATCTATACTACTTATTTAATAGCTGTAAAATAAATATAAAAATTACCTGAGTGTCATTATAAAGAGAATAGTAAGAAAGAATACCACTAAAGAATAATGATAATGTTTCATCAAAGAACTACAAACAATTTAAGACTACTACTTAACTCTTTAGCATTCAACCTGCCCAAACCACCCCATAAATGTCGGCTGTCAATGTTCAACCCACCCTCAACCAATCCATGTATACTCTGCCATAATATATGACAACATCACAAATAATGCAGGAAGCCACACAAACAGTAAGACTTTGACAACAAATAGTGAAACTTTGAGATCTGATATTTACAAGGCAGGTCTGAACATGTTGAATGCTAAAGGGTTAAAGAACAAAGTTTTAAAGAGGAAGAAAGTAAAGGATAAATAAATTTATATAAAAAGCCTTTTTTATATAAAATATTAATATATACATCCTTATTTATATTCATTATATTTCTACAGATGCAAAAATTTGAAAAGCCAAAATAAAAAATTCATATCAAAATTTGCTGCAAATGTTATGGCTATGAAGAGTTATCTTTCTGTTCATGTTGATAACGTAACTCTGAAATGAAGCAAAGATTTTTTTAAATTTCTTATTTCCATTTAACTAGTTTTTAAATTAGGGTTTCAACTTTTCTAAATTTTTCATCGTGTGCTGTTTTCAACTTGTGCATTAAACTGGACAGCTACAACTGAAATTAATCATACTGAAAGCAATAAATTTATTAATAGATAAAAGTAAAACTGAAGTAAAGAATACACATTGCAATAAATGTGTACACAAGACAAACTACATAAAAAAGGCAATTTAATAGACACATACACAAGGCAATAGGGCACTTCAACATAGTGTAATGGTTAGCAAGATTGTATTGCTAAATCAATTACAACTGAATAGTGAGTTTGATTGTCACTGGATGCCCCATATTTTCAGCCTTGTGCCACATCCAAGCTACACTTAGAAAATCACCATACACAAGGCAATGTAATAAGTGAAAACAAAAGAGCCTTACTATAAAAGTATGTAGGCTGATGCAGTTATAGACTTAAAAATTTGTGAATTAAGAATTTTTTTCTGATTCACTTCTGAGAATCTGCAACCTACCAGGAGAGTTTTTTTATAATCATTTCACCCCAAGCAAGACAATAAAACCACTAAGATGCAAGGGGGTTATTCAGTGTGAAAGAATATGAGATAAAGAAAACATTAAGAAACAGGAATTAAGAAGACAGAAGGTAACAGTTGTCATTGCATTTAAATTTTTGAAGATCAAAGTTGACTAGAAAGAGGGTTCCATAAGTGAGAAGTACAAGAGAAGAAACTCTTAACATAAAACTTGCTGTTACATCTAGCTAGTTAAAATGTAAAATGATGAGACAGAGATGCCATTTTAGTACTATGCTTACATTCATAAAATTGCGATACCAAAGAGAAAAGCTCATTAGAACAATTACTATGAAAATATTTATAGAAAAGGAACAGATAAGCTACATTATGGTGGTGGGGAAGTGACTGAAACAAAGATGCCAGGTCTGGACTGATAAAATCCTTAGAATCTGCAATGTTGTCTAAATTCTGTAGATATGTAGCAGAAGCACCAGACCAGATGTGGCAACAGTATTCATTATATTGATGATTGATAGACTTAGAAATGTTTTATTAAATGTTGTTTCTAGTGATTATCCATATTTAAATAAATGCTCTATCTATTTATTAAACAGTATATATTTCTTTTTGCCTACCAGCCTGAATATTTGAGAAATCTTCTTAAAGAAAAATATACACTTTCTGTTTCTCTTTATGAAGCACAATTCAACTTTACTTGATCACCGACACACTTCATGGCTGAGATGGTTTTGGTTGTGGCCACCATTAGCTGCTCCTTAGAAAAACGACCTTGACCTTCACAACCCCTGATCTCGCAGATTTAAGTCCAGCAGCAGGCGAGAAACTGGACGACTGGCTTTCCAAACATCGAACAACATGGGGAGTAATTTTATATCTACGGTTTTCTACACCCTCTAGCCAGGGAGTACTTGAACAAATCATTCCACATATTGTTAGCCCCTTTTTTTGTCCATATTGGAGCTGCTTGGCCTGGGGTCCTGGATCAAAGTGTAGTATGCTACCTTTGTGAGCTTCCGGTGCTTTGTCAAGAGAATACTCTTCGGTGTGATCTCGTTTCTGCAGTCAATCTGCCCTGGAAGATGTATCACCTCTCTGACCAGCTTCATCAAGTGTTACACTTCGGCTCAATCCCATCACCGCGGTTGATCTGCCCTGGAAGTCGTCTCACTATTCTAACTTGGCCCTGTTTAGGGACCATCACCTTCGTCAATTGCTACACTTCTGTGCGATCCCACCTACGCAGTTGATCCACCCTGGAAGTCGTATCACTATTCTGACTTGGCCCTGTTTAGGGACTTGTCTTAACTGATCCAATGAATCTTCGTGCAACATCGATCAACCTGCTGCTGTTCCCGACAATTCTCCCATCCGGCAGTCGACCAACTCTGCTTTCGTTTTGCCGATACAACCAAAATCAACTACCCCTGAAGAAAAACCAGTCATACCGGACCTGACACCAATACAAACATATTTCTCCAGGGTACACTCTTGTACATTTTGGATAAATAAAATCGCCGTTATTGTTTCTTAAACCTTTGCCCCCTCATTGTCTTAGCTGTTCACATCTTTCTTCGTAAAGCTTGTGGGGGCGACATCCTTATTGGCCCCACAACAGTCTAAAGCACATTGGATCTAGTGACGATCTCTCTTGGCAATGGAGGTACAGGCTTGAATCCTGCTGGAGAGATTGTTTTTTTCTTTAATAAGTTTTATTGACCATACTGTTTAATAAATAAATGGAGTGTCTACTCAAATATGGGTATCCACTATAAAAGTAATAAAATCTGTCAGATTAATAAATAAAAAATACATTTATTTTCCCATGATGCAAGTAATAAAGGAACTGAAAAGGGTTTTTGGTCTTCTATGAAATTTTATAAGGCCACTTCAAGAAAGGACAGTAGCTTGCTCTTTCCATTTTCCAATGACATTTAGATTTGCTTTACAGCTCTGCTCATAAAGTAATTTGGTTGTTCCAACTCTGCATAAAGCTGACTTGAGCTTGACCATTTTAAGCATTCTTATTCTTACTTATCCAAACTTACTTCTGAACCAAAAAAGAAAATACCCAAAAGACACTGAAAACTTTGTTTCACTACAGTCACCATAAAAAAGAATAAACAGTCTGTAGAAGAACAAGTTTTTGTATACTTCTTAATTGTTTATCATATGTGAAGATGCACACACCTAAAATAAACACATACAACCTTATAAATTTCATAAGTTTACAAGATAATTGGCTGGGACAAAGTTTGCAGCAGAGCTGGTATGATTGTGGTTAATGAGCATATATTGCCAATGGCTGGAAGGTAAGACCCTAATTTTTTGATTTGTTACTAAATCCTTTACCTGTATTATACCTATACTCTAACACCACTTTGTTGTTTTTATAAAAGGTGGGGAACTCTGGTCTTATGTTGGTTTCTAAAAGAATGAATTCTGTCAGTTCTTATGACCACAATTTATGCACAATCCTGTGATTGTATATCAAAGCCAGGATTTTAGCTTTGTTTTTCTTTCACAAAGATTATATATAAATAATAATAATAATAATAATTTTTGCTGACCCATGAGAAAGTGAAAGACAAGCCTAGTGTATAGCTCTACCTATGGTGAAATTTGTGTGTAGGATCATTGTATGTCAAGATTGGCAAAGTCTTTAAGAAAAGACCATTAAAAATCCACAGGTCCTTTCACTTTTATGATAGTGGATAATTCCAGTCATTATTCTTTGAGAATGTGTCTAATCAAGATGATGCTTGGGAGGATGTAAATATGTAAAAGGTTTTGTCTGGAAACTTTTTAAATATTTTAAACATAGCTTAATAGCTTTAACTATAGATAAAATATAATATTGTTGGTCATTTTGCTATAAAATTTATTGTTGGTAATTCTGTAAATATGTATTGTTGGTAATTCTATAAATATGTATCGTTGGTAATTTATTTTATATAAAAATGTATTGCTGGTATTTTTAATATAAAAATGTATTTTTAAAAACTTTCATAGTGTTTGGGGGTTCACTATTTACCCATATCTGGGGCCCTAACAGGTGGTACCACCCACCTTAGAATGAAAACTTCTCAGGCTTCCTTTTTGTTTGAGAACTTTATGGAACCTCAAATCTGTACTTGTAAAAATGTTTCAGAATTGTCAGGAATTACTTTATACTTTCATTCACCTAGAAATTATGATTCCTGATTTTCAATTTCAGAGATGTAGTCCTTTGTTGTAGACTTTTTAGTAGCATAGGGCTGTTTCTGTAGATGCCACTCTTCATTTGACATACTTGGTAAGGATTTTATTTTTTATTTTGCTTAAAACCATAGGGAACTTTGATTAAATTTTCTATGGCTTATCAACCCATTGCAGCAAGAAAAAAGTTTAGATAAGAAATTTTGGAGATAATGATTTAATGATACTTGTCTTACTAATTAACCCATAGCTGAGGGAGAAGATATATACCTTTCACAAGGCTATTTGCATGTAAGTGAATATAATGAACACAGCAAGAATTGGAACTTGGCTCTCCGATTAACAATTCTGAGCCATTATCTATTAAACCACCCATACATCCAAGCTTACAGCATCTGGTATTCCTAAGTGGTCACTCATCTAGGTACTGACCATGCTTGATGTAGCTTAACTTTGGTGATTGTACAGAAACCAGTATTTCAACACTTCAACAATAAGCCTTACAGAATCTGAGTTTTTCTTGCTGTTACAAGGAAGCAATAGAACATCTGTGACAGGTTAATTTTGAAAGTTTTCTAAGTTCTTGTCAAATTGGCAAGATATCACAGAGTTTAGTATAGAATGTTATAAATGCAATCTACTTCTCTGGTAAAGAACTAACTTCAGTAAGAAGGCTGCAAAGAGGAGTTGTTCTATTAAAAACTTCTCGGGTATTTTAAAATCTACAAATCCCCTGGATTTATTCCATCATTCTTCTTATATATGGTAAGCTAACTAAATGCAGAAGGTGAAATTGGTGAGTCAAGTTAAGATTCTGGACTAGTCTATTGCATTCACTTTCTTTTAATGTCCTTAGAAAAGGCATGAATCCATTTTTTCTTCTTCAACCAGCTATGAGTTAAATAGCAGTGATGACTAGGCTTTCTAGCATTGGGTGGGAGCCAGTCTAGGAGAAAGATTACTCTGAATACAAAACCATAGGGAAGGCAACTAGAAACCACTTCACTATATTTCCAAAGAATGCATGGTAGTTTATAGATGATAATCTGTAGAGTACCATGATTGCCAAAGTTCTGAAGAGACATAGCATTTGAAAATAAAATATGGGTTGGATAGTTGTTCCTTAGAAGAGTACTCTCAAATGCCAAATAAAAGTGGGGTTATAATAATATCAGAAAGATAAATGAGAGAGGTTCAATAAATGGGGTGGTTGGGAAATTATTACAAAAACAAGTCTTTCAAAACTATGAGACCTTGAAGAAATAAAACTAAAATATCCATCAATGTCTAAGAAAATGCTTTAACAAAAGTAAAAATATTTCTATAAAGTTTTTCTGGTGCTCCTGCTATATATTTAGAGATTCTTGATAAAATCCAAAGAATAATTTGCAATGTTATTGGTGCTGACCTAGCATCTTGCCATCAGTCACTTCCCACTGCCATAACAATTTTGCTGTATCTTTTTTATACTTTCATAGTAATTGTGAACATATGAACTTTGCCCTATGGTACTTTATGAATTTAAGTGCAGTACTAGATTGGCAGCAAGGTCTCATTTTACAGTTGAAATGGTAAGATGTAACTGTAAGTTCTATGTTAACAGTTTCTTCTCTTGCACTTCTTGCTTGTGGAACTCTATTCTGGCTTCCCAGTCAACTTTGAACTTCAAAAATTTAAATGTAATGTCAATCATTATCTACTGACTTGTTAATTCTTGTTATTTTATTGTTCTCTCTCCTAAATAGTGTTATTCCTCATATTCTCTAACATCCAGTAAATCCTTGTGACTTACAGGTGACTTTATTGCCTTGTTTGGAGTGAAATGATTAAAAAAATAAAAAAGTCCATCAATGGCCAGCAAATATATCCAACAATATTCCAAAATATATCTTAAATGACATTAATGAAATCAAAAATATTTCAATGTTTTTTTTTTCCTTGTCTTCATCCTAATAAGCTTTGAAGTGGAGTGGCGTGAGTATAATTCAGAAACTAACTGCTGGTGATGGAAGTATGTTTAGTTGTCATCAAAGAGTACTGCTTATATGGTTTAATTTTTTTAGATTGCTTAACAACAAAAGTTGCCTTTATGAAATACCATGGAAGTGTTGGAAAAAAATATATATAAAAACAATAGACTTTTGAGGATCAATAAGATATTCCATAATAAAAAAAACAGTGGCATCAAAGACTATGGGACAATGAGTTTCTTCAGAAGAAACATGGACAAGTAGTAATAATTTTGGTTAGTATATTTCTCCAGGAATGAAATGAAATATTATTTCAACTTTAGCTTCCTGTCTAAAGTGAGTTATAGGGAAGTTCTATTTACTTTATAAGAACATTTTTCATTATTCCAGTTGTACAATAGGATGTTTAATGGTTATCATCATGGAAAGTGGAATCAGTAAATCAAGTTCAAGTTTTGACCTAGTCTGTTGCATTGATTTTGCACATAGGCCAGTGGAAAAGATATGAATCAATCACTCCTCCCTCATGTATAAACTAAATAGCAGGGTAGAATTCAAAACCATGGTGAAAATCAATGGGTGTGGGGAACACTCAACTATGTTTTCCAAGAAATAATGATATTTTTCAGTTAACTTATCCAGCCAAGTTGAAACCATTTTGTATTCTCAATTTTTTAAAGTGATAAAGTCAAAGTCTTCCTGAGTAGGTGATACTTTGCATATCTCAATGACTCATTACCCAACCAATTAACCAAAAGTTCCATCTCAGGGCAGATTAAGTCAAGGTTGTTGATCTTGTATTTAAAGCTGCATTTGATACTCTTCCAGTTGGTCATAATTTAAGTAATCAATTTCATGAAGTATTTAAAAAATTCTCTGTTAGGATTTTGATTGTTCCTGATTTTCATTGTCACTAGCTGCTGGGAAGGACTATTTCTTTTCCTGAAGAAGTGACAGGTGGGGTAGAATGGTCTAACTGTAAATTTGTGAATGTCCACTTCTTCTGGAATGAAGAGACTGAATATATGTGCCCTTGTTATATTTTTGGACTAAAAGAGAGATGTAGTTCCTACATGTGCCCTTGATATATTTTTGGACTAAAAGAGAGATGTAGTTCCTACATGTGCCCTTGTTATATTTTTGGACTAAAAGAGAGATGTAGTTCCTACATGTGCCCTTGATATATTTTTGGACTAAAAGAGAGATGTAGTTCCTACATGTGCCCTTGTTATATTTTTGGACTAAAAGAGAGATGTAGTTCCTACATGTGCCCGTGATATATTTTTGGACTAAAAGAGAGATGTAGTTCCTACATGTGCCCTTGATATATTTTTGGACTAAAAGAGAGATGTAGTTCCTACATGTGCCCGTGATATATTTTTGGACTAAAAGAGAGATGTAGTTCCTACATGTGCCCGTGATATATTTTTGGACTAAAAGAGAGATGTAGTTCCTACATGTGCCCGTGATATATTTTTGGACTAAAAGAGAGATGTAGTTCCTACATGTGCCCTTGTTATATTTTGGGACTAAAAGAGAGATGTAGTTCCTACAGAATTGTTGGGTACAGTGATGTCATATCTACACAAGATTTGTGATTACTTTTGTTGATAACTAATTGGAATTTCTAGGGTTTTGACTTCTGTTGTTGCTACGGCAGCTTCCTTCTTCCAAGCCAATATAGTTCTAGGAGTATCCAGACAAAACTTTGTTATCCTCATTACCTTTTCCATCTCCATAATGGTTGATTTATTTATTAAAGATTCACTTAGTTTTTTTTTTACAAAGTTGAAAGTGACTGTAGCAGTCACTCAGCCAAGTCTGATGCTGCTTAACTTCAGTTGAGATGAAGCCAGCACTTTCTACATGACTTGAGCATAGAAGCCTTCCTCGTGGAGGCTTGGCAGGTTGTCATCATATTTGTGAAATGTTCAAATGTTTTAAAAATCCTGAGATAAAAGCTATTTTTTTTCCTTATAAAGTTGGTCTCTTGTTCTTTATTGACTGACTGAATGTTATGCTGTTATTTTGTCACAAAATCGTTCTCTCACAATTTTTATTTTTTTTATTTTCTTAAGTCAGTGTTGTGACATTTTCATTTGAATTTCATTTTACTGTATTGTACTTAACTTAGGCATAAACTTTGAGAAGTAGAATTAACCTTTTTAAACATTGATCAAACAGAAGACTGGAAAAAAAAGATGTAATGTAATAAATGTCTCCATAAGGAAATGTAACAAGGCAATATGATGTATCCAGATGTATTAATAAACAATGTAATAATGCACACAATAAGTTGATAAGCACCACTACAAAGAAAAGAAACCACTGAAATTATGGTGTCCAGTGTCTGGGTATTAAAATTGTGTTAATAAATTTTTTTTGCTGATTCACTTCAAATATGCACAGTACAGTAAAGTCTACTTCTATTAACCAACCAAATTTCAGTCTGCTGGCAGGTCACAGCCACTAAAGGCAAATGTGAGCTAGGGAAAAAAAAATCAAAAGGTTCTAGTAACAGAATACAAAGTATTGAGAAGAATATACAGAGGAGAACAAGATCATTCCTCACTGAATCATTGACAATACAGGTCTCTCCTCTCACACATTGTGTTAATCTAAAAATAAACTTCGTAAAACTGTGATATATTAAAAATACATCTGGATAAGCATTATTATGAACGAAATAAATATCACCAGTATTGAGCATGCATTGATTTCTGATCAAAGTACATTGAACATGCAGATTCCTATAGCTAAGCAATGTTTAACATGCTCATTGTAGCATGAGTAACTAACAAAATAAAACAATTTTTTCTCCTTTTTAAATGGCATGTCTCTTCAGGACATAAGCAATGATGGCACTCAACAACCTCCTTTTCTGTGTGAATTGCCAAGAGTCTTCTTTTTTTTTTTTTTTCCAAATAGGCTATTTTGTTGGTTCTGCTAAAATAGAGCTCAAGGCTGTTTTGCTGGGAACAGTAAAATAGACACCAAGGCTATTTTGCTGGTAAATATGTTTTAGAACTAAGTATATATTATAGATATAAATCAAGACTTGATAAATTTAACCCATTCATTAAGTAATCATCGAGTGACTGGGATCTACAGATACTTGGATACTTTGTCAGTGATAAAGATTCCATTTGTGCTATATGTGGAGAACTACTCCCTGAAGATACTGTGGAACAAAACCTTCCTGAAATACCTACATCTTCTCTGGGTAAAAATGTGTCAATGCAGAAGATACAGATATTTTGATCCAGATAGTCGCAAAGCTGTGTTGGAGACTTTAGATCGTTAGCACAGTGGTTGTGTGAGCTGTATAGACAGAATTTAAACAAGATGAATTCCATAGTCTGTGACTGTTGTCTTCAGTGGGTACACTTGAAGTGTATTGGCAAGAGAACCATGCTCAAGGGCAAGTTTTGTATTTTCAGAGACTGTTATG
Source organism: Acanthosepion lycidas (assembly GCA_963932145.1). Lineage (NCBI taxonomy): Eukaryota > Metazoa > Mollusca > Cephalopoda > Sepiida > Sepiidae > Acanthosepion > Acanthosepion lycidas. The sequence continues at coordinate 47,258,757 of OZ010593.1, read as the reverse complement.
ACTGAAGTGCTTAAAATATTCAGAGACATTTGTTATATTCCGTGCTAATAGGAATATATACTTGAAAAACAAGGTGGATAAAATAAGTAAAGGTTTATTGTAAAAAAACAAAACAAAAAGAAAACAGTACAATAAGAATAAAGGTAACAGTTATGCACAAGGTTGTCACAAGTCAATCCAGTAGCAAGTGCTACTATTGGAAGGTCGGTAATTCTTGTGTAAGTTTGAGTCGTACTCAACAGACCCCATATAGTTCCCATAGTCTTGACTTACAGACACTTATAGGTAGTAACTCCCTATAAGTATCTGTAAGTCAACGGACGATGGGTACTAGCTATATTGGTAGTTATTACCTATAGTGTAGTCACACATGGGGGTGACTGGTTATTCCATTATATCACTTTTATATTTCTTTTAATAATTGATGAATAAATTTAATAATTGATGGTGGAAAAGATTTTAAACTGTCTTCAAAAATGATGATGAAAATAATCTTCTGTGTTAAATGTGTGTTGTTAATTTTAACATTACTTGCTTCCAAAATAATAGAAATAATTACCAGCAAAATAGCCTGGGGGTTTATTTTACAGAGACTAGTATTAGGTTGGTGCAAAAATAATGTCGTTTTCTCACATAGTAACATATGCGAGAAAACATTTTTGCACCAACCTAATAAAATAAGCTTAAAAGTGTATTTGTTTATTTCACCAAGATGGGAAAAATAGTCTTTTTTTGTAAAAAAAAAAAAAAAAAAAAAAAAAAAAAAAAAAAATTATATTATAAAAAATATGAGAAAATTTTAATACAGACATTGAACATCATGATTTCAGTGGTCTTTATTCTTTACTTTTGCAGTGGTATTTATTAGTGTGTGCATTATTACATTGTTTATTACTACATTTGTATACATCATATTGCCTTCTGTATGTATTTGCTACATTGATTTTTGTAGGTATTTATTATATTGTATTGATTATTTACATTTCAATTTATCTTTATTTCATGATTAATAAAACTTTTTAACTACATTCCAGTCTTCTTTTCAATAAGTGAGCAAAATGGTATATTCTGTCTTTTTTTTTTTAACTTCCTTCAATACAATTCTAAAGTGCAAATCAAGGTAGAGTGATACTGAATAAAGTTGTTGTTTGAACATAAAAGGGAGAAGTACAGCTTATAAGGATATATAGGAAAGATAATGATTAACCCAAGACTTTATGAGGTTAAGACCATAATGATCAGGAAAGCATCCTCTCAGTAGTCTGTACCACAAAGTAATGGTTGTTGGAAAGAATTTATCTTTTTATTCAAAAATTTATAAAAAATGACAAAATTATCAAGATATATAAACTAACTATGATGCAATATTCCTTTACTATTTTATAAATAACTATGAAAATAAATTTTTTATTCATAATTTTATAAAAATATCTATGAGCTATTGTTGTCAATTTCCAAGAATAAAAAAAAAAAAAAAAAATGGATAAATCCATTTTCATATGTTTAGGTTTTATAAAAATTCTAGTCATTGCTTTTTAAAACAAATATTACTGAAGTAATCAAAAGTTTGTGGATGTTATGAGCTTGTCGGTTTTGTGTGTATTTTTTTGGTGAAGGTGAGTGTTCAATATATAAACAAAATAGAAGAAGCATACAAAAAAAACTTGTTTATGCTATGGACATTTATTTCTTTTATGTTGACTGTATTGAAACAAAGTTAAATGTCTCTAGAGTATGTTCATTTTCCTTTTTGTTCTGAAATGATTTATAGGAAGTAAGGGTAAGAATGGTGAATGATGGCCGAGCTCATGCTGAGTTGGGATGTCCAAATCTATTTCAAGAGTAGGGCTGCTGAAAACATCCAAATGATCTCAATCTCATTGGAAAGTGGAAAAAGAAAGATTCTGTCCTTTCTGGAAATTGGAATCATAAAATCACACGTGACCAGAAACCCTTTTTGTTGTCTTTATAACTTTTGCATTATAAGAAAATGAATTTATTTTTTTATTCTTTATTATTTTGTTTGTTTTTATTTCATTAGTGTCAAGATAATAACTGTCCTTTTGACAGTTTTTTGGAAATGTTTAACCTTTGTAGGTTAAACATTTCTGAAAAATGTTCACTCCTCAGCTTCTAAAATTGACAAATAAGATCCTATTCACAATTAGGGAATCTTACTTATGTGGTTTAACATAGCAAATTTCTATTTTTACTAAGTCATGAGAAGAATTTCCACCATAGACATAGATAATTCATCTATTTCTGTAAACTAGTAATGTAGAAAAGTGTATATACAAAACATGTGAAGATGGTGAAAAGTTCTTAGCCTGATAAAGAAGCTTTTTCTCCAAAATAAAAAAAATCATGTATATATCTGGTATTTCGTTTGAAGTTTGGAAAATGGCACCCACTCATGACATGCATATATGTGGATAAACAAAGCCATATATTAAATTATAAATGGTTAAAATTAACTTTTATAAAAATGTAATTTGGAAAATTGACCTTAACAAATATCATTGTTGTGCAGTGGGCTTGCACAATGGAGCCAAACAGACATTTTTAGTTTTTGAACCCTCTAAATGATTTTCAGCTCAATTGTGGAAGTGTATTAATGTTATTTATAATTAAGAGAAAGATTAAAACAAAGCTTTCACATTTCTAATTAAATAAGGGTCTTGGGTCAACAAACCTTGGTTTGGAGGGAAGAGCAAAAATTCTCCTAAAGTGATTAAATGTTGCATTTAACTCCTTTAGACTTCTTATGGGTGGTCAGTGCCAAAAATGGATTCAGCAGCCCCAAAACAGAAATGGAGGTCTAGATCATGATTTTCTGATAAATACAAAGAAAATACTGTCAAAAGAGGATAACAACCAATTTAATTCATGAAAAAAACTGAGTATATTTAATGTTATATCTTATGTTAACTAAAGAGTTAATTTTAAGCAAAATAATAGTTCAGGTTTTGTAATTGCAGAACACCTAATCAATAATCCAATTTGCACTTCATCTTTTAATAAATTTCTTTCTACAGTTAACAGCCAAGGACCTTCAGATTATTTGGACTTTGTATATCAAGTCTAAGCAACCGTCTCTCTATAAGCAGTTTTCATGCAATATGTATATAATTCAAAGTGCTTATTTTCTGATAGTATTGTTTTCTTTTCTTTAGTCATTGCACACATACATTTTAAGGGGGTGAAATTCTAGATTATGATGCCATGGCCACCCTCAGAGCCCATATGAAAATCTAGCAATGGTTACACTTCTAAGAAAATTCCTGAAAATCTAAGAAAGTCTAACTTATATGAATAGAAAGTTTGCTTTTTTTTCTTTTTTTTTTAAAATTTCAGAGTGCAAAGACTAGGTTTCCATCTTATGAATCATTACTTCTTGCATGAATACATTAAAAAAAAAAAACAGTTTCTTGCAAGCAGTTGAGAACATGTCTACTGTATAATTGAAACTCGTGCTTAATCTACATACAGAAACAAACAAGCATTTAAAGAACATAAAAAAACTCTTGAGTAGCAAATTAAAGATGCAGAATGGGACAATGCAAATGAACCACATGTTAATGTAGGATAGGGCAGGTCTGAGATCAAAAGTGATCTTCATTGATCATCTGCTGTGCTGGAAGTCTTGGAAGACTGAGAAGGGTGTTGTACGATTATACTAGTACTCTTTTTATTACTTCAAATTGAATCTGGGAAGTGTTTTAACTAAGAGTGGAAAACATGATACCAAATGTGCATTGTAATCATGAAAGATGTATTCCAAAAGCTAAACCAAATATTAAGAAACAGGAAAATATGTCTATATTTCTGAGTTGAGATATTGTAATCATTTATACTATTTATATTGAATGTGGTAACAGAGATGAGGACAATGATCTGAACAATGTAAATAGTGTAAATAAAAACAGGAAAAGTTCAGCACTCATCTTTGTTTCTAATTAAAGTTCTTACAAGAGAATTGATATTGTAAAACAGTTCAGCACTCTGTTTTTATGTAATATTAATTCTCTTGTATGGAAGTGAAGGCTGGACAATTTCCTCACAGATGAAAACTAGGGGCAACAAATGTGATTCCACAGAAGCAGGGCCGGTGCATTCTATTTCTGAACCCCAGAGCCAGAGGCACTGAATAGTGCCTCATGACCCTTGCTATCTTATTAACATTTGCTTTTTTTTTTTTAAACTACATTTACATATGTTATAAACTAAACTAAACAAATGTCTATTAAAGGATGAAAAATTTTTGCAGATTTTGAAGTCATTCTGGATTCTTTGTTTTTTTTTTTTCACCCAAATTCAATTTTTTTGCTCATGCTAAGTCTTGAAAAAACGCCGTATAGAATTTACTATTTTTTATTCATAATGTTGAAGGTTTTAAAATTATTCAACTTTTTAACAAGAAAAATCTCAAATTGATGTTAAAAATTACCTTAAACATTGATTTAATATGGAATGATCTATTACGACATGTCTAATTTGTATTTCGATTCAATGTACTTTTTTTTCAATTTTTCTAGATGAATTGATTACCTATATTGCATATAATCCATTATTTTAAATAATTATGCTACAATAAAATTTTTACTATCAATACTGCCTTATGAAAATTGATATGTAGTAGGGGGGGGGCTCTGTATCATAGATTCAGTGGGGAAGAGGCACTTGCACCAATCTTGTACAGAAGTATGTTGAGAATACTATGGATGGAGTGGCACATAAGCAACAAAGAAGTCTTAAGGAAAATGGAAACAAAAAAAAAAAAGACACTTAAAATCAGATCGAGACAGCTGAAATCTCTTGGAGACATAAAGAGGGCTTGGAGAATTTGACACTCACAGGACATAGCAAAATCAAAAGGGACAAGGGGAAGCAGAAATTAACCTATCTTAACCAGCTTGTGGAAGTGGGAGCAGTTGTAGGGATTGCAAAACGACAAATGTTATTAAGAGCTACAAGGGATAGGAAATTGTGGAGAGCCATGACCATTCATAACCTGAATTCTCACACCTACTTCAAAAAACTTTGAGCAACCAATACTACCAAATTGGCTTATGGTCAAATCATGCTGAAACCACTGGTTCTCATTTGATCATCAAAGTTAAGCAGTATTGAGCCTGATCAATACTTAGACAAGAAACCACTTGGAAACACCTGGCTAATATAAGAAACCTACAATCTGAAATATGTTTTGGCTTTTAAATAACCCACAAATGTTGATAAGCTGTAAAAAAAAAAAAAAAAAAAAAAAAAAAAAAAAATCAATCAAAATATTCCCAAATTGACCTGCTCACTGTAATAAAAGATTGTACATGTTTGATAATGAGCTACAGCTGATTAAAAAAAAAGTATTCGTTTAGCAATCTCCTGTTGTGTCCCTGTCCATATCTTGAAAATTTAGCAAATGAAATCCTTTCAAAAGATGACTGTACCAAAACTTCAAGCATCTGTTAGTTTCAATTGCTCATTTCTTTCTTTATTGAATGTTGACTAGTTTTAGAAATGGCTGATCTGCTATCCTAATTCATGTGATGTCAATATCATATTGCTTTCCTTGTGCCAATTTGAGCCCACTTTGCTATGTCTGCTATTTTGCAATAACGATTTCTTTTAATTTCCCATTTCATTGCAACATATTGACGTTATAAGGCTTAGTTTAACCTGAACAAGACATGAATTTATGAATTGTATGATCACATGGCATGCAGTTAAAGATGGAATTCCCAATTGTGATGCTATTTGACACAGATTCACTTCACCTCTGGACTAACCAGCAATTTGTCTTTGAAAATTGATCATTTCAGTGGGTTATAAAGCATTGTGCATTTATTTATCTTGCATTTTAACAGCAAATTGAGTAATTATTAATAATTCTATATTTTATTAAATGTCTATAGTGTTTAAAATAATAGGGACTGCTTTTCTGTATACAGCTAAGCTAATCTTGTGTATAGATGAATTTGATTTAAAGAAATCATCAAGATATTTGCCTCATGTACAAGTTAGTCCATATTCTTGAGATGAATGGAACAATAAAGTAACAGATTATGTGATATTTTTATGGCTTAAAAAACATTCCAGGAAGCTCACTAAAAGTCCAGATTTGATAAAAAGTGTGTTTTACTGAAGCACAGAGAACCAAAAGCAAAATATCTTTTTTCATTTGCCATGTTCCTTCAGGATGTAGGTGATCGTGGCTCTCCACATCTTCCTGTCCCTTGTAGCTCTTAAGTTTTGTCTGTTATTTCTTCTAAACCTCATTATACCATCCATTTACTCAAGCTCATCAAGTATGTTATATGCTGCTTTCCCCTGTCCCTCAATCCATCCTGTGAGTATCAGATTTTCCAAGCCCTCCTTCTTCATTACAGGCCCCAGAAATTTCAACTACCTCTTCCTGATAAGTGTAAGTTTCTTTTTTGTTTCCATTTTCTCTAAAACCTAGTCATTGCTCAACATGTTCACTCCATGGTATCCTCAGCATTTTTATGTAGAACCACATTTCTGTTGCTTCAAGTCATTTCTTCATCTTTGAGGAGATTGCCATACAACAGCTAATTGTTACTTTGTATTGAAATGTAAGTTTCAGAAAAGAAATTTATTATATATTTCTATTCAAGTTTTTATTTAAGTCAGTTTCAATATTATAATACAGTTATCCACCTCCACAACTCTCTTTTTCTATTTGAAAGTAAATGCTGCTCTTTGTACTTATCATGGATTTCTTTATTTTGAATTTTATTCATGATCTGTTCTATCAAAAAAAGAAACACTTGGTCTTAAAAACAGGTATATCTATTTTCATAAAAGCAAAGAAATATACATCATTCAAAGATATAAAATAATTACCATTTATTTTTCAATACAAAGGAAAACATATCTGAAGTTTTTGCCAACATGAACACAGTAATAAATATATATCATTGAAGAAAAATCTGTCACAAATTCAGCTGAAAATAAACTAAGGAAAAATACTGAATACAAAATAATTCAGTACTCAGTTGCATTATGATACAAGTCATAAATTTTATAAAATAACTTGATAAAAATGGAATAAAATCACAATAATGAATTTGTAATATTTGAACTTGACTGAATTTGATTCATAAAGGTTTGACACAAGCAACATTAAAAGAATATTGTGAAAAATTGATCTTACATTAGCAATAATAAGACAATGATTTGATTTCAGATTCATAAAAAGATCACAAGAAATTCAATATCAAAATGAGGGCAACATTTTTTCCCCTTGAAAAAATTAATGCCTAAATTACTCAGTGTCACTTTTTGGTCTAATAAAATAAATCAAATCCAAAGTAATGAATAATTAAAATAAAAATAAATTATGCAAATGAATGAAAAAGTGGAAAAATTCCATGTAACATGTTTCATCCTCTAGAACAGCGTTTCTTAACTGGTGGGCCCCTGAGCACACTAATGTGCTCTGAAAGGTGTTCATGTGCTCTCCAAGTTAACAAAAGAGTAATTTATAAATTATTTTTATATTGAAAAAAATCTTTATTTTTAAAAAGTTAGAGAGACCAAACACACAGCTTCCATGTCTAAGTAAATTGACATTTCAACTGATTATGGTTTATTAATGGAAAAGGAGTTGATCACTATATCTGCTGATCATGGCTTACATATCAAGTAGAAGGAGATATCCATTGATCAATTTTGGATTTCCATTGAATAAGAATATCCTTCAACAGCTAGTAAGGCACTATTGCAATTTTCCACATCATACCTCAGTGAATTACAATTTTCTGCATTTACTAACATTAAATGCAAAAATAAATCAAATATTGAATGTGTTGGTGAGGAAATGAGAATATGTTTATCACATATAAGACCTTCAACAATTGCCAAAGTACAGTTTTCACACAAGCATACTTAAGTATACAATATCTTAAAAATAATGTTTATTTCAGGAGACTTCTTTATTATTTTTCTATTTTCAAATTTAATGACTAATTTTTCCTTATTAAAATTTAAAGTGTGCCCCAGAGTTTTAGATATTCTACAAGTGTGTCCTGAAGTAAAATTGCTTGAGAAACATTAGAAGAACTTCATTGGACTAAAAGTAATGTTTTAATTTTGGGATTTTATGTGTAGAAGGGGGAGATATAAGCACAAATGTTGACTATAATTATATTCTGAGGGGAAATACTGAATTTTAAATTTTTGAGTTAATTTTTATTTTAGACATGTCTAATCTAACCAATCTCATATTGTTTCCTGAATCTTGTCTTTAAGTATCCCTCATTGTGTTAAAAGAAGATCTACCAAGAAATGTGAAATGCAAGAACCTGAACACAAATTTACTGTGGATGATTTAGCAATCAGCTCACGTTCTAGATACTTTTGCCTTAGAAAATTGCTTTCTCATTAAATTAAAATAGCATTTTTTTTTATAATTATGATAAACAAAATTATATTTCCCTCCTAAACATAATTCCATCAATAACATTACTTTAGTCTAATGAAAACATTCTATCTATATGACAAAATGTGTTACACAGAATTTTTCCAATTTGTCATTTATCTAACCTTGTTCTGATATATAAAAGTTTAAATATCATTTACTCCCAAAATAAATTAAATAAATAAAATAACCAAATTAAATCATATTATTGAACAAATTTAGCTTGCAACAGGGAAAAAAAAAAGAACAGTTTTTAAGATCATTTTACACATTGGGACTGCAAGTTTTATCTAAATTTTTTTACTATTTTTTTTACTTCTGACAGCTACAAGAAATGGATTCCATTTCTAGTTTTAAAGTCAGAGTTGCCAGTACATGTTAAAAATTAATGATAATTTGTTGCATTGGGTGTTTACCATGTCACCTCTTACATCCTGACAAGTCAATTGTATAGACTTGCATCAGATAGCAAATTTTTTAGCTCAAATTCCTGTTTAAAAACATCTTTAACTCCAACTGCAGAATGAAGCTCTCTATATTAGTGCTATAAACAACAAAATAACTGCTACTTATTGCTATTGGAGAAGAGATATGAAAACAAATAAAGTAGTTTATATAATGTTGATAAATTATTTTCTAGTTTCTCATCAGCAGCAAAATATCTTCAAAAGAGTTGATACATATACATTTTTGTGTGGCAAGAACATAATTTTTGGAAAAGATTTACAAACAAGTATCTCAAGGAGTTTGGCAAGATAATAAAAATGTATTCTAATTAGTTGGGTAAAAGTGAATCAATCCTACTACTTGGGGTTTTGCACCGTTTCTCAAAAACAATATGATTTCATTGTCTGTACCCTTATTCTCAACACTGACTGCAATGCTAAGGCCCAATATCAGTTGTAATTAAGGAGAGAGCCATGAAAAATAAAGGTATATACCATTTCCTCACTAATGATATTTGTATACTAAAATATTTATTCATTAAATTGTAATGTTTCAATCATTTATTGTGTACAATTTTGAGAATAAAGAAGAAAAATAACAAGCAGATAAGCTTTATTCTTATTCCAATCACATATTTTAAAATTACGTTTCTCTCCAACCCTCTTCACCCTTGGCTCTAAGATTTCAACGTATAGCGAGATTAAACATGGAATTAATACTATTATAATTCTGATTCTCTGTTAGTTACCAAGTTGACATATGTTTTATGATCTGCCATTACCTTAGACAAATAATGAACCATTCCATTTTGATTGTGGAGAAAGACGAAAGAAAAAGATAAATCAGAGACATTGTTTGGTTTTAGTGAGAAAAAGAAAGCATACATAATAAGAAAGAAAGAAAAAAGGAAGATAGAATGGGGTTTTTGTGTTGTTTCTCCAGACTATAAGACAACATATGATTTCATTATCTGTACTTATATTCACCTCATTGATTGCAATTCTGTAATTAAGGATAGAGCCATGAAAAATAGCAAGGTATATATTATTTCCTCACTAATAATGCTTTCATGTTTAATGTCTACTATGCAAACTTTGAATTCCAATCAGGTTTGTTACATTCATTTATGTGCAATACCCTTAAAACCATCTCCTAATCCAGATATGGGTTAAAAAGTAGGACTTGTATCTGGAAAAATTGTTGTTAGTCTATGGACAAAAAAAAATCGTTATTGCAATATTCACTTGGAAAAAAAAGGGTATTCTTGCATTAGCTTTAAATGGCCCACAAAGGGTTGATAAGTCATAAAAAACAATCAATTAATCAATGTCAGCTTCAGTAAAATGGGAAACCTTGTCAATTTTGAATCTTTTCATTTGTACCCTCTTACTTCCTTAATAACCAGTCTCCATATTTATGATTCTTATTGCAATATTTTATTAAGAAAATTCAAATAGCCAAACCATGACATTTTCATGGGTACTGCTATTTTGAAAGAATTAAGCAAATTTATATAAAGTCTGAAACTTTACAGATTATCTTTGGCCATCCTTGAATGGAGCACCTTCTCTTTGTTTGCTAGTCTGCAGAACATAATCATTACTATCATACTGAACTAAACTTAACAAATATAAACTAAGATGCCCTTGTTTACAGCACAATGATTAGATCATCAATCACTGATCAATTCATAGTCATTGACATTCTTTAACTGCTACAAAAGAAAAAAGTTTCAATTTTATAGACAAAAAGAAAGAGGAAAAAATAGACCACAGCACCAATTTCTATTCAGAAGAAAATTTTACTGGTCAAAATTGATTTTTGGCTAAATAAATTTTTTCCAAGCAAGTTGAACACCATTTGTAATCTGGTTAAGAGATGCTAATCTATATTCAGAGATTTGAATGTGCCACTTTTCTGCACAACTTAATGTTTGCCTTATTGAACCTCAAAGTAAAAAAAACAAAAAAAAAAAAAGATTTTTACTGCTTCAGTCCAGTTTACTAATTCTTATAATACCAATTAGGTCTTTGGATTATAAGGCAAGAAACAGTAAAAGAACAAACAAAAACAAATAACTTTTTAAGAAAGTCTGTAAATTCAAAAAGCCAATTTTATTAAGGCATTTTATCAATAAGTTTCTTTAAAGTTTTAAAATATCTTAAACTAAATCACAACTACTAACTATATTTTGATCATCAGATAAAGTATGAAGACTAGGATATTGTGCTGTTAGCAATTTTAAATGGATGTATATCCACTGCAATATTGTTTGTGTTTATCAGTTGTAATAAAAGTAGATGTGAAAAATAAATTTGCTTAAATGTTAATTTGAAGTTGGACAACATTCTGTATTTTATTATTTTCTCAGTTCAGTGGTAATTGTTAATTTTGTGTATTATATTCTGCCCCTCTCCTTACTGCTTGGGCACTTATATAGTCTCTGTGCCTTAGCTATGCTAATTAGGTAGTCATTTAGATATCATTAGTTATTTTAGTAAAAATAAATCTTAAAAATATATAACAAAATGTTCAAATAAGGTCAAAGGGCAATATTTATTCCAATCTCTTAGATTGTCATTTATTATGTTTTTGACTAGTATTTATTTAATCTTATTTTTGTGGAATGATAATCAGGGAGTTATGATAAAATGCAAGTGAAATTAAAATGAATGATATACTGTCAGAAATTAATAATAAAGGTCAAGGGGCCCTTTTCTCTAACAGTCAGTCTAGTATGTATAAAATACACAATACTATCTGTGTCTAAATCTTAGTTTGATGCTAACAAAAAGGTTACCGATAATCCCAAAGGAAGTAACCTTGCTATTCACACCAATGAAACACAAAAGAAAAATATTTAAAAGCAAAAAGCATTATTAAAAAATAATACAATGCATATGTGAAGGATAAAAAAAAAATGGAATTATAAGTTGAGATATGTCTAATCAATAACAAAATTGGTTTATATTTCTATACAATACAGAATATAATCTGATTAGAGAATGCTTTGCAAAAAGGACCCCCCCCCCTTTTCACTATTCTATTTTGATGGCTAAATCCAGACAATGAATATAAATTGTTAAGGAATGAAATCTCCTCTTAAAATAGTGGGGAAGGGTCAGTAAAACATTGTATTCAGATTTTTATTCTCTT